>VZTX01013948.1:0-65706 GCA_013400915.1 Pardalotus punctatus | reverse complement strand
GGGGGCAGGGGGTGAGGTGGGGGGGTGGAGGTCATAGTAGTGAATTAGACAGTTCAAATGTACTTGGTTTGTTCAGAAAAGTCTTCTGTGGCTGAGGAGTCATATATGACATGACAGGCTGCACCACAGGAGGCATCTTGCTGTCCTGTTTATTATACAGGGTTAAACTGGGGTTTCTCCTTCAGGTTTCAAATACCAAAACTCCTTTGCTGTATCTTGAAGGTGGTTGTGGTTTGCTTGCTGGCTAGTTTGGCTGTCACAGGTTGTTTACAAGACCTCAGTCAGGTTCCCCTCTGAGTGCAGGACAGGCAGAAGATCCTGGGAGGACTTGAATGCAGTGTTTAGAGTTGTGTGCTTAATCTGTAGTATTACATTAGTCCATTCCCTTTCTCAGCTGTGCTGTCATGTTTCTTTCTGAGATCTAATAGCTGTCTGGTCACTGAGACAAGAGTTGATCTAGTTGAGAACTAGCATCGCAACTAACCCAGAAAGGTGGTGTTTGCCAGATTACCTCCCTAATGACTGCCTGGCCAGCATGGAGAGGGTTGTGGGAGCATGTATCTAGGGCAGGTTGGACTGATTCAAATTTAAGATGATTGTAAATGCACTCTGAGATTAGGATTCTGTATCCTATTCAGACAAAAGGATTTCTCTGGTTAATAGCCAAAGCTATTTGTTCTACCCATTTTTTTAATACGTAATAAAGGAGCTAGAACATGATTCTGTACTTGCACTTTCAAAGGTTGAGTGTAGAAAGGCTTAAGGGAAAAACGAGATTCATGGGAGCTGTGCAGTGTAACCTGTAAGAGTAAGAAAAAAACAAACTGCAATGGCAGGTAACTCTCAGGACAACTCAAAGGTATGTGAGTGGCTGGTTCCCTATTTCAGCATATCATAATGAAAACACCTTAGTGCCACATTGCTCATAAAAAGAGATAGGCTACTTCTCTCGTAGATTTATCATCCCTGCAAGAGCCTGTGGAAATAACACAGCCTCTTCTTTTACACCATGTGATGGACCTGCCTTTTTGCCAGTGCTAGTGTGTTGTTCATCTAAATATTAGAATAGAGAGAAAGAGAGGCCATTGGTTCTTGGGGTTGTTTTCTTAGTAATACAGAAGCTGACGACTGCTCTCCTGTTCTCTTCCGTTGCACTCGAACGATGTCTAGCTATGGATAGACAATAGGCAGGCTGCTGCCCACTGTAAATAGACCATTGTACGCTGAGAGTAGGAGCAGCAAAGAACGGCAGAGCCCTGCCAACTTGGGTCGTTGCCTTGAGATACTGGCTCTGCTGTAAAGAATGACTCTTGGGTTGCTGCAGGGTGGATGTGTGTGTGTGCGCGAGCAGAGAGAGCTGGCTTTGTCTGAAACTTACAGAACTCCTTAGCTAAATTGATATTGTTGAGTTCAGAGGGATGCCTTTTTGGGCTGCATTGTGGGAACTGTTTCTCTGGAGGTGGTCAAGACAGTTATCTCTGAAGCAGTTTTGCCTCATTATCAAAACTGCATTCCCTCTGGTCTTTTAGAAAAAAAGACCAAGGTCTACTGGTTGCAATGAGAAAAAAGTGCTTTTGACCTCAAATGTCAATTCTGCTCTTCCCCCCCCCCCCCAGTGTACCAATCTGGGTATCACAGACTGGACTTTTCATTTGGGATCTTCTTCCTTTGGGTCTTCAGCTGTGTCTCACAGCTTAGTTTGAGTCTGTTCCTTGTGGTCCAGATCCTGTCTGCTAAGAAGGGATCACAGGATCAGTATTTGTGAAGAGAGCATGGCTTTTTTACTTGTCTTGAGTGAGCAAACTTATCTGGGTCCTTCCCTGAGGAAAACAACTGAAAACCAGATGCAAGCCCCACTGTGAAGATCTTTGTATGTCAATCTGAAGGTTCTAAACCATTCTCTTTGGTCATGATAAAAACCCAGGGTGTCTGATGTTGTTGGAGCATGAGTCAAGTAAATATTGAGATGAATCAAAAAAGGCTGGGAGGCATTGAAGCCTCTTTTCTTGATAGATGCATATGTTAAGAATGTGAATTTATTCTCCTTGTTATATCTGGCTTTGCCTTAAATACAGAAAACAAGAGCTGATAGGGCTTAACAGATAGTGTTAAATCTTGGAATTGCTTAGTCTTGCAGAAAACTGTGTCCTCACCTTGTTTTATTGTGTGGATGAAGCAGAAGGTATAATAAAAAAATATTGTCTCAATATAAACATAAGCAGCAAAATGTATCATTGTATACCTGATAACTTGTGGTATAACTGCTCAAGAAAAGTTTTATGTTACAGGCTTCCCTAAAAACAGCTGGTCAAGGAAATGAAAAGCAGAGGTGTGCATCTCTTCACCTAGGCTGAAATCATAGCAGATCCTTGACTATAATGAGACTGTTGTGTGAATTAAATGATGATACCTGTAAAGGTTCCACAGCCTTTTGAAAGAGTAATTCAAATTAAATTGCATTCCTAAATCACAGTGTGTGTGCAGAACACTTCATGACTAATGCAGACAGGAAAGCAATTTTAAAAGTCAAAGGTGCTCATTGTGGAGCTTGAGGAAAGAGCTAAGCTTGCTTTTAGCCCTTGCATACATCATAGTCCCTCTTGTCTAGTTTCAGAACATGGTGCCTATGATATATGTGAGACGAATTTGTGGCTCTAGACTTTTCTGTTGGTGTTGTGGTTTTATTTTTTTTTTTTGTTCTTACTGTTTGACTGTGTATAGTAAAACTTAAGATGTAGTTTTCACACCTGCAGTGCTAATGAACAGGATTAGGTGCATAAAAAGCAACAGCATGGTAATCCTAAGTAACTGATTTTTTTTTTTACAAGGGGAGGTGCAGAGCTTGTTAATAAGTTCAGTTCATTTCTGCCTTCCATCACTACAGCCTGATGTGTTGTGGATTTTGATTATAGTCTGCTGTGCAAATCACAGAAAGGCATTTCTGTAGTGGCCCAGCGCTGCATGTCGAGGTTGTGCAGCCCCGTGCCCTAAGGTTATGCCAGAAAAGAAAAGCATGAGGGAAACAGAGCAGTGCTTGCAAGCTGGGGATTATTCCATGGGTCCAGGACTGTTCCAGAGATGGAACTTGATTCCATCCTGACACTGCCCCCATCCGTGACCTTGCTTCAGCTTATCCTGCTAACATTGAAGGTTGTGAAATCTTGAGCCCTTTGAACTAATTTTATTACTATTATGCTGTTTCTAGCAAATCTTGTCCAAATACTGGTTAGACTTCTTGTGAACTAGACCACGCTTCTGTTGCATGGTTGAATAACTGATTGCAACAGTAAAGATTTCAAGGTTAGACTGTTAATTAGAGGTTTTCATGTAGAAATAGGAAATCTTGACCGGGTATGGTTGGTTTTAAAACTAATAAATATAGAATTTTGCCAATTTGGTTTTCAGAGTCTTGTGTGCCACCATCCTGCACTGGTGGCTCCTTACACACTATGCTTTTGCTATTAGCTACATCTTTTGACATTCTCTAGGACCTTTGTTTAATTCTGTTGTCCACAGGACCTAAATTACCTAAGTAAATCCATCTCTTTGTTCTTCAAGCAAGCGGGAAAGCGTTGCCAGCCGTCGCTGGGTGTCGAGCGGCCCGTGCCGGTGTCCGGGCCCGCGGGCGCCCTTGAGCGCGGTGGGGTGAGCGCTGCGGGCTGAGCGCTGCCGGCTGTCATTGGCCCCGCGCGGGCCGGCTGCTCCCGCTCACCTCTCACCTAGTGGGCATCGGCCGGGGGGTTTGGCATGTGACAGACGTCCCGGGAAACCTTGGCTGGAGAGGAGAGCACCAGCTGAGCTCACTGCAATTAATTTTTTTTTTTTTTTTTTTTTTTTTTTCTTTTAATGCAGCTGGTTCTTGCTGTGGAATATCCGTGTCAGTGAGTGCTGGCGGGGAGCAGCCTCTTGCAGCTCTTCCTTCTGTATGAACGTGACAAATCAAATGTGCTTCCTGTGCTTGATTATATTGCTGCGTGCTGCTGCCTTGGGCCTCATTTGCCACTGCTTTAGTCTGCCTCATGACCAGAGATAAATTGCTGGCATGGTGCTGGGAGAAATAGGAAACTTGCTAAGTACCATAGAGGAGCTATAGGAGGATATCGGCTTTGAAAGCAGCTTGCTGTACTGACCTTTCTGTGCATATCTGAAGGGAGAGTAGAAAAGAGTTTATTTTACTGGACTCAGGAGAGGAAAACTCCTGCTCCTGCTATGCTACTATAGGATTCGGATGCTCTCTGTTATATATAGACAAAATAACATATGTCCCCGCCCTTCATTTCCCAGACTTTCCTGCTTGATGATTAACTATTTAAACATTCTTACAGTACAGCTATTCTACAAATAACTATTTTACATTTGTGAAATGCTCTCCTTTAACAAAAGATCTGCTTTTAAAAAAAATTTGAATGCAGTCTCAGTTGAAAGCAATACTAAAACCCTGAAGAAATTCCCTCTTCTCAGCCACGCCTATTTTTCCTGAGTATGAACTAATAATTGCTTGCTTACTTAATTGCAGCACAGACATCTAAAGATATTGCCTGCCTAGTGGCAGATCAAGTTATTTGGAGAGTGGGATGCCAGTAGGATGAAGCATACATCACTGTCCTACAGCAACAATGAATTGAAAGGGGATTTCAGATTTTTTTTGTGCAACTTTTTTTCATACCAACAGATTCCAGCATTGGAACAACTGCACTGAACTGCAATGCAAGCACATGAGTTGTTTAGATACCTACGAATGCCAGAACTTGGGGATGTCAGACAGTATGTGCGCACCCTTCCAACAAATACGCTGATGGGCTTCGGTGCTTTTGCAGCTCTCACAACCTACTGGTATGCAACAAGACCAAAAGCACTAAAACCACCATGTGATTTAGCAATGCAGTCTGTGGAAGTAGAGGTAAGTGCCACTTGATGTATGCTGTAGTTTGCTGAAATTTGAACCCTAAATGCAGCATTAAGAGAGACCAGACACCTGATTTACATTAAGGTGTTTCTAAACCTGTAGTGTGGGGGGAATACGTTTCTGAAATGTGGCTTGAACGCATTATTTTGGCTTTCTGAATTTGAAAACCAACTTGAGGGCTGAGACCCCAGTAAAAATAACTATTACAGGAGAAAAAGACTTTGCTGAGACAACTGAGTTTCTGATCTCACTAGCAACAAAACTTGGTCGTGTTAGAATTGGCACAGTGTAATTTTCAATTCCTGGCCATGTGATGACCTACTAAATTAGGTCTTGGGGTTAGAGTATGTATGCTGGTATATACTGATTAGGCTAATACTCTTCTGATATTTTTAGTGTATAATAGCTGACACATGAGACTTTATATTGTGTTACAAGCATGAAGTGGGTACTAATTGTCCTCAGATGATCTGTGGAAAGAAATATTAGTCTGCCAAGAGATCCCAGCCATAGAGTACATTGAAATTAAACCAACCACCTGCTAAACTCTAGATATGTTAGCTTAGCTTTTGTCTCATACTTTTTAGAAGCAGAGATACTCTTAGGTGGTGGCTTTTTAAAAGTGAAGTCAAATGTGGAAAGAATCTGACTGGGAAAAACTGTTGCTTTGTAAGCAGATAGAAAAAACTGATTGCAAGGATGGTGTGTCTGAGAGTTGCGGTTTATTGATTCTCCTGCTCACTACAGTCAAATACTTATTCTTTCAAGAGTGCTTCTTTTTCTTCAGAATAGACAAGGTGTTTTCTCCTTTTGAAGGAAGGAGACAGTTTTGGAAGGTTGAGATCTTTAAGGGAGATATTTATAAAATGTAGGATTGTAAAGGTAACAGCTTCTTGCTGTACTCATGGTAGTCAGAAACTACCACTATGGATTTTTTTATATCTATGCTTGGAGCTAAAGTCTCCCTTTGCTCTACATTCTTCTGCATGGATAGACTGCATCTAGTTGTTCTGTATCAAATGAATTAAGATGACTCTTATGTTTACATCAAACTACAAACTGATGTAAGCAAATGTGTCAGAGCAGTTTGAAATTTCCAGTCGGTCAGCTTCATAAACTTCAGCAAACTCGTGTCATATCTTCAGATTGGGCACTGTTTTCAATGTTTCATAATACTGAGATTGAAGAATGACACACTAGTTGGCCGCTCCATTCACAAGTTTATTTCCTAATCTTCTGAGTATGGCATACTCACTGACACATCATGTTACTGTAGCAAATAATAGTCTGTTACTAGAAGTACACAAAAGGGAAACAAAAATATGCACTTGCAGTGTGATAATTGCCAAAAACACCTCTTTCCAAGCAACATGTGTAGAGTAAGGGTTTAGAAGTTAGATCTTACTTATTGTGGTGAACTTTTCCAATTCTGACAGCAGACATGTAGACAATGGGCAGAATAGTCTTGTAAACCAGCACATCTTGGTTGCTGGAATAAACAAGCAGTGAACGTTTTATAGCTGTGGAGGGCCTCATTAGTCAGTATAGACTTCAGCAGATTGGGGGGGGTGCATTGCATTATAAGATGGTAAAACAGTAGCTTTTAGCTGTCCATAAACCCAATGACAAATGCTTATTTGCTTGAGACTCTTGACAGCAGTGTGAGTTCACTGCCTTTACTTCTTCAAGTGAAATTGCTTGTCACTGCTGGATTTTGAGATTGAAATCATTGTTTGGTGGTGTGAGGCTTCATTAAGCTACTTAATGCATCATTGATCCAATTAACTAATTGGCTCTCTAGTCAGAGCAAGATATATATAACAGCATTATTTTTCAATGCCTCTTTAGAAAATACATTTTAATGGGAGGGCTGAATAGTAGTAAGACAAATGAAAAACACCTGAGTGTGTTAGCATGTGGTGATAAAAGAGCTCAAACTTAGAGAACATCTTGAAAGAAGAAAGATCTAGCCAATTTTGTTTGTATTAAGGGTTATATCTGAACTATTAATAATGTTTTAAACTGTAATCAAATGACAATATATTTTAAATAAAGTTTCAAGTATCTGTTGGAATTGCTACTCTTATAACAGTGACAAGACTTTAATACAGTGCTTGGGATTCGGGTTCTCACTACATTTTGCTTAGAATTCAACTTTCATACTCCATTTTCTTATATATTAAGATTTTTCTTATGTGTTAAGATGGATTGTCAGTTCTACAGGAAAAAAAAAAATCAAATACTGCTCTCAAATTGTCTTTAACATTTTTCTTCTGCCTAAGCAATAAGATACTGAAAGGTTTGAGGAGTTGCTCCGAAAGAAACATGGCAGAAGGCAGTGTTTCTTTGCTACCATTTTACTGTCTAATCTACCTGTTCATTAACAGTAAGAAATTTGAACTAGAAATAAGCTTCTACATAATTCTTACTTGTCACTTAACTTTGTTAGAGGCCAAGGAAATAAGTAAAGTCATTGACTGGAGTAGGGTTTTTACATGTTCTGATAGCATGCATTCATAACTTCATATGGGAGAAAAAGGATCCGGGTTACTTCCCATCTCTCAGAAGTTTTGGTAGGCAAGTACCCAGTGATCCGTTTTAACCATCACTGGATGAGCATAACTATTGCACACTTAGTTGAAAATAGGTGCAAAGAGTTACTGAAGTGACAGGGACACCTTGCACTAGACCAGGTTGCTCAGGGCCCGTATCAGCCTGGCATTGAACACTTCCAGGGATGTGTCATCCATATCTGGATCTGTCTGCTTGTAGATTGCTCTGTCTGCCTGTAGATTGCTCTCTTTCCACTGGTGACTGAGAGCTGAATAACTTTGGCTATTGACTTTGAGTGCAGGTGTACAGCTGTCAAATATATTAAATCTTGCTTAAAAAACTTTTATTTGTCCCAGCTTATGCTAAAGCATGTAGAAGAATAGCATAGAAATAAATATTAGGATATCAGTATTTTCTTGGAGTAAGACTTTGGATTTGACTGGCTTTTTTGTTCCTTCAAGAGAAGACATTCAAATATGGAGAGAAGTATTCAACTCCTGAAAACTTTTTAAGCCTTCTTACATTTTTCTGATACATTACTAGAATTCTAGCATGCCTCGTCTTACAAGAATCAGTTGATTAGACATGTAATTGTCCAATGAATGATCAGTTTTAGGTGCTGTATGCTTACCTAGGGATTAGCATGCTTAAAATTATATGGCTGGTTTGAAAACTCTGATTTATACTACTTGCTGCTCAGAATAAATATGTTGGTAACCTAAGCACCACTTGCTAGTATACTTTCCCTCTCAAGGAAAGGGAAATTTCTCTTGTCTCTCAGGCATGGTGGAGCCTACAGTGTGTTTTGACATTACTGCTAATCCTTTGTAGCCTCTGTTCAAAATGAAGCAAACTCATGGTTTGAACAAAAGCAGTTATTTTATATGACCTGAGTAAACGTTGATAGAGTAATATATGCTCTGTTGTGGAATAAATCTGTTTCTTCAGATGCTGCTATTTTTAACCAATGTCAAGGTTTTAGTTAATGACCAGCACTTGATGTGTAGTGTGTTAATTTCCTACAAGTCCCTGAGCTGCTGCAATGGCTGCTTTATACCAATAACTGGAAACTGTTCTTGCATTAATCAGATTTCATTGCCTGCCTACTTTAAGAACACTTTGTTAAAACTGGCAACCCTTTTGACTGCTGATCTTTTTACTGGGCAGACCTATTAGATGCCATTCAGCTAACCTGTGGGAAGTCATCAGACATTTCAGTCCTGAGATTTAGATACTTGCTGGTTGTAATGAGCAGTGATTTTTAAACAACCTTGCTGCAAACAGAATTTTCCCTTATATTGCACAAACATTCTGGATAAAGGACCATTTGGACAAGCTCTTAAAATAGTAATTCTTGCTGCTCTCAAGCAAAGTGAAGACCAATTCTATTGCTTAGTTGATGAGTTTATTTAGAGCCTGCATTATGCTCGTAGCTTGACCTTCAACGTATTTGGGAGTATTTCATTGCATCAATAACATTGAACTACTTATGGCCTTCACACAAGGAGCTGGGTGTTTTTCAGAAAAACTTTTTTACTAAGTCTGTTTAAAATCCAGTTAATTCTGCTTTACTATGGGAAAAAGAAAAAAGTAAGCAAAACTGTATATTGGTTATGTTTCCCATACTGAAAACCCATAAGAACTAATAGGAAATTTTCAACAGTGGTTGTTGTAGAGTTTCTATTTTTTCAGAGCCATTAGTCCTGTATCTAAGCAGTGTACTGTCTGATAACTCTCATCCTCAAATTTGGTTAGTGCTTCAGGCCTTGAAAAAAACTGCTTTTGTGGTAAGGTATAATAGAGCGTGTAAACAAAGCAGTAGCAGCACATGAGGAGAAACAAATACTTCTTGAATCTTGCTGAGGAATGGCTTAGGCTATTGTATTTCACCTGATGTAGGAACTATAGCCCATCAGACATAGTGCATGTGGTACATTGCACTTGTTGATGTTACCCATGGCCATGGTAACAAACTACATTGTGTGATCTTTCTCAGATTAGCTCCAGAGCGGCAACACTGGGAAAATCTAGAAGGTGACCTTGATTATCCAAGATGTGAGAAACCAGTGCAATAAAGCAAGCAGTCTTGCTTTTCTTTCCAGGCAGAGACATGTACTAGTGATCTGTTGATTTCCTGTAGAGTAGATGTTGGTCTGAGAGCAAGTATACTCTTGAATTTCTAATGTTACAAATTTTTAGAGGTAAGCCACTCATTAACTTCTTCTGTGTCATGTTCACAGTGTACGTTTCTGCTTACTGTCAAAGGAGTGGCAAGCACTGCATTACTCATAGTGTTTTGCTAAAACAAGTTAGACTTGTTTTAGTGTAAAAATACCTTCTTTTCCTCTCTGTGCCTTTAACGTACTAGCTGATTTCTATAGACATGCAGATTTCTATCTTCTGCAGATAAACCTGTATTTGTGTAGCTTATACTTGGAACAAGTGATGTCTGGTCCTCCAGGATACTTTGAAAACAGGAAAAGAAACCAGTGGTAGAGAAGAACCTATGAACAGGTTTTAGCTGTGGATGATAGACTAACTAAATCTGTGCTTGAATTGTCTAGGGTTTGACTTTATGAAAGAGCCAGAAATTGATTATGCTGGTAGAGAGAAAAATCTTACGCAGTGTTTACTCAAGACCCTCTGTTTAACCAGCTGGGCTCTTCCTGATAAGAACCTGCTTGTAGGTGTCTGTCATCAGAACAGGACTAATTAACAACTGTGGCCCAATAGTAATCACATAACTGCAATTTGTGAAACTTGAGTGCTATAAATTGATTGATATACAATGAGATTATTAAATCAGTCACTTTCAAAAAAGGCAGTGTTAAAACTGAACAATTAAATTCTTGTATTGACTTCCAATTGTATCTTATGTAAATGCTTATGTAAACAGTGATTTTAATTCTCAAGATGGTATTGTCTTAACTGCATTTAAATAAATCAGGAGGAAACCCTTTTTTGTAAGATGGAACTTTTAATTGGATTAAAGGACTCTTATTTGGAACAGAATATTTTGCTTATGAGAATGCCTGTTTAGGGTGTTAGTGACCATGCTTAAAATAGTTTGGGGTTTGAAACCACATATTGAAGTGTGATTATGTTCTGTAATCTTAATTAGAAAAGTAGATCAGGATGGCAGCATTAATATTCTGTCTAAAGAGCTCTGAGGCTGGATTTAGAAAGCTTGATGAAATTAATTATGCTATATACTGCACTAATATAGTAAAATATCCTTCAAGAAAAGTGTGTCTGACAAAATGCCCTTTGACAGTCCTTACTATTTTCATTTGTTCTGTGCTATCATATGTAGCTGAAAAATAAGATTTTACCTGACAGGTTTTTTGTAATGTAGGGGGCAGTCTGAATCTTGAAACAATGTTCTGGAAAACTATGCATAGCTCTCAGGTTCTCTCAAGAAGAATGTTCCTTCAAGCAATTCCCATTCATTTATAGCCAACAAGTGTGTCTAACCTTTCTAATTGATTTTCTTAGGGCGGTGAGCATGCTCGAAGGTCCTCTCTTCTTAACAGCGATGAACCGTTGCTGTACTACTATGATGATGTGAGAACAGTTTATGATATTTTCCAAAGGGGTTTACAAGTATCAAGTAAGTCTGAAATTAAAGATAATATTTTAAATATGTCAAGGGCTATGTATTTGAGCTTTTTTGAAATGCAGCTGGGCATAGGGGAATCTGTCTGGCAATATGATGAATGTATTGAATGTGAGTTTTCTTGAAGACAAATTTAACTGATATCTTGTGAAACAGAGTTGTGTGAATAAAGTCAGTGCGTGTTCCTTCACCTAAATGAACCTTGTGGCCTCTGTCGTCTCCCAGCTTCCTTCCCTACATCCCTGAAAAAAACCTATTTGTCATCTGAAGGTGTCTGCTGAGAATCTAGAGGCTTAACACCAAGAGTGGTGTCAGGACCGAGGAGTTGGGGTTAAATTTTGAGTGACTTTTATCTTTTTTAGATAATGGTCCATGTCTAGGTGTTAGAAAACCAAACCAGCCATATGAATGGATCTCCTATAAAGAGGTAGGTAGTCTCTTGAACTTAGTGCTAGACTTGCTTTTGCTTGTTGAGGCCATTGATACAACATCCAGTAATGTGATATAACAAATCTGAATTATTTAGAGATGTTTTAAAGTAGTAGCTGAATATTGCAGATAGGTTCTAGTTCCTATTACAGTGTATTAAAAAGGCAGCCTTGAATATATGCAAGGGAGAGAAAAAAAAGAGCATCTCCTGCACTTGCTTTAACCCAAAAAACGTTCTTAAATAAAACTTATGTTGGCAGCCCTTAGCATCTCAATGCTGAATCGTTTAGAACTTGGGCACTGCCTCTGAAGAGCTGCAGCTTTGAAGTAGTCCTCAGGGGCTCAGACTGCTACTTTAGGTGCTTGCTTCCAAGAGGCTCACTTTACACTAAGAGAAGTTCTATCTGCAGGTGTTGTTTGGGCTTCCTGACAACTTGTCTCCATAGTGCTGAATGATTGTTGTATAGGGTCCTAACAGATCTGCTTCTGCATGCTGCTTATTGATCCCTGAAAATATCTGTATGCAAATATCCACTAACAGCTGTGCATTCTTATGTTGTTCCTGATTTAATCAGTTGGTCTTCAAATTTGCATAAACCTTTCCTATTGCATACTGTTAAGGTCATTAAATACCTTCTGTGTGTAGCAGACCTCACTTTTTTCCCCAAGGTGCCTTTGCTGGGAATTTGTTAGGTGCAACTCTTTGATAAAAGCTTTGCTGTTGGGGTCACGTGACTAACATGGTTTTAAGTTGTGTGCCATATAGAAAGAATTTAGAAAATTGCCTTCCCAGGCTTTGTTTATAGAGATAACTGGGTTTTGCCTCCTTGCACTCCTGCTTTTTGAAGGGAGAAATGCTGTTCCCATAGGTACAGAATGTAATAGAAGGATGGCATATGTAGTGCTTGTGATTAAGCAGAAATATGTTTAATCATTCCAGGGTCACTTCTTGAGTTTTACACAGGTATGGCAAAACAGCCTTTTCTATGTACATATGCTGAACTTTTAAACTTACATATAACATGTATAAGTCTGACTGGATCAAGTGTTTCTTCTGCTGCATATTGAGTGCAAGTGTAGTAACTACAGTCAGTGCAATGTTATGGCACTGCAATGTTTAGGTTATCAAAGTCACAGAGGGCATCCAAAGTAGCCTAAAACATTTCTCTCTTATTCATACCAATTAGTATTTGTTGAGGAGAGTTTGCTATTATGAGCTTGCTCTTATTTTTTTTTGTCCTCCCTCTTTTTTTGCTCCTCCAGGTTGCAGACAGAGCTGAGTATGTGGGCTCTGCATTACTCCACCGAGGCTTCAAACCATCTCACATTCAGTATATAGGAATCTTTTCACAAAACAGACCTGAGGTAATTTAACTGACATTTTGTGTATTTGTGGTCTGGCCATTATTGAAGTGGCCCTCTCCTTTATCTCTTGGCAGTTTACTTCCCTACTGAGAGCCCATTAGGTGTCAGGAAAAGCCTAAAGGCTGATGTAGACCTATGAGCCACAGACATGGCATCTTTTAGCTAAAAACCAAAACTGGTAGTTGACACAATGGTTAGTGTCTTATATTGTTGTGGTTTGGTTTGTTTTTTTGTTTTTTGCTCCCAGAGCTAAATGCAGAAGGCTGGAGAGCAGAAAAAGAATCAGGGAATTCAGAGGAACTTAACTAGTCATCTTCTGTTTCCAGGTTATAGAAGTGGCTTGTTTAATGGGAAGCAAATGCAGTTCTTAGTTAACGTAAACACTACTTGGTTTCTCTTAAAAAGTAACATTGGAGAACCAAGATAGATGAAAGAGACAGGAAGTCACAAGGAGGTCTTTAAACCTTTAAAACACAAAGGAACACTACGTGATTAAATATTTGGACAAAAAGATGGGTTCAGTTGATAATTCTGTTTCTGCCAGAGGCCCTGGGCACAAAGATTCTGGGAGGGAAAACTACTGCTGAAGGCAAAAATTGCAAATTAATTTAATAAAAGTGGGTAGAAAGACTGAAACTGACGTAATTAAAGATGATCACCTGAGACAACTATGGGGGTATTCAGGTTGATAGTGCTTATCCTTTTTAACCCCGAAGTGGTTCTAGATTGCCCTTTCTAAAAATATTATGAAACATTCAGTAAGTATGTATTCTGTAGACTTGTTTATTAAATCTGTTTAATAGGACTGAATTTCTCTAACCTAGGTTTTTATGTGTAGTAGCTTGAGCTAGTACTTGCTGCATTAAGCTACTTCAATCTAAACCTGTATTAAGACAGGGGACTGGTTCTCACCCAGTCAAAAGAGTGCTGTCCCTCTTGATTAAACACTCCCATTTGTGTTTGTTGTTATTGAAGGACAGGGTTAGAAGTTCTGTCAGTGTCTTGGTCTTGCTGTCACTAAAATGCAAGCTGTGTGACAAGTGACTTCAGCTTCCTTCTTCCGCTCTCAACCTACACCCCGAGAAACCCCTGAACTCTTGGGTTTTCCTGCTGGAATTAATTTCTAACAACTGTAGATTTATTTCTGTAGTAAGAAAAGGCTGGGATATATTCAGCTAGGAAGCTGTTAAATAACATGGAGTTACAGACTCTACAGTTCAGTTTCCTGTGCATATAACATGATGAACTGGAAGTAAAAAAGGGAGACAGATGTTTTTGTTGTGCTAGTTTAAATTGTTTCTCTATAAATCTTTGGGTGCAAAGTCTCTGCTGGGTTAGTGAATTTTCTGGAGGAGAGCGTGGAAGTTTGCTCTTGGATCGCAGAGATAAAATGCTTAAGTTGCATTGCTTTGAGTTGGGTCAGAAATGAGCTGAAAAGACTTGTTTAAGCCAGCAATTTTAAATCTGGGATTTTCCCTGATCAAAACTACTGGATGGGTGTTGTGACATCCCAAAAATGATCACTAATCCAGACGGGAGAATATGTGAAGTCCTTTTCTGTGTGAAATGATTCACATTTGTTATTTCAGGGAACAACTACTGGGGAAATACCCTACTGGGGAAAATCCTGGCATCTTGCTTGCTTAAATATTTACTGAAAAAACCAAACTTGGAATTACAAATAAAATACTACTTTCTCTTTGAGTTCCTGGAAAACAGTCATCCCTTCTGGAAGTGAGACAGTTTTGTTTTGGATTGAGAAAAAAACACAATAATGAAATACAGTTTCCCCTAACAGATCAGAGCCATGTCAGAAAAGGAACTGAAAGTGTGACTGTTGGCTATATTCAGTACTAGTTGCTTGCTTGGGCTTTGAGTGAACTCGTGGCAGGGTTTGATATTTATATTTACTCTTAATTTTAGAAACAAAATGGAAAAAAGTGTCCTGTTAGCCTAGAAAATAAAGATGCTGGTTGTACCATTGAGAATGATGATGTGCAAGAGTTGTTGGAGGCTGCAACAGGAAACTTTTATCACTGTTTGCAGCTTCTGAAGTCTTGCAGTAGTAGACCCCCACCCTCTTAAAATAACCTCTAAACTTCTGGCTGCTGAACAGCAGTACAGCTGTCCCCTTGTTACTGGAGGATGCTGTTTAAAGAAGGGCTATTCAGTGGACCCTTTCATGGCTATTATAAATGTGCCTGCTTAGAATTACCAGTATATGTAATGTCTTCATAAAAGTCTAGTTACCTGTTAGCTGGCCTTGTACTAGTTTTATAAGAAGTCTTTTTGGACGAGAGGTGTACAACTTGCCCATTGCATGAATGCTGTCTGAAAAATTCCCTGTGTTTGAAGCTGTCTCAATTAATAGAGTACTTTGGAAACTGGCCCCTAATAAACCGTTTGTAAAACTGAGATTTGGCAACTTTAACATAGTCTCTATATTAGATATTTTATGGAATAATCAGCTAAATCATGTTTAAACTTGTCATCAGATGGGAGTGAGGTAGCTGGCTAGTCCTGCAAAAACACTGGAAAGTGTGATTACTTGAGGGAGGAGAAAGGAAACAAACACCCTTGTTAGTGCAATTCTTGTTGAATTGTAAATTCTGGTAACTTTTAAAGATGCATGCTGTTTTGTTCTTGTCATTGGGACTGACTAAAGGTACTGAGAAGTTTTGTCACTGTTTAGTGGAAAAAGCAGAAATGTTCAGTTCCACTGGCCTCTTCATGTGTCTGGAGGCTCCCATTTGAGGAGGTGCATGCTATTCATGTAGCTAGTTGATTACAAACTGTACCCAACAGTTATTATGAGAAAAAAGAATTGCATTGCCATCTTCCCTTGATGGTACTTTGGATGAAAATAGGCTGGCTGTAAAGCATTGCCAGCTCACGTAACATGTAATAGGGCTGCAGTGTTCATTATGTTTATCAAGTATTGTACTAGCTAGCAGGTAAAGCCTTCTTATTGCAGCTTGTGGGGATGTAATTGCGGTTTTTTAATAGAAATCTTCATATTAGAGTCCTATAAAGAAGAATGGTTAGTGTTGAGAAATGTTGAGAAGCTTTCTGGGGCTAACTTTTACTTTCATTGCGTATGTTCCATGTCTGACCATCAAATGAGATGCAGATAATGTAGGGGTAAGAATATTGTGTGTATGTAAATTTAATGTGTGTCAAGACGTGAGTCCTTCACTGATTCATGGTAATACTGAATATCGAAAGCTTAGTCTACCTCAATAACCTAAAACCAATTAAAAAATACTGTACTCTTGCTCAAAGTCTTTCTGTTAGTAGGTAAGTTAAGGAGACAGTTAATGTTAACAGCTTTTTTCAAAAGTACTTAGTATTACTTTTAGGGATGGAGTTGAATCTTATTGGATTGGATTCTTTCCTATAGCTCCTTATTATTTGGGTTTTTTTTTCTCCTTCCACAGATAAAAAATTGCGTAGGTCTTCAAAGTCAAAAAATGATGCAAACTGCCACTTACTTTTTAGAAAGACTTGTCCAAGTGAGCTGTGTCCTGTTAGCTTCCTTGTTAGGATTTAAATGTGAATCTTTCTTGGAGGTCTCTTACAATAAGCAAAACATAGTGACTTTCATCTCTTCTATTTGTGCAGTGGGTCATCATTGAACAGGGGTGCTATGCATACTCCATGGTGGTGGTGCCACTCTATGATACACTGGGAGCTGAAGCTATTACGTACATTGTGAATAAAGGTAGGACACTTTCAGTAGCTCAGCAACTGAATATATGATGACAGAGCTGACTGAGGGCAGAACTTCAGAAAAGTTTTCTATTGCAACATACTGAAGTATGTATGGATCTAGTCTAAACTCAGCTTGTCATGTTGATAATATAGTTCTTTTTCATCAGCTGACTTGTCATTGGTTTTCTGTGACAAACCTGACAAGGCCAAACTTCTGCTAACCAGTGTGGAAAAGGGAGAAACTCCAATACTCAACACCATTGTTATCATGGAGTCTTTTGGTGTGGATCTTGTGGAACGTGGCAGAAAGTGTGGCGTGGAAGTCTTCAGCATGAGAGAAATAGAGGTAAGAATGCTTAACCTGCTTAACTGCTTTCATCCCATTTACTTGTGGTGGATTAGTTTCAAAATACTTAACTATCTCTTGAAGTTTACACAAAAATAAACAACTTGCTAATAGTATTTCACAATGCTCAAAGTATAAAAGTGGATATGCCATGATGACAGAATGAAAGCTTATTAACATAGTCCAAGACTGAACACTCGATCCAAGAGTTGAGACTTGCCCACGTGAAGTGTAACATGATAATTATATACTGTGATGAATATTTCAGAAATCCTTATTTCAAGAAGAGCCTGTGTAGGCTTTGGTTTTGTGAAACACTGCATATTTCCCTGTGTACTGAATCTACAAGATGTGTCCTGGGGGAGAAGGAAAATGTCAGTAAACTTTTTTACAGGACAAGGTTATGGTGATACAGGGGTATGAGGCTTCCAGGTTTTGGAAGTAGAAACCTTTTTGACTAATCACCTAATGTCCAAGTCTTGGTTTAGCTTGTAGTTTATTTTGTCTGCATAGATCTCTTATGCAAGTTTATTTCATAACTTCACTCATTTGGAGAATCCTTTCCCAGGATCAAATTGCATGAAGTACAACTTGACAGTGAGATTAGGAAACCAGATTTAGTCTGGTTTCTGCTGCAGTTCTGGTGAAGGCTTGGCTTAGTAGGCTTTTAGCATCTCCAGATAAGTGTGCTTGTCTTGTGCAGGTGTCAGTAACTGGTGTGAAATGCCTCACTGCACTGAACTTGTTTTCATAGCAGTTAAGACAGCTATGTTAATAGGGCCACCTTCTGGTAAAGATACAAAAACGTCAGCATGCTTCTTTCAAAAGAAGATTGAGTATATCCTAGCTAAGTGGCCCCAGTAAGAGTGCTGGGTTAAAATGGGGCTAAAAACATGAAATGGGGCTAGAGTTAAGTGACTTACAGTTCACTTGCCAAAGGGTTGACTTAAACTTGGAAAAAGAGTTGCACAATTTTAAGTTTTTACACAAACATCAGCTTCTTTTCTTGAGTTGAACTGCAGTTTTTGACAGAGGAAGATGCTTTGTATTAGATCTTCTAGCTAGGGAAAAACAAAACTGGGGGTGAACATTGTCTTCACATTAGAAGTGTATATGCTTGAGTAGTGACTTTCAGTAGTACTTTGTAGCTCTTATTGCATTAATGCAAACATCAAGTGTTAAGTAATAGGTGCTCCAAGAGCCTTTTGTTTGCCTCTAACTTATCTTCAGAGATTTAAGCTTAAATACTTCTAATGGTGCTTCAGTGAACAGGAATAAGCTTTGTTACCTTTTTCTTAAGGGGGTAGAGACCTTTATTGTCTCCAAAAGGTGACTATGAACTGTTTTGGAGCTTAGTTTAGAGCAAGAGTGACTGTTTCTAACTTCAAGTAGTTGTTTTCTGTGTTTCTGGCTTGAGCTTATAGCTCAGCTGTGCATGGGCTGTGTGAGCAGTTCCTCCATGTATCCCCTAGAAGCCATTAGCTTAGTTTCTCATGCCCAGTATCTGTATGTCCCAGTATCTGTATGTATCATGTGGTTACTTGTAGCAGAGTAACTGTGAATAAATATCTCTTTTATAAGAAGAGATGGTAGAGTTTTCTTCTAAGAGATCAAAAGAAGTGTCTGGAGATCTTAGCTGGTTATTCAGTAAATACCAGATTTTACTCAATACAAGTTGTATGGAGGTTCTGAGCTTATGGTGGTACTTGAAATGGAAGTGCTCTCTTGAGCAGACAGCTGTGTTGCCATAGTGGTAAATCTTTGCATAATGCACCTTTTCAAAAAGGCAAGCCTATGGGTACGGGAATGTTAACTGTGTTTCCAGATGTTCTGTTTGTCTTAAACCTCCTTGGGTAAATCTAATAGGTACATGATACAAAAGAAGTCTAGGGCTCATAAAGGAATGCATGTGCTATTACAGGGTACTTGGAATGTAAAGGCAGTGGTGAAGTTGATTTCTCTGTCCTCAAAGGGTGCTTCCCAAAGGTACACTTAACAGAAGGTCCTCCTTAACTTGCATAAGTCCTTAAGCTAGTATTGTTTCTAGTCTTAAATAGGCATGACAGTACTAAGTCTTGGTTTGAAACTTTAAAGCTCCTAGATTCTGAACATCAGCTTGCAAATATTTCCTGTTATTCATTATATCCTTGATGGTAAAAGGATTGTTTTGGTATCCTTTCCCTTCTGTGTAAAGAACCCCAACGTTGGCAGTCAGGTCTGAGTAACTAAGAAGGGGAGAAGGGTTCTGAATGAGTTTCTCCTGTGTAAAAGGAGTACAAACCAGCAGTGAAACTCAGTCTTCCGTGTCACAAGCAGTGGTGGTGGGAGGTGCTTGCTGAGATGAATCTTGCTTCATTTATTCAGTAATTGTTAATGTCATATCTTCTGCATGAGCTATAGGATTGATGGTCTGTTGTCTTATCATAGCATTGCTTAACCTTGAGCTTCCCTAGTGAGGGACTTCTGGTTTATTAGCTGAAGAAAAGCTCCATGAGTTTTAGATAAGTTATCACTTTCATGTTTGTAGAACATGGTAGTTATTCTATATATTTTAAAAATGCCCTGTAAAGCCTTTGTTACTCTTACAATAACCATGGAATCACAGAATGGTTTGGGTTGGAAGGATCCTTAAAGATCATCTAGTTCCCACCCTCCAGCCACAGGCAGGGATCCCACCCATTAGCACTGGGTTGCTTAAACAAGTTAAAATGCCTTAACAGACAGTCTAAATAATGAAGTATTATGATGTTGAGTAATGGTTGATAAATTTAAAGCAAAAAAGCTACATGCTTATGTCTAAACTCTCTCCTCTCATTTCTGTAGGAGCTAGGAAGAGCACACAGGCAAAAACCTATGGTAAGTGTGAAATTGGTTCAAGTGACAATCTGAAGCTGGTTAGTGTTCTTTAGATCAAACTAGCAATCTCCCTATCTCCCATAGCTCAAAAGTAACACTAGTATCCTGATGTTTTGTCCAGGAAAATATTTTTCCTTGCTATCTTAACCATACTAATACTTTCTTAACTCTCATAGCCTCCAAAGCCAGAAGATCTAGCAGTCATCTGTTTCACCAGTGGAACAACAGGTACACCTCATTACATTATATAGAATTTGCTATTCTGTATGTGCAAAATTAATTCAGAAGCCCTCCTACTTTTTTTTTCCAAGACTTCCCCCTGCTGCTGCATATTTTTGGCAAGTAGTAGCTGGGGTAGTGTTATGGTAAGGTTCCATTTGATTTTTTTTTTTTTTTTCCTTTAAATTTTTTTTCCCAATTATCAATATGAAGTTGCAGTATTGGGGGATGGGCATGTTACATTTTTTGGTTTGGAAATAAATTAAGTATTGAACCTGTGTTTACATAATAATAAGGGCTCTGCATCAGACTTCACACTATCAATTCTTCAATGTCTTTTTTTTTATATAGTATTAGCAAAATTGTTCCATAGCTCTAAGCAACCTTGCTGTAAGACCAAAACAGACTGTCTAGATGTCACTCCCTTGACATTTGTGAGTTAATGCCCAACACCAACATGAGGCTTAAGGAAATAATACAGCAACAAGCTATATTTTTAAAACAGATGTGAGAACAGAAATTAATCTGGGTTTGATAGCTCCATCTTCATAGAGGAGTGGAATTTTGAATGAGAAACTTATCCAAAAACATGATGATTTCTCAAGGGTTTGGGCTCCTTAAATTTTAAGACTTCATCACAAACTTACTACTTAACTGTTGCCAGCTGGTTTTGACAGTATTTTGTTTAATTGATACACAAAGAAATGTATTAATATCAAAGAATGCTTTCACATTTGTTTTGCTTCTGCTAGCTTAACTTTAAGGATCTAAATTTTACTGTTGAATCCTGATGTCCTTCTTCCTCAGGAAACCCTAAAGGAGCTATGATCACTCATCAAAACATAGTCAGCAATGCTTCAGCTTTTGTGAAAACTACAGAGGTAAACTGCAATGTTAAACACAGCGGACTTGCATAAAGGGAAATAATCTCATGAGTAAAACAAACATTGAAATCTCTAGCTTTGGTCTTAAGTTTTAGTAAAATCCAAGTGAAAATGTAACTTGACAGCACTCTGTGCCCACTACTGCTGAGTCAATGTCAGGGTCAAGAAACCAACGGATTTACAATCTGTTCTGATGTAAGCAGTGTTTATAATGATTCTGATGTGAATGTACATTACATTCTGCCATGGGCTTATAGTGTTTCTCATTAGTGCAAGGAGAACTGTTTTTAAATTAAGCAACTGGTCTCACAGTTAGCTTGTGTAAGCCACTTCTGCTATCAGCCTTAGGGTAAATTTGATAAACAAACTTTCTAATCTAAAATGTAAGTGTATTTTTTCAAACCAATAGTATTTTAACCTTTTTTCCTCCCTGCCCTCCCAATATATGCAATGGAACTTTCTGTGGTTTCTATCAGAATTTATTTCTCTTCAGAATCCTATGAATGATAAATTGTAATAATCTGGTTGCTATACTCCACTCTAAAAGATTGTTCTTACCATGACTTTACTCATGCTAGAAAGTCATTGCTGTAATCTTTTTAATGAAACAGACAATACAGCTTCATTACAAACAAAATTAAAGCAGGGGCTGTGCTCTGGAGTTTAGATGCTAGATTTCACTGTTTTGTTTAACTCGGGCAAAATAGAGAATCAATGAGAATTAAACTTTTCTAACACTTTCAGAAAACATTTATGCCTTCCACTGATGATACTCTGATATCATTCCTGCCCCTGGCTCATATGTTTGAGAGAATTGTTGAGGTAAGCATCTGTTTGTTGCACTAAATTGAGAAACTTACTTTTCTTACAGAATGCATCCATGTGATACATGCTTTTCTATCTTTACTCTTTCAAATGAAAGCTTGAAATAAGATTCAGGAAAGCAGTGTTCTATAAGCAGTATCTAGTGAGCACTAGACAACTGGTTTTCGTGCCAAAATATAAACATTAACCTTAGAGCTGGGTTTAATAAGAAACTGGTTTGCTAGACCATGAGATAATCTCTTAGCATATGTACCCTGCCTAGAAATTCCCTCCAGTATAATTAGTGCATTATTAAAATCCATACCATTCTTTAGTCTGCAAACTTCAAAAATTTATTTTCAGAGGCATTGTTTGCTTACACAAAACTAATCTTAAGTTGGTTAAACTTACCAATGCTTCCAAGAAATTTCAATAGAGGAATGGATTTTGTTTCAGCGGAATTCTCATCTAAGAAACAAAAGTGGCTGTTAATTCCATTTTAATGACAAAACTTTGATGTTCTCTTGGATCACTTGTTATACCATATAGCAAATCTGGGGTTTACTTTTTGAGAATGAGAGGGCTGAGGTTGTCTTAATACTGGCACTCTTAAGGACCTCTGGTTGGTTGCTATGCATTACTGGATGGATGCAATTCCCTTGAACTTCTTATATACTGCAGAGGCACAGGTATTAATTACTGCACTTCCTGAAGTTGAATTAACACCTCTTCCTCAGGTGAGATTGCAAATACGTATGTTGAAGGTGTATATAGAGAAATAAATAGCATCCATGCAAGCATAAAAAGGCACATAAAGCCAGAAATTGTCCTGTGATTTCTGTTAGGAATGCTAAGTTTTCTACTGCAAGTGTGCATATATATATACATATAAAAGTATATATTTGTATGTGTGTGTCTCATTTATATATATAATGAAGACTGGGAATAGGACATAACTGTGGTGTACAGGTGCCACCTGGACTTTCAGCACATTTTCTCCTGGTAACCTTGATATCAGTTATACCTCAGTCTGTTTTACTTCCCTGTCTTGCACTAGAACATACAAACTCTGTAGGTAACAGCTCTGCTCTTGATTATGCAGTAGAAACAGAATGGCAACTTGCATTTTAAAGGACAAAATGAAAAGAAATGTTTGGATGGCAGTATTCCCCTGCTGTTTGAGGCCTGTACAAAATAAGTGGTATATTTACATAAGGAGACTAAGCAAGAATATTTTTGGTAGAAAAGACTTGCTGTTTGGGGTAGATACAAACACAGGCTCTGTGAGAAGCAATCTTAAGAGTTCTGTTGTAAAGTTTGTTTCCTTGTTTTTGGCATCGTGTGGAAGTTAGAGGGTCAATGAACTTGACTTGACAAATACGTTCCCACCTAGTAAAGGCAGTTCCTGCTCAGTCCATGTGGACTGATATATTTGCTGCTTTTAGCAGATGGTGTCAAAACACAGGTGGAGGGGGAAAGTGACACTTTAGCATGTCTCATGCAGCAAATAAGAGGATTAATAGTAGAGAATGAAGGAGTAGGTGTTACGGAAGATGCAGAAGAAAGAAAAGCAGGTAGGTATAAACACAAAGACAGCAGAGATGTTAAAAAGTTTAAAAAAAAATAAAACAGGAAAAAGGAGGGAGGGATGTAAGGTAGGTGGTGGAGCTTCTAGACTTCTAGTTTCTAGACGGAGAATATACAACACAACAGGATTAAGTCTGCCTTCCTTTGTGTACTGATGCAGAAATAAGTTCTGGCTCTGCTAGAATCTTCTAAAGAGCATCTTGATCACATAAGAGTAAGTCTTCTGCTCACATCAGTCTTGTGAAATGAGAAGGAAAACCAGAGTGCAAGGAATGGAACTGAAGTAGCATAAGGCAGAAATCCCCACTGGACTAGTAAATAGCATGTGCTGACTATAAATACAGAATTTTTTAGTATATAGCAGGGGACAAACAGAAGTCCAGTATTTTTAAATAAGCTTGTTAAATATTTCAAATTGAAGTTCTGCTTTTCTGTCTTTTGCTACCTCTTGAGCCACTGGTATTGCCTTATTTGACCAACTGTCCTTTTTGGATAGGGGCTTTTGTACTAAGCTTGAAAGTCTGGTGTATGCCAGACTTGTCTTGCTACTTGGTCTTTCTAATCCCATCTTATAGTGTGAGAATGCTGCAAAACTAGTCCAGAAGTTGAGAGGATTTAAGGTGGATCCTGCACAGTCTACACTGCATAGGATTGTCAATACAGCTGGAACACATTGTACCTCCTGCATTTTCAGAGTGTTTACTTTTTTCTAACAGTGTGTGGTTCTGTGCCATGGAGCTCGGATAGGATTCTTTCAAGGAGATATCAGACTACTGATGGATGACCTAAAAACACTGCAGCCAACTGTATTTCCTGTAGTACCAAGACTGTTGAACAGAATGTTTGACAAGGTAAGTCTACAGGCAGGAGTCCAGACCTGTGTAGGCTTTTAAGAGACTCCATAAAGTTTGTGCTGCCAGAGTAGGAGTAACGACCATGCCCTGGGATATTAAATTTGCATGCTAACAGATGTGTGTATCAGCTCTTTTACAAAGAAAAAGTGCAGGGAGTAATACTGGTTGCATTAAAACACTTTCAGGCAGCAAATACTAGTGGCTCAAAAGTTTGACTGGGGGACTTGATTCTCTCTATCTTGATTAATGTCTTTGTGTTTTGCGCCGAGCAAGTTATTTAAGTCTAGTCTACAACACGAAAATGAGGTTTGGCATCTGATGCCACGCTTTTAGCATCTGACTCATGGAGTGGAATTTGCAAAGCAAGGTCAGGTATTTGCCTATGTTTGCATGAACACATACAAGTTTCCTACACAGCAGCCAGTGTGTCCTAGATGGGAGAACTGTAAACCAGCCAGTTGTGAGCTGGGGAGAGGTGTGTCAGTAGCCCCACTCTCCTGTGTGTGCTGCTTGCCTGCTCAGGGTCATCTGAGATGGGAATTTGAAAGTAGATTCTTTCTTGAGCTTCAGATTTTATTTGTGCATATGGGTGACTGACTTCTTTTAGGATACAGCCAGGGGAGCTAAAGGATATAGTAAGTCCTGTGACTGCTAAAGAAATGGCAGAGCTATCTGTGCTGTCTTAGCCAGGACATTTCTCTGATCATAAGACTAGAGGAACACCAAGTAACACAAGGTTCTGTTTGGCATCAGGAACAAATACTGCAACTTGAATTTATTTGGAGGGAGGAAAACCTGAGACCAGCTTTTAGTACTTAAAATGTAGCTCCTTATTCTGCTCACACATTCTCTACTGGAATTTGAGAAGCAAAGTCAAAGCTTGGGACTTTGTTCTCATGATTTCCTCTTGCTTTTTTAGTCTGGTGCCCTGGGGCTTGCACACTGCTATAGCACTCTTTCAACCTCAGCCAGCCTTGCAGTAACCTAGCACATGAAGCCAGCAAGTTGGGGAATTGGCATGGCAGGGGGCATAACGCTGCAGTCTGCATGCTTTCAGTCATGCTGAGTCTTCCTCTTTCCAAATGAATATACTAATGTGTGGTTTGCTGTTGAGTTTGCTCTCTGGCTTCCTGAGAACAGCTAGAAGGAGCCTTTGAAAAGTGATGTAAAGTGCAAATTTGTATATGCAACACAGACCTCTATGTGGTGTTTCTGAAGTGACCTGCATCTCCTCACAACACACTGTGTTACATTATATATTACAATAGGGTGCTTTTCAGAAAACACAGAGGATTGTGCTAAATTTTAATTTTGAAGATACTAGAATAGAGAAGTAAACGTCCATTTTCATTCATACATTTTAATGAAGAAATTATGCATTGAAACATCACACAGTTTCATGGATATCAAGAATTAGTTAAGTGCTGATTTCAATGCTTGAACTGAGGTCAAAATAAAAATGCACAAGTATTTCTTACTAGAATTACGATGCCTGTCAATAAAGGTTGTTTTAATTTGTTTTTCACTGTTAAGAGTCTCCATACATCTGTTAGAAAAAGGGAATGGTAGTCTGTGAGGCTTCTAACCATAGTTCATCTTTCTTAATAGATTTTTGGGCAGGCAGATACTTCATTAAAGAGGTGGCTGTTGGATTTTGCTTCCAAGAGGAAAGAAGCAGAACTCAGAAGTGGTATAGTCAGAAATAACAGCTTCTGGGATAAAGTCATCTTCCGCAAAATACAGGTATGCTTGAAAGCCTCTGAGTTGAAGTCTGCAATTGTTGAATTTCATATGAATGGTTATAATCTGGTATGGCTTTTTCACTGATCACAGACTACCTGGCTACTCAAAGGAAAAATCAGAGCTGTCTTTATTTTCAACCTCATTTTTTCAATTCCCTTAGTTCTCATAGTATCAGCTAACTGTATTAAGGAAGTCACTCTGAAACAATCTGGTGCTTCTCTTACCACTTTGAAAGCAAACACTGTCCTTCTGAAGGAAGAATGCTAAGTATGACACAGTGTCACCTGTAGCCCCCACTGTCTTCTCCCTGTTGGTCACTAGTAAGTTATGCCTGCTATTATATCTGACACTCACTTGCTATGGCCTTAACCGTGGTTGTACAACATGCCCATGTGGCTGCTTTTTATAGCATTCAGGATGTATGAGAAGCTGATACAAGGCAGTTAAAATTAAGCCATCACTGTAAGGCCATGGCTTAAACTCTTCAGACTTTTGGCAAAGTCTGCATTGCATTGACACTATAGTCTGTATAGATACTCTGAGATACTGTGTCTTCCAGCCATTAATGAGACTAAAAACACTGCAAGAGAAAGAGCTTGCAATAGCAGACTAAACTTTATTCTCTAACATTTGTGGGTGGCACTGTAGGTGAACAGCAGCTGAGGGTGTCATAGAAGATGACTCTGGAAATATCTCTAAAATGCTTTTGGTGTCCACAGTATCTTGTGTCTGTTGTAGGCAAGTTTGGGAGGAAAAGTAAAGCTGATGGTTACAGGAGCAGCACCTGTGTCTGCAACTGTACTGACCTTCCTGAGAACAGCTCTTGGCTGTCAGGTGAGTTGCCTGGCCTTAATCCTAAATCTTAAATATTTTAATACCTGGCTTCAGCTTTGTTAGAGCTTTTCTAGTGGTCTGATTATATGGATAACTCTTTCTGGTATTCTTGGAGACTACACAAGTACATGCTCTTTTCCCAAGTTTCTCTCAGTCACCTGAGATTCCTGTATTCATCCCAAATGCTTTTAACTGAAGTAACCAGCTGACCTGTCTTGGAGGAAAAATTTTTTTGGTGGGCTGCAGTAAGCTATAAATTACATACTTGGATTAAGTTTCTGGAGTTTGCCTTGCTTACAGAAGTATTTGTAGCTACTGTAGAAAATCTAATAATCAATGGGATGATATTGTAGTGTTGCTGTTTTGAAGATGAGGCTGGCATGAATCAGATTGCACACGTTGCATTTATCTTCAGAGCCTCTTCAAAGTATATGCTTTTGGAGGTAAAATTTGAATAACAGTGGCATAGAACAGAACAAATGTGTTGAAATAAATACATTTCAAGGATAGAAAACAACAATACTCTAAATATCAGGCTTCCATAACTTATTGAAATTTTTCAGTGGTGTGCTGGTGTAACGATGCATTTTGCACAGAAAAGGGAAGCCTGTCTTGTGTGTAACAATCCAATAGCTGTGATGGGGCATAGGGATTCAATTTCTGACTGTCTCAGACAACCTATTTTTAAATTATGTGAATGAAGTCACTCTGAGTGCTATGGTTCTTCATTTCTTTCTTGCTTCCTCTGTTGTTTTCTGTTTTAATCTAAACAGGTGTTACATGCTATGTGAAATTGAGTGAAACTTTGAGTAAATATTGGAACTGAAGGTGGAATATTAGCACTTAAAACTTTGTATTTTGATAAAACTAATATATCAGCATTTTTTCCAGGAGATGCTGATATATTAGGGTTTTGGTACACTCAAATTTAAACAATTAGCAGGAAAGATACAAAATATTAATTGCATTTTAATGAAGAAACTTTGTTGAAAAGTAATGGTCTTAGATTTTATTTTGGTTTCACCTTCTAGTTCTATGAAGGTTATGGACAGACTGAATGCACGGCTGGATGCTCCCTGTCATTGCCTGGTGACTGGACAGCAGGTATGATGTTCACCTGTCTGTTAAATTTCAGGGTCTTGAAATTTTGTGGAGGTCTGTAGTCACTTTATTTAAGCTTCAGTAACGCCTATTATGGAGGACACAATTTTTTTATTTCGCTTGAAGAAAACCAAAGTTTTGAAGGGATCCCTTGAAGTTTCTACCCCTAAATAGTTATGAATGTTCAGTAATTCAAACTTTTAATAGGATTTTTTCTTGTAAGTTGAAGTAGATTTAGGAGAAGGGACATCGTAGTATTAACCCTTGTAGTTTCTATCAAACAGGAGTCTTGTGTGTATAAAAAAATCAGCTGGAAATCCAAATGGCATTTTTTGGTGTTGGAATGAACAGCCTGCACTCCCCTCAGCTGTTACATGTCTAACTCCCTCACTGAAATAATATTGCTAATTGAAGCTATGGTGGGACTTTTGCTACTTAAATATGTCTGTAGAGAGAGAATCCTGATTATAAGAAAAAAGTAAGCCTGAGTACATGGTTTGGCTTGTAACATTCTTAGGGATATCTGAGAACTTAATATCTCAGTCCTGGCCAATTTAAGTTATCAGAAATCAGTTTTCCATCTTTCTTCAGTGTGTAAGAAGCTTATTTTTTTCAGAATCTGACTGAAAAGCATCAGGCTATTGAAGTGTTACTCTACTTAATAGGTCATGTTGGAGCACCGATGCCATGCAGTATCATCAAGCTTGTTGATGTACAAGAAATGAATTACTTGGCTGCCAAAGGAGAGGGTGAGGTAAGTAATTTCAGAAAGTCAATATGAGCCTCTTGTGAAATCTTGGAAAATGGTTTTTTTGTTCCTGAAATAACAACTGAGTTTAGTAAAAGTGCTAAACATGGCCTGCTACCTAAAATCTAAGATCTCTGCATCAATATTAGTTAATGAGTCACAGAAGCAAACCAGGAAATAGTATTTTGGAGGGGAGAAAAGACAGCTTACATAGCAACCTATTGTCCCACAGGTTTACAGATGGTTATATGACTATGACTATACATATGATTGTGTGGCCAAGGCAACATCTTCCAGCTGTGGGATAGCTGGGAAGTGTAGCCACTTCATACTGCAGTTATCCTTCAGTAGAGTACTGGCAGAAAGCTTCCCTCCCACTCCACTGCCAAGGGTCAGAGAACAGTTGATGCATGTAGCCAGTTATCCAGCTTGTGATGTGTGAGATGAGGTAATTTAAAGTGGATGGAAACTCCTAAGAGAAATGGAGATTGAGTGCCACGAAGGCTGATGATTTGTGATGCCTGACTGTACACTTTTCTGAACCTTTTTATGCAACCTGCACAAATGAAACATTTAGTTTTACAAATTGCATTCTGAGGACTCAGCTTTATAAGTGATGCTATATGCTGTCTTTTAAAATATTTTTTCCAAGTATATACAGATTGAATTTTGTGTATATACTTTGAACAGATGTTCATGTAGTAATTTATTTTCACAAAGCCTTGAAAGTAAATTAACTGTGGTGTCTTTCATATGCTTTCAAGAGGCTGTGGGGGAAGCTGGGGGAGTGAGAAATTAAAAGTCGCTTAAGCAAGTAACTAATTTGTAGCTACAAAGAATTTACAGTCTTTATTTGTTTTGGTTGTAATTTGTATGAGACTGGAGACAAATCACTGGGCTTTAATTCCCAGAAATACTCAAGGATTTGGTTGGTCTTGGTGGTGGGAAACTGCTTGCAAGTAAAGAACACTGTCAAAATTCTTCTGTCTTCCATATGACTCCATATTTAGTCTTCATCAGCAATTTTTGCTTCACTATAAGTATGCTTTTTTAAAGCTTGGTCTGCTAGAGGAATTGAGTACAAATTGTTTTAATAAGAAATAGTTAAGTAGTTTTTTTAAAAAAAACCTCCTAAAAATGTTTTGCATGCACTGAATGTGAAAGTTTGCTGCATTAAAAGTTACTTTGGACTTGAATAAAAATGGTAGCCCCTTAATATATCAGGTGCCACCTTAGTCTTTCAGGCTTGACTTCCTCAGTATGAACTATTCTAAATAGAAGAAAAAGGTGTTGTAACTTGTTTCACAGAACTCAAAGCCCATGGCTATGAAATTGGCTCTCCTTATCCATTTGCCTAAAATAAATCTTCCTTATTGTCTGCTTTTCAGCTGGGTTAAACATTTCTAGTCCCCTTCTCTGAGAGTAAGCTTTCAAAATTCTCTGCTCTGTCAGCCTTGCTTTTGCCAGTTTTTGCCACTTTTGCCAGTTATCCCTGTTCAAGAAGAATCAATTTGTGAATAGAATTGTATATGAGAATATGCAGATGAGGTCTTAGTGCCAGCTAGCAGGATACAGATAAATGGTTTGCTGTCTCCACTGGGAAAAGCTGTCACCTACTGTCTTCCTGTGATTGTATGAGCGGTGAAAAACTAACCTTTGATCAGTCAGTATTTGACTTGACTGGAACATGTAGAGTTCTCTTTTATTCATATCCTTCCTGATAAGGTCTGTTTTATAACAGAAATTACTTGGTTTGTAAAACATTGGTTTGGTCCTGTCTCCATAAGGTCATCAGAACCCTCACTAATACTCTGATCTCCCTTCTATTAACATCTCATGTTCATATTGTAGTTCACCAGCATGCTGGCTAGGCACTGAAAATATGTGGGATGAGTTTTTCAAGGATTCGGTTGCTAAACTACATTAGTGATTTCTTCTAGTTTAATTTTTGGACAACAAATGTGCCATTTTCTTGATACACAGGTTTTGGTTTTTTTTGCTTTTTTGTTTTGCACTAGTTTTAGCACAATGGCCCTGCTGTTTACCAAAGCTGAAATGAACGTGTTGCCAGGCTGAGACATAGTATTTCTGGATCTAGCAGGATCTTTTTACATAAATAAATAAAAACAAATTTCTTCTGATAGGTTCCAGTTATTCAAATAGTGGGTATGAACACTGCTGCTAGACTGGAAGAGAATAGATTTTTCCAATTGCTTATTATAATTCATACCAATGGAAAACATTAGGTCTCCAAAAACCATGAGTAGAAATTTCTGTACAAACACAAACTTCCTCTTGACTTTTTAATGGGGCTTATTAAGAACCAGAAGATGGGGTTATTGGAGAAAAACATTTGTTGCTAATAGTGATTGTTAGCTTTCCTTCATGATAGCATATATTAACAAATGGCTGTTTTCAGGTGTGTGTAAAAGGGCCAAGTGTATTTCGTGGCTATTTGAAAGATCCAGAAAAAACGGCAGAGGCTCTGGACAAAGATGGCTGGCTTCACACAGGAGATATTGGGAAATGGCTACCAGTAAGTTAACTTACATAGCTGAAATGGTACTTCTACAGTTATTAGCAGAAATTTAACAAATATATTAGAAAATATTTGACATTGAACAGAATTACTTAGGTGAAATACAAGAATATGAAGAGGAGAATTACTGTTGTAGCTAAATCTGTGTGCCTGGAGCTACAAAAATATTGACAGTGCCAGTCATGAAGCTTTCTCCAGTTTAGATTAGATGGATGCATAACCTATTTTTGTCTAACATTCGTTTGACAGTACTGTAGCACAGTTTTACAGGGCTAGAGTGATATGCCTAAGTTGTGTAGATTGGTTTTTCAGTTGAAGTGCCTCTTCTGAGTGAAAGTTATTTCTGTCAACAGAATGGTACACTGAAGATCATTGACCGAAAAAAACACATATTTAAACTAGCCCAGGGAGAGTACATAGCACCAGAGAAAATAGAGAATGTGTATCTGAGATGTGAAGCACTTGCACAGGTGTTTGTCCATGGAGAGAGCTTGCAGGTAAGCATTTTTCAGGTAATTTCAAAAATTAATGGGACATGAGACTGCAGAAAAGAATCTTCCTTTCTTCCTTCCCCCACCCTAAACTTTGGGACTGAAACTTAAGTTTTTATCTTAAATTTTTATCATCACACATTTTGATTCTGACTGGATTCCAGCAGTTACATAGCATGTTTCTGGACTTACTTTCAGAGCAGGTAGTGAAGCTGAACTAATTTGTGTATTCATGACTGTATATAAATTGCTATCGGTGTGCAAGGGGAAAAACTGAAAAAATAAACAAACAAAAATGAAAACAAAAAAAGCCCCACACACAAAGAAAGAACCTGGATATCTTGGGGGTTTTCAAGTATAAATAGAAATGTGAATCTTAGGAGTAATTCTTTCAGTTTAGCTTCTGAACTGTGCTCCTGTATTCAGGTAGCAGAAAGCTGCTGACTTTACAGCAGGATCAGAAATGCTCCCCAAAGCCTAGCTGACTACTAAGAAATGTGTAGGAACTAAAGTGTTGACATAGGAATTTTTGTCAAGCTTTTTTCTTTTTTTTTTAGGCCTTCTTAGTAGCTGTTGTGGTACCTGATCCTGAGACTCTGCACAGCTGGGCCAAGAAAAAGGGATTTGAAGGCTCCTATCAAGAGCTATGCAAAAACAAGGTAAGGTATATCTAACTGAACAGTTAGCTATTCTGCATCAACTTTTTCAAGTTAATGATTATGCAAGCATGAAGCTATACAATGTATTTCTGTATCCACAGGATGTCAAAAAACACATTCTGGAGGACATGGTGAGAATTGGGAAAGAATCTGGTTTGAAGTCATTTGAACAGGTATGATGCTTGTGAGAACCAAATACCTAATTCTTTTAACTTCTCAACACCAATATGATCTGATTCTCCAGAAGCTGCTTTTAATTTGTGTCCGGAAGACTTTTCAAGTGACAGGCTTTGTTATGATGTCTGGGCAAGTTTTTAATAGTCTTGTCTATTTCAAGGAATACAGCTTGGCTAGTAACTTTTTATTTTCCAGGTGAAAGACATTGTCCTGCACACTGAAATGTTTTCTATTGAAAACGGCCTGTTGACACCAACACTGAAGGCAAAGAGACCAGAACTTCGAAAATACTTCCAGTCACAGATAGATGAACTCTATGCTAATGCCAAAATGTAACTGCAAATGGAATGAAGAAAGTGGCACATATCTGTCTACTGTTGGCCTTCATATCTGTATTTTGACTACAGCAAAAATAGGGAAGGAAACTGTGCAATCATTAACTTGTACAAAAATGGGTACTTGCCATAGGAACATTGAAGAAATGGAACACTGCCTTACTGTCAAGTTGTGTTGCATACTGTTTTTATGGTGACCTACAATTTTCAAAAAGAGCCTTAACTATAAATGGTAACTATATGTAAGTTATTTAATATTTCCTTGGTCAAAAATGGGACTCACCATCACCAAGGACCACAGGAACTAAGGTTTTATTGCCAGCATGTTTGCTGTCTGCAGTGTGTTTTGCAGTTGTCAGTTCTACAAAGGATTTGGCAGCTTTGAAAATGCCTCTAAGTATCTTGCATTCTCAGAAAAATTACTTAATCTATTAAAAAACCCCACCACCAAAAACCCCAGACCCTTACAGTTGCATAGCTGGTATCACATCTTTCGTTAGTCCCAACATTACCTGGGGCAAGGCATCTGAGCTGTATCTCCCTTCTACATCTGCAGCCAGTTATAAGATGTACTCCTATAAGGTAGAAGTGAGCACTCCACACAAAGAAGACTGATGAATAGAAGTTCCTCAGAGTAAGTCTGTATATGGTGGTTCTGCACTGTGTGGATGCAGTTCATTCAGCAGGTGTAGCCTCTGCTACATTAGCATGATTCTGGAGTGGTGCCAGCCCTGCAAACGGGCAGATCCCAACTCTGTCAAGAACACTAGAGACCTTAAAACAAAATCAGGAGGCTGGGCTATGCTAACAGTCAGGGTAAACATTGCACCTATACTAGCCACTTGTTTCCCTTTAATGAACTTGTATTTAAAATGCATTTTATAAAAATGCATCAGGCCCTCTGTAAGTGGAAGAGCTTCTAACATAACCTCTGTTTTCTGTGCTTTATGTATGAGCCACTGAGTATTCTTCACTGAATAGCAAAATAGGTCAGGTAGAATGTTTTTGCCTGATGCTTTGCAGCAATTGGAATTATTTATATATGCCAACAGATCTGTGTTGGCCCAGGATAGGTATTTGTTCAGGGATAAAAACTTAATTCCCAGATAAATTGCAAAATAATAACTAGTTATGTTTTGTTTGAAAAATCAGCAGAAATAAGCCTTATTACAGCCTAAGTCTTTTGCTATCCTTAACAGAGTTGGTTTTGCATTAACATTCATTGCTGTTTTTTGAAAACATGGATATATGTAAAATACAAGCACAACAAGGTTTGCACTAAGATTTGTGTGTGATTGTAATGCACTACTCTGTAGCATAATTTCATATGTGTATGCAATTCAGGTACACAAATCCAAGTCAACTGTTAGAGCAGTAGTTTGTTACATTGAAATTCAAATGTTTGCTTAGTGTTGGCTATTTCTATGTTTTATAAAACCAAAACAATTTTCAAAACCAATGAAGGAAACCAAAATAAATATTTCTGCATTTCAGCGCTGTGATGTGTTTGTTTTTCAAGGAGAACTGCTGCTGACTAACAAGCCCAGGTGTAATTTTTTAACTGACAAGCTGTAAATCTCCACTGCTACAGACATACTAAATACAGTATAAAGGCTGGTTGTTTACACTTTTACTTTTGGAAAGTGTCTTTTTATGTTTAAGGTGTTGGCCCAATATTTGTAAGAAAGGGATGCTGTTGTATGTAACTTGCTCTTTCAGTACATTACTAAACAAACAACTCTTTACATTTTTTGTCTTTCTCTGACAGTTGTGTTCCTACCATCACCTCAAATGCCTTGACTGAAAGCTGGAGTTTTTTTAAAATCTTTTGCAGCCCCTGGGTGGTAGTGGGTTTTCTTATTCCTGCCCTCGCAAGGGCAAAGTGCCCAGACCAGGCTAGATGAAGCACCAGGACACTGTTTAGCGCTCCCTGTGAATATAGATGTCATTGTGAGATATTAAGCACACTTCTGTTCCTACCCATGGTAGAGTTTCTCCTTTTAAGTAATTTTGAATGTTCCTTTATAGGGAAACCTAAATGAAATTTGTCACTTACTGAATTACATACTCAAGTATGTATGTATGCTGCTTGGAAAGGCAGGGAAGTGTCACCACACCTCTCCTAGTGGAGACAGCTGAGAGCCAGATGAGAACGGGGTGTAAGGTTTATGTTCTTAACATTCTATTAAACCTTTCTGGAAAAGCCATCTATCACTGCAGCAACAAAGCTGTGGTGTCGTACCTGTGGCAGGGAGGGCTGGGTGCTATAGCCAGCCTATTAGAAGTTTAAAGCGAACTTCCCCCCTCTTGATCCTAAAGTGATTATTTCACTGTTTCAGCTTCTTTGGCTGGCTAAAGCAGGGGTGGTCCAGCTAATTCTTCGGAACACTGAACTGGCTCCAGCGGAACGAGGCCGGGGCCGGGGCGGGGCTGCGGTGCCACTCGCTGTCCCGGCGCTGTCCCTGTTCCCCTTCCGCCCCGGCGGCTCCTCCGCTCCTCCCCTTCCTTCCCGCTCGCTGCGCGCGCGCTTCCAACGGCGGCGGGAAGCTGCGCTGAGGGCCGGGCGGGCGGGGAGCGGGGCTGCCGTGCCCCGGCCGCCGTGGGTGCTTTGCGGGGCACGGGGCCATCTGCGGGACAGGAGCTGCAGCAGTGGAGCGAAGGTACAGGCGTGAATTGCGGCGTCGCGCTTTCTTTTTCATAGGCCTGGCTCACTGATACGTGCTGTATACATATATGTATAACCTCTGTATACATATATGTATAACCTCTGTGTCGGCCGGGCTGAGGAAGGGAGTTGTACCGCTTTGGAAGCGCGCTGAGCATCATAAGTTGAAGTAACAAAGAGTTGCCGTTCTCTCCCAAGTACTGACGGAGACGAAGCCGATTTGTATCGGGGACAGTTTTGCACTGACTTTAGCCTCGGTTTTGTATCAGCAGCATATAATTAACAGCAGAATGTCCTCGAAGAAGAAAATAAAGAAGAATCATACCAGCTATAAGATAGAGGTAAGTTTTGCTAGGTTGGGCGGAATTCAAACAGCGAGTTTTTGTTTGTAGAGAGTGTCCAAAGGTGGGCCGCCAGAATGGGGAAGGGCCGCGAGAGGAAGCCGTGAGAGGAGAGGCTGAGGGGAGACCTCTTTGTGGTCTTAACTTCCTCACAAGGGGAATCTCAGGGGCAGACACGGATCTCTTTGGTGACCAATGGCAGAACGAAAGGGAGTGCCATGAAAGCTGTGTTAGGGGAGGTTGGATATCAGGAGAAGGCCCTTCACCCAGAGGGTGGCTGGGCACTGGAACAGACTCCCTAGGGAAGTGGTCACAGCGCCAAGCCTGGCAGAGCTCAAGATGTTTGGAGAACACTCTCAGGCACTGGTGTGACTCTTGGGGTGTCCTATGCAGGGCCTTGTGGGTCCCTTCCAATGCAGGATATTCTGTGATTCCCTGTTGTGTTACTGTGCAGTCAGGGTGTTGTCTCCGGAGGTGGATGCACGGGATGCAGGGCTTGCTTCGCACAGGGAGCTGCTGTGCAGTCCCTGCTTGAGGTGCCGGCATGGGGTTGTCTTTTATTCCTCTTAGGAATAATACAAAATGGACCATTGACTTTCAAACAGGCAAAAGTTTAAAAGCAGTCTCATAAAAGAAAATTTACAGGTAAAATAATTGATGTGTAAAACCCATAGCCTGAGGAAAAAGTATGCTTCAAATCCTTATGCCATAGCTCAGGAGTTGATATGGTTCTGTCTAAGTGTATTTCTAGTCTTATGCTCTTGAAATACACTGTCATATTTAATCTGTTGTACACTCAAAAAGCTGGGTAAACTGGCTGTTAATTTCATACCCATCCAGGAGCACAAAGCCAACTCCAATGTTCGTTGGAAATCACTTCCACTTGAGGAACCAGATGTCTCAAGGATATCGAAGGTAGCAGAAACAAATCAACTTGAGGAGCTTGATGATTCCTTTGGTTAGTATTAACTTGAATGTCATCTAATGTATGATTTTCATAAACCAGACACATGGACGAAATACTACCGTGCTTACCTAGGAGAAGGTTTTAGTTCTTCTCAAGAGAAAGTAATGGATAGGAGAGACGGGGGTTTTTGTGTTATTTCTATATTTAGGAAGTATTAACAAGAATAATGCTGTAATATGTGCAAATAAAAGTCAGGGGAACAATACTGGCTATTCCAGTCTTGTAGCCTGAATGGTAAAATTTCACACATAAAATTGCAGTTGTGTAAGAACTTACAGTTAAATACCAAAGTTCAGTGTCTTAACTTACACTTTATTAAATTACACAAATTATGAAGTGAAAGTTTTGCTATTGTAAGAGTATTCATAGCAGCAAAGTTGAACATTAGCAGGGGTGTTGTTCTGCTACTTTCAAATGTTACTTAAAAAAATAACATAAAACCATACAATTTTAGGTGAAGGATTAAAACCATTTCCATGCTTTGTATTGGATTGTGAAATGAGGCCTCAGTATACAGGAAGGGAATAAATTTAGATGGAGTAGATGCTCCTGTGTGGAGTCCTCTGATATATCTATATCTATCTGTGTATATATATATGAAAAACAGTGTAATTAGAAGTTGTGGAGAAAATGCTAAGAGCTGTTTCTCAACTGTAATAGTTATTACTCTAAGAAAATTATGGCAAGATAAGTGTAACTACTAGAAAGAACATTGAAAATGAGCTATAAAAACAATTTAGCAAAAGGGTTGTTTATAAGGCAAGGCTGCAAAATGAAAAGCTCTTTTCCTTATTTCTGTGGTACGTGTTTCGTCTATAAAAAGGATGCTCACGGACACTAATGCAAACTAACACAAAAGTTTTGTGGCAGTGTGTTTGAAAAAAGAAATTTATTCTATGGAAGGTGTGCTAAAGCCTTAAATTTCTCAGAATTCTGATCTATTTTGGTAGCTACCTTCAAGAATTCTACACTTACAAGTATTCTGTAGCAGTAGTAATTGCTTTCTTATAGCATCCATTAAAGCAGCTTAAAAAGTATACTAAGAAAATACAAGGAAGTAGTTGTTCAAATGTGTAGAAGGTTTGTGTATGCCATAACAAAGAGAAACTTGGAACAAACTGTTTCAAACACAAAGTGTTTTGCTTGCTGTATGCTGTGTGTACATGCTGAACTACCTTTGGTTTGGGTTTCTAAAGAAATAGCAGGTGGATGGGTACAGAAACTATTAAACTTGTCACTGTATATTTTTTTCATGATCCTCAAATAATACTTGTAATGAGAACTTCCTTTTTATTAGTTAGCAAACCACAAATATTCTAACTAAATGCTGAATGGCAGGCAGTGCTCTTTGCCTTAAAAGATGGGAGCAATGTTAATACAGTTTATTTTCTGTTCTTTATAGATCATCCTTTGCACAGTACTGCTGTGGATGCTTATGGAGAGGAACATTCACAAAATGAGTCACTCGGTCATGTTTCAGCACCGCAAAGGCAAAATACAGTCAAAAGGTCTGGTGGAAAAAAGAAAGATCAGTATTTAATCTTTAGCTTTTTAGATCTAAAGGGAAAAATGTTCTATTTGTGAAGTTTCCCTGGTTGCTTATAAAGCAGATGCTTTAACTCAAAATTCCCCAGATGAGAAACCAAATGACTAAGTAAGGGTGGAGATTGTAGAAAGGAAGTGGGAGAATAAATTTGAGTCTTCCATCTGTAAGCAGCAGAGTGATTTAAGTACTTACTGCATTGTTTTTATATGAAAGGATTTTATAATAACTCTGTGAGGTATCAATTAGTTTTCTAAATGCTGGTGTCTAAAGTTAAAAATTGAAAACTTTTAAAAAATGGAAAAATTGAAAACTGGATAGAAGCCAGTTAAATTATATGTAACAAAGAAAATTATTTTTAAAATGTTTTAATTGGAATTTTAGCATATTTCTTAGCTGTTAAATCGAATTTGGTTTTAATCTGAAATTGTCTTGCTATTTAATTCAAACAAGAACTTCAGTAGTACTCATATGAGACATAGCTGTACAAAATGTTCCCCAAAGCACAAGATTTTGTTATGCATATGGTTGAAGATCACTCTTTCTCAGAGGGTAGTAGGGTATGTTTTTCTTTTCCTAGCAAAAAACCACGTCACTCAAAGTCTGCCAGTGGTGATGTTCAGAAACTCAACACAGCTGATGCTGGAGAGGAGCCCCTTAAGGAGACTGTGGTACAGAAAAAGTTGCATGAGTATTATCAGTCAATTTAATTTTAGTTTACTTCATGCCATGCCTGCTTTAGAGGGTGGGGAGAGAGGAAGACCTTCCATTTGTTTCTTAGTATTGCCTTAGTACTTAATTGTGTCCAAAATAATCAATCCTCACAGTATTCCTGTGAGATGGCCCAGTAAAATGCTTAAAGCTACAAGTCATCATGTCAGCAAGGAATATAGTAGCCAGGTGTTCCTGGATCCTGTAGCCTATTCTCTTGCTCATTTGGGGGTATGTTCTTTCCTTCTTTCAAATATCTTCTTCATATCTAGAATATGTGTTCTCAAGGAATGGCATACTAGATGGAATATGAATCCTTTGTACTTGTTGGTATTGAAGCAAAACAGATTTATGGGAAAAAAGAATATTGATAAAATTAATTTTGAATATGTCTTAGAATTAAAAGCCATTCAGTTTTGAATGAGTGTTTTTACATACTTACTCCACAATTAGTGTGAAATGCTTTTGGCCCACTTAGCTTCCACACATACAGCAGGAGTTAACAATCTACAGGCTCTAGAAAGTAACCTATGATAAAAGAAGCTGTGCAGAAGTTGGTGTAAGAGTTTTTTATGTATTGTATACTCATATACATATGGAATTGTATACTCAGTACAGAGTGTTAGTCTTCCGTCAGTATGCTGGATGCATGCAGCACTCTTGTAGAAGTGCTGTTGGTGTCACCAAGTAGTCAAAGTAGAGAATGGATTGGGACAGAATATGGGTGAAAAGGAAGGTGAGCAGGCACTGTTGACCAGAGAAGTGTTAATCCTGGGCAATGACTGTGCTGAACCGCGGGTCACTAAGCTCCTTAGGATGTCTCCAGCCCTGCTGCAGGGCCGATGGCTGACGAGTCAGTGGCCAGTGGGGTCAGGCAGCTGCTGTCCCACAGCAGGGAGACCACCGGGCTGGGACTGGTGGAACAGGAAATGTTACTGATGTTTCAGTGAGGAAATATTTTCCTGCATTCTGCCTAATTGCCGTCTCTCAGGAGTTTAAATGGATAAACCTAGGGTTTATTTTGGCTGTTAATCTGCTTTTCGTATCACAGAAGGCTTTGAATACTACTCAGTTCCAGGCAAAAAAGAAGCGGCCTTCAGAGGAGAACACATCAGATCCTTCTGGTAAAGTAGACTTTTCAGAACTCCCATATAGCTTTTCTTCATTCAAGATCAATGTTTTTCAATGGTTTTCATTTCTGGAATGTAGCAACATAGTGCTTCTAGCAATGGGAAGTTTTAGTTTCAGTTTCGGTATAGACCCTCATTTGATCCCTATGTTTGCATCCCTGGACTTGCCTATTCCTCCCCGAAGGGGTAAAGCATAGGTGTGCATTATACCTTTAAGGCAGCCTGGTTCCTTTTGGAGGGAAGACTGGAGCCATGGCTATGAAGCTGTAAGAGGTGTCAGTACATTCCTTGGTCTGGAAGCCTGGAGCAGCAGCTGTGGGGCAGAATGTGGAGTGCCCCTGGCTTGAAGCACAGGCACAGCTGTTGGTGTAAAGACTTTTGAGACTGGGAGCTTCGAGACAGTGGCATGAAAAAACTCTCTTGTGTTATTTGGCTTCCTTTGAATTGTACCCCATCATGTTTTAGTACTAGATTTACATTTTGAAGTGTGTAAAGGAACACAGTTTAACTTTTTGTGGAATTGGTTAGTAATACTATTGCAAAGTTTAAAGAAATGTATTTGTGTATAATGGGTTTTTGAAGCATGTATGGTATTAATAAAAGAATGTGTACAAATATAAAAGCTCGTGATTCTTTGAATAATGCAAATTGCAAATTCAGGCTAATAGTTTTTTAATGAAAAAAATTATTGTCTGCAGTACACTGTGTAGTTTATCAGTTTACTGATGTGTTCCTGGGCTTGCTTGAATTGATAAAGAGTAAGAATTAATTTGTATATCATTGATCATCCCAGTTCTAAAGTGTTCCAGGTAAATCCGTCATAGTTGCTGAGCTGAAGACAGGTTAAATAATTCCCATATTCCTCTTCTCAAATTTGATATTAAAATATTAATAACTTTTTAATGGTACAATAATTTTTCTATTGTTTTAGAAGACATACCTGATTTGTGCAATGCTTACATTTATTCTGTTGTTTCAGTGGATATTACACACTCTGTACAGGTTTGGTGTCCCAAAGAGCTGAAGAGATCTCCTAGAGATATTACAGAACTAGATATTGTTCTGGCTGAAGTTGAGAAGATAGCAGCAAATTACAGGTAAATATTCTGCTTTCCTGTGACTGTATATTCAAAGTTTTAAAAGGAAATACCTGTGGTTTTGCTAATGGGCTGTCCTTTAGGGAATCAGTATTGTATGGTTACATTCTGATGTTAATAATTATTAAGTTTCTATGATACAAATATTTTTTCACATGGGATCTAGACGTGGTCTTCAGGGATTTTATATTTTTCCAAATGTGAACAGCACATCTCAGCTGACATTGTTCAAGGTAGAAATGAAGCTATTGCTAGTATATGAAAGCCCTGCAGCTGTCTAGTTCCTTGACTTTAGGTTTTATTTGTTACTCAGAGGAATGGTTTTGGATGAGATTTCCCCTTTACTAAGCCAGATGGGTTGTGTTTTGTCTCTCTGACTTCTCCAGACTAAGCATAGAATCAAACATTTGCAGAAAGGCTATCGATGACTTCTCTTCTGCTTTCAAGGACCAGATCACCGACCTTGTAAGTATGCCAGCAATAAAATCAATTTTGTGGTCAAAATACCTATGGTTTTATATTGCCCTTTGCACATTCATTTTGCAAGTTGTTAAAGTTTCCAATCTCTTGTCAGTATAAGTAATATGAAAACACAGTTTGTTGTGTGCAGGTTATGATTTGCTGCCTCTGTGCAGGCTTTCATAAGAATTACCTCTAGACACAGCACTGCTGTCATGCAGGTACTTTGCAAAATTGTCAGCTTTTGAGAATAGGGAAGCATCCAAAAATCCTGAAGTGTTTGTCATATCTAAATAATTTTGTACTAAAACTGGAGAGCTGCATAATTTAAATGTGCATGTCAAACACTGTTTTAAAAGCTCATGGACTAGAGTTTTAAAATGTTGATGATTTAATTTTTGTGCTGTCTCAATGACTTCTGAGTAAGGCCTCTACCATAGTCCAGGGGAAATCATCTTTTTTTAAATTAACATTTTGATCATAACTGTGAGATATTCAAGAGCCATCTGGACACAGTCCTGAGCCATGTGCTCTAGGATGATGCTGCTTGAGCAGGGAGGTTGGACCAGAAGACCCACTGTGGTTCCTTCCAGCCTGGCCCATTCTATAATTCTGTAATAAGCTCATTTGCTGGAAAGATTAAGATGATTACTACAGCTAAAATGAACTCAGAACTTTGCAGGAGTTGTGCTAAATAAGTACAATGGGTAAGTACTAAAGCTATAGTTCTGAGTGGTTCATTAGAAGTAACAAGTGTTAGAATTACCAGATACATACATCTACATAAAGATATAGAAGAATTAAGGTAGGTAGCATTACTGTAATTGCTACAAGGAGTATTACTCGCACTAACTCATTTTGTGCAACAATTTTCCTCTGGCACGAGGAGAGAGGTAAGAATCAATACACAACCAGTAATGTCCCTTTGAAGGGTTGGTTTTTTAAATAGATTTTTCTATTATTACAAAGTAATTTCTTGCAACCATGTTTTTAGGAGGATAGTGATGAACTCAAGATCCATAGTCAATCTGTAATTCTTCTTGTCTGTAGATAGCAGGAGTCCAGGAATTAAAGAATATGAAGAAAAAAAATGCTAAGGTAAATACATACATATCACTAGATTATACAGCATACAGTAGTGGGCATGGGAGTATCAAGAACTTGACTGGAAGAAATAACTGACAAGGAGGTGTACTGTACTCAGAATCAACTGCACAAATAAAGGTTAGGGAACCAGCAGAGGTTTTTTGGAAGAGATCTGAGTAGATGTGGTGGATTGCAAACTCCATATGTATACTGCTATATTGTGTAAAAAGAAGGAATGCACATTAGGATGGGTAGGATCTATGCATGTCAATTACTCTTGCCTTTTGAGTTTGTTTTTTTTTAATGAGTAATGGTGAGGCCTCTGGAGAGCCAGTTAAATAATGAGAGCTAACCTAAAGAAGCATAAGAGAATATAAAATCTGTGAGAGCAGCAAAGATGGCAGCCTATGAGGATAGAATTGCATTGCTTCATTTAAAGAAGACAAGTCTAAGGGAACTGCATTCCCTAAATGGATGCAGAATTTTTGTTCAGAGGAATACAATTCCTCTCTTCATTCAGAATGAGTAGGAACTCACTGAAAACGCAGCGGGAATGTTGACAGGAGGCACCAGTGTAAGGGCAGAAAAGCATTGCAGTGGTTTCATCAGGAAGAGGTGAATACCCTGTAGCACAAACATTTAAGAGCATCTCAGGCACTGTCTGAATTTCTGTGCAAATTAACATCTTCTGCAAAATTTTCAATGGCAAACCAGCTTTAACAAAGTCAACATAAAGCTTATCCTGGGAAATAGCAATTAATATGCTGAAGTCTTGTTGATTTGAGGTGATACGGTAAGCTGCTCTGCATGTAAAATGAAAATCTTAATACAAATCTAGCATTCACAGCCACTCAGATTTATCCTTAGTTTGCCTCTTAGACATTTCTTTAAAATCAAATTTTTAGTTGCTAAATCTAATTTTATGATCAGTTTTGGGTGTTACTTTTTCTTTTTTTATGTTTTAAATTGGATGTGATACTAAAGAAAGCTTACGTAGTTATGGCAATTTTACTGAACATACATTCGTATTAGTTTGCCTTTTCTAAACTAAAACCTCCTGGAATTATCATGTTTGAATTCAAAATGTCACAAACTCCTTTTGTATGTTTGTAAATCCAGTGTTTCTTAAGAGAAATTTTGGATGGGGATTAGAGTTTGACATTTTAAACAGCTTTAAAGTATTTAAAATACAGATGTAAAATGTGGTCATTTATAAGGTCTGGTATCTTAGAATCTTCCACAATGAGAATCAGCATAAAACCTCAGAGAAAAAAAAGGCATTGAAATTTTATTTGTTTGCCTTTGAAGTTTTAGAAACTGTTTCACAGACTTTCCTCACTGTTTCAGGCAATAACAGACATCAAAAAGAAAAGGCAGCGACTGGTGCAACTTAGAGAAGAGCTAATTGGGTGTGTGTCTGATGATGCACAATAATAGCCTGAAGAACTTAAGGAGTCTGGTATTTTGTAACTCAGAAGAGAAAGTAACTTTTTCTGTTCTTTCATTTTATTTTGATGAAACTACTGCTGTCTTGCTTTTTGTTTTTACAAAAGCTCATGATAACCTCTCCTTTACATATTTCAGTTGCCTAGACAGTCATTCTTGCATGTTCTCTTAGCTAACTATAGTTACTGGGATGGTGTTTCACATATGTTCATAGGAAAAACACCAGTGTTATGATTTGAATTGCAAAGGTGCTGGGTTATAAATTTACAAAGGTAAGACAGGGGCCTTTTTTGGTTTTGAAGTGGAAGATTGTATTTCACCTCTGTAGTTTGGCAGGGGTTCATCTTAGCACATGGTTTTTTTCCTTCTCATGTGGCCACACAATACCCCTTCGCTAACTTGGCATTAATCTTAAGTATCATTTAGCTACACAACACAGCAATTAAGTTCTTTGGAAGAACCATTAGACTCCCCCCAGATCCCTCTGGGTTAAAGTGACAAGCTTTATACTGAAGCTGCATTTAACATACACCCTGTAAGGTAACTGTAGGGAACCATGGGCTTGGATCCACAAAACCAGAGTAAAAACCTTTTCTCTGTGGCCACAAGAGGCATTTTTCTTTGCAGTACTATGGACAAACTTTGCTCAGAGAACTATTTGAAGTCATCCCTCAGTAGGGTTTGAGTCCTCTCACAGACTGAAAGCTGTCTTCCCATTTTTATGTGTTGTGTTTTAATCCTTTGATCATTTTAAGAAAGCTTTTTTTCTGCAACCCTGTTGGATTAAAATAGCTGTTGGTGCTCAGTTTTAGGAGTGTTTTTAATGGATCAAGCACTACAGTTTATTTAGCAGCAGTGTAGGTAATTTGTAGGTTCAGCATAAGCACGGAACACCTGAGCTTGCAGGCAGGGCTGGGCAGAAGCCATGTATTTAAGAAACTACACTTGAAAAATTTAAAAGCTTAAGAAAGTCGCTACATTGTCAGACTCCAAAGAGGTTTGGGTATTTTTGGTGGATTTGGACTCATGCCCCTGTTTAAGTAATAAATTTGTTCTAATTAAACACTATTCTGTAGTAATCTGTTTTGTATTTCTGCCCAACCTTTAAAAGTCTGTATTCCTTCAGAGGAAATAGGGTCATAGTTATTAATGCAATAAACATGCATTGAAGACTTGATCTTTTTTCAGAGCTGAACCACAACTGACACAACTACAAAGAGAATATGCTGAGGTACAGGAAAGGAAATCTTCCTTGAGGCAAACAATTGAATTAATTACTGGTTTAAAGGAGCTACAGCAAGACTGTTTGGATTATAAAGAAGAAAACCCAAAAGAAAAAGTGGTAGTAAGTACATATTCTGCATGTGTTTCATAGTTCCATTAATGTTTTTAATTTATAAAATGTATTTATTAACATTTCTTATATTAAGTAGCAATATTTTGTTAATGGTCTTTGTGAAGGCAACTTGAGAATCACTGCTGAACTGTACTGTAGCCTCACTCATTTTTTTTGGTCTCATGTTAGAAGCTGACATATTTCAGAGGGGATTCTGCTGCCTTGCTTTCAATGCTGAGTAATTCAAAGGACATAGAAACAAAACAGTTGTCCATAGTTGTAACTTTTTTATAGAAATTGAAGATTTAACAGTGAGACAGAGTAATTAATTTTTGTTGTTATTCAAAAATAGGGAAAGCCCTGGTACTTCCATGTAAGATACTTAATGCTAAGAATAGTGCTGGTATTTCATGACCTGTGTAACTTCTCATGCAGCCTTGGAACTCCTTCCCCGTTGTACCCAGCACCTGGTGTGGTATTTTCTGTGGACAAGGCTACACACCTGCCATGCATAAGGGAAATCCTCACATTTCAGAAGATGCTCTAATTTTGGCTGTTCTTCACTTTTAAAAGTCACGTTGTGCCATTTTAGAGAGAGGGAAAATAAATACTGATATGTAAGTGATCTTTCCAAGAGTTAAAAACGTTGCCTTGCAATTTTATTTCCTTAACAGTATGGGACTTCCAGCCTCCCTGCTCTTCTGGTGGAGTCTCGAAGAATTCTGGGAGCAGAAAGGCACTTCGAGAATATCAATATGAAACTGGAAGAGGCTCTGACTGTACAAAAAGAGAGAAGATCAGAGAAAAATTAAGTGTCTTTAAGACTTTTTGACATGCAGTAGGAACAGTTATTAGAATTGTCAGTGCTTAAAGCTTGTTTAATCCTTGTTAACTCATATTTCGTTTCAGTGTTTAAAAAGTCAGTGACTTAGAGATTGTATCTTTCTATTGTAAATAGTCTCAGAATATCAATTAATGAAATAGCAATTGCATTTTAAGTAATAAAACTTTCTTGTACTCTGTGAACAATGTTGAGTGTTAATAGTACAAGATTAAGGTAATCTTAAAAGGAATATATTGTTAAAACACAGACTTTAACTGAACAAAGACAAATAGACAAATGTTTTTATTAAATTTGCATTTGAAATAAATTATTTAATCCCATTTTTGGAAATAAATAAGTCTGTTTTGTTGGCTTATCAACAAAACTTGGACATACAACTAACAAAACAAAACTGTACAGCAAAGAGCATTAAAAGTGCTAAGCTTGGAGCAGCATTCACAATGAGTTTTTCAGTCCAATCCTCTTCAGCCGTCATGTAATTCTCCATGATCTCCTCATGCCTGCTGAAGTTCACCCAGGCACTCCATTCTTTGTCATCCAGCTCTGGAGTGGCGCTTTTGAACTACCCCGCAGGACCTTTCACATCGGCACATCCTTGCTGGCCAGGCCTGTGCTTAGCTGCCTTCTTTAGTGCAGGTATCTTCTTTCTTTAAAGCTTCCAAAAGAACTTCATCTGGGATTTCTTCCATGGCGTAATTCAGACTGTCATCTGCAGCTTCAACTAGTTCCACATCTTCAGCAGCTTCTAGGAAACAGGCATCATCACTTGTGTTTTCCCACTTGCTGTCTGACAACAGGAAGTCTTGAGACCAGCTGTTCTCTAGAGATACTGAGTTTTTTGACAAGTCTGATACATTAGAATGTGGATTTACTTCTGTGTGCCCCCTATTATCCAGTAGCTTGTGCTCTTCTTCCTTTGAGAAACAAGAACAGTACTTACTCCATATGAAAATGCTCTTCATACCTTTAACTGCTCTACAAGTTTGGAGCTTGTGCTGTCACTTCTAATGGATATTGCAGAAAGCTGGCCAACATTACAAGATTTTCCAGCATGTTACTGTATAGCCACGTTAACCTGTGGAAGCCTGTTGTAATAGGAGTAGCAATTTGCTGTTTTTGTAGCAGCCTACAAGTAGCCTGTTGATTACAGCTTCAGAAAATAATACAAGGTTAAAGACCAACTTTAGTGTCTTGTTTAAAGATACTGTCAGGACCTGAAAATACAGTTAAATGCCACTTTCTGTGAAATAACGCTAATAGCTATTGCTATTAATCTGCTTGAGTAGAGTTTAACATGCCATTCTGCTGTATGACATTTAGAGCTGTAAAGTCAAATTTAGAAGTTGAAAAAATGCCAATTCTTATTGCTGAAGCAATGGAAAAACTCAAATGGTCAGGCCATAGAGTCTAGGTGCAGTATCAGGTCAGTTTAAATATTCCTTCTGTTTGGGGAAACTTGCTGCTTTCATACACTAAAATGGAGATAAATGAACTTCAAAAGTGAGGGTCACTGACTTATGTATGACTCTGACTGACTCAAGTGTTCTAGAACCAGTTTTGTTTTACCTCGCCCAGCATGAAGTCAGACACGCACAGCACAGCTAAACTTGGGCAGATTTTCTATTCTGTACCTGGAGCAGCCTTGTGACTTAGACAGTGGGAACTGCTGTTCACATCAGAAGAGGTGGAAGTCCCCGGTGAAATTAGGCAATTCCAGTAACTTAGAGAGAACTTAAATGGAGAACATAAAACGAATATATGGAGCTACCACCCCAGCACAGCTGCTCTGGGTACCTCTTCTATACCACTGAAAGAGTGTGTGGAACTCAGCAGACTGGGATATTAGTGGGGATGTCCAGTTACTTCCAGAGACTCACAAGAACTTGAGCAACTCAATAGGACAAAAACGTACCTCTTTGAAAAGAGATGGGAGACGTATCCCAGGTGGTAATGGGAAACCTAAATCAAATAAAAGGCATTAATTAAAGTCAACATTCCAAAATGCATTAAGTATATTTGAGATCACAAGCTACATACTTTGTGATTTGAAGTTTTGTTCTCTGCAGACAGGATCGTGACACTTTTGATACCAGACTTTGTTCTTTAGATCCACCAGAATCCTAAGAATGAAATTATTTAGTCTTTTAGTAATAGTACATGAATGAAGTGAATTCATGCAGGAGAAAACTCTAAATGAACAGGTTTTGTTTGTCCTCAGCTATGGACATTGCTTTCATACTCTTGGCATACTTATTACGTACTTGTTTTGTACAATTTCTTTTTAAGAAACTTCAGGTTTCTTAAGTTAAAAGAAATTTTTAAGACTAACATCTGAAAGTGAAATCTAGTCAACTTCATTACAATTCAGTTTGGAAGAAAAAGCAATCAAATTAAGATTAGCATACGGGACTTAACAGTAAGATAAGATTTTGTTGCTGCTTCTGTCACAGATAATTTCATTATAAAAGCCACATAAAATCACTATTTTCTGTCAACTGATTAGGCCACCCAGCTTTTTCGGCTGTACTTTAGAAGCACCAAACTTGAAGCAACTCACTTGAGAAACAGCAAGTTCATCCAGCTGTGGGTTTTTTGAATATCCTTGTTTCTCAAAAACACATTCCTTATGTTTCAGTGATTTTAAATGTTATATAAAATTATTTTTAAGTTGAAATATTTATACTAATTATATACTGTAATTCTAACATAATCTAAAAACTTGACTTTCCATCACTTATTTTGCTAAAACTTTAGGAAGTCCTGAGACCTTGCAGAGTTACTAACAAAATTCATCTTTATGGATGTGGCAGGAATTGCCACGCTAAAATAGTAATTCTCAACTATTAAAATGACAGTCATTTTATTAACTTAAGAATATAATTTAAGATGCACTGTAAATTAATTCAAAAGTGGACTGCTTGCTTTCTTATTTTTCAGCCTCCTAGCTGGGAAGTATCAAAGCAGAGTATTGCTTAATAGCTTTAACATACTCTGACTTTTGTGTTAGCATCTTTGGGTCCATATTTTAAATACCATGAAGATTACTTCTTAGAATTGTTAGAAATAAAAGTCCAGTTATCACAAAGTAAGCTCAGAGCAGGGTCAAGTTTGTTTAGTTGGGGAGGGGGCGGATGTTTCTGTAATTAAAACATTGTATCTCCACAAAGCAAGAGGGCAGAAATTGTAACAGTTGCTGATTATATCTATTAGTGTTTTTTCAGCATTTTCAGAGAATAACAGTTGAACCAGAAAATAAATAAAGCTGTTTTAAACGGAACAGTTAAAGAACATACATTATGTTGTTACTTTTGTGAGCTCTTCCAATATTTTCACACCAACGGTAACCAGAAATGTCGTAAATAAGTAGTTCTTTGAGAGAGAAGTAACTCCATTGTCGTATCCCTGAAGAAAAAAAGAAAAATTGTTCTTTAAATTATTTAGAAATAGTGCTGCAGAAGACTCATTTGAAAATAGTAAAGTGGTCTCTTTACCTCCTTGTAGCCCATCTCTATTAATCAAAGAATGAACAAAATTATCAATTTCTGGATATGGTGAACCCTGGTAACCTTCCATGGGATCTGTTAAACCAAAGGCCACATACACACATTGTTACTGGGTATGCCACTGTAATATGTCATTGTACCACCTACACTTCATACAGACCACAGACAGAAAATGTACATGAATCCCATCACAACCCTTAATTAAACCAGGGATAAATCCACTGTTACTTTCTTGTAGATCTTTGAAGTGCTACCCCACCCCCAAGGTGCAGAAGGAACTGGGTTCAAGTTCAGCAAGACAGCTGTGGGTACAGAAGGGGACAGTCAGTGGCATTCAGGTGCTACAGAGCATCCTTCAGTACAGATGTCCTCTGCCTCCTGCTGAAAGGCAGAAATTACCAGGCGTACAAGTCACAGAACATGTAAGTTAGGAATACTTTTTTTTTTCTATGCAGTAGAAAAGGCTTGAAGTACCTCTGCTGCTTCTGGTAGTTTTACTGTTTAAAAAAGCAGACATTTTTCTCTCCTCTGAAAAGCCAGATGACAGAACTTCTGTGTCCTCACTCACTCTGATGAAAGGAGAGAATATAAAAGAAAATGTGTGATTCTTGCAGCGCAACACAGTACAATATAACTGTAACATCCCACAGGATGGCACACGACACAGCCCAGGGCCCCAGCTCCAGGGGGCCCAGCTGGACAAGGGGGTGGGCCAGGAGACCTCCAGAAGTCCTGCCAACCTCGACCAGCCTGTGATTCACTGTGCACCTTTCCCTGTCCCTGGAGCGCTTTCCCTTCTGGCTTTGGCACTTTCCCCGACTCCCACTGCAGGGCAGGGTTCCTTCCCCACGACAGCAATGAAGACCCAGGACCATTTAACAATTGCTGGTCCACACTGCTACAGCAGGATGTGCTCTAGATGCAGAATCTATGCAAATACACTCTGAAAGATTTCAAATTTTTTCTTTGGTCTCTCTACAACAAACTGCTTTTCCTTGCCCTATTGCTAACTGGAAGCCAGATGATCACAGAAGTCTAAATTCCACACAGAAGAATTTCTCATCCATATTTATGGCAGATTCAGCTAATGCCTATGATCTGAATACACTACATGGTTTATGGGCATCAGTTCAGGATAATGAGCATTTCATTATATAAAAACTGAAGTCAGAACAAATACATGTTTTCAAGAAAAATATTATACCATTTTAACCTTCTTTCTTGTACAGCAAAGATTAGGATCTTCTTAAGATAGGGTATCAGAGATTTAGATTGGATATAGAAAACTTGATCATTGTACTTATGAGTACCCAACCTAAGGAGGTGGTCTGTAGCAAATGGGAAATCTGGTATGCAAGAAAACACATTCAGAAATCCTTTTTATTTCTTACCCTACTTTGAAAAATATTCAGACTTCTCATATATAACAGACTAGAAAGCTGTAAGTTTTGCTTTCAGAACTACACAGAGTATGACCAAACTTAATAATGGTTGTTTCAGCATTTTGAGCATGTAAAAAGAAATATGGCACAATTCAGAAGCTGTACCACATTTGAAGGCAGGTTTAACAAAAAAACAAGACTCCCAAGAAATTTTTTTCTTCAAGACCATGAAATTCTACTAGGAACTCCTAAATTACACTGTAAAAATATTAATGGAATAATTGCTCATTCATAGCAGCTATTTGTAACTGCTGCAGGAGAATTATAATTAAAATACATATTTTAAAATATTGTAAATTTGACTGGAATTAAGTAATTACCGAATGTTGCAGATTAAGGAGGAAAGAAAATACGCTTCTTCCAAGGAAACATCCTTTTCACAGTAGGGGATAAACTTATTATCCTCTGCTATCTTCAGAATCACGTTTTTTCCTGCTTTTGATGACTTATACATCCGGAAATTTCTATTCTTTGTATAAACTCCTACAGGCAAACAGATATTTCTTAACATAGCAGTGCTGGCTAGGACTTAAGATACTTAGCACTTGTGAATGAAACAATTTCCTTAGGTCCAGCTAAGAGTCTAACATATGGACAAAAACCGTTACTGATGGGCTTACTTCCCATAGAAGAAAGGCAACACAGCAAGATCATGCACACATGTACACTTTTATATTACAAAAGAATTAAGACAAATGCTCAACACCTCTACACTGGCATTTTAATCATTCTGACATTATAATTGTTAAAAGTTTTGCTTCAGTACAAGGAATTGGTGCTTTCACATTAACTTTGTGAAATACAACTGAGCCTAAAAAGCTGCACGATTATTTTAACCAGAGAACTTAATCAAACTTTCTGTTTTCTGTGGACCAGACACAACTCATCTGAAGCAGGCATCAGGAAGGCTTAATTCCAATCTCAAAACCAAACAACAAAACAATGAACAGGTATATTAAGCATTGCATAATCTGTCTAATAATTTATTGAGAAGCTAAGTTTTATTTGCAGGTTGCATTTGATATTCACGAAAAGAACTTAGAGCTCATACAAGGAGAACACCCCAAAGCTTTATGTCACTGCAGCCTCATGATGTAATTCTGTATTTCAGCAATTTTGATTTTAGCTTTCCAATTTTGAGGTAATGTGTATAACATAAATATTGAAGACAGTTAATTTTGGGGAAGCTAACATCAAATTCTTAAAATGTGACACAGGAAACAATTTACTTTTATTTAATTTTCATTCACGAATATGCTTGAAAGAATTTTGAACAGTAGGTGAAAGTAATCCTTCTGATTCAGTAACAGAGAAGTGTACTGTAGCCAGCTTTGGGATTATATTTCAAGAGATTAGGCATACTGAAGAGGCTCACAATAAAAGTGATCCTAAATTCCACGAGAAGAATTTGAAGGAATGGGGGTTCTTCAGAAGCACCTGAGAAAAATCCCCAAGGTAAAGTCCTGGAATATGTAACACAATGCAAAAGCATGCTAAGGTATTTTCATTTGCCTGAGACAAGGCAAAAATCAGAAAAACCAGATGTGGGGGTGAAAAAGTGCAGGATTTTCAAACTCTAGTTTGACTATGGGTGTTGTGCTCCTGGAGATTTGTAACATTTTAATACCATAAACAGGCTAAACCCAGCTGGGCCATGAAGTGCCCAACCCAAAATTTCTGTTATTCCATCACTGAAACCTAACAGCTGCCATTTCAAACAGGGAAAGAAGGCTCAATTGATACATACAGAAGAATACAGAAAGCTGTGCCTGTAATACTTGTTCCATTATTAAGCAGCTTCTAATTCAACTGAAATAACAAAAATGCAATATATGCTAGCCTCTTTTAATCCAAATGGGAACACTAAGCCCTTAGGGGGAAAAAAAAAATAGTCTTGTGTGGCAAGAATTAAAATTCAGAACAAAATAATTAAATGTAGTAATACAAGAAGTTCCACAGGCCATGGATCTAAGGTTCCTTTGAAGTACAGCATCTGTGACCACAGTTTCAGCATGTATTTAAAGTCTGACCATAGGGACAACAGTAAGAACACCACAGTTCCTACTCTCCGTAATCAAAGATTAAGGAACATCTCATTTCTTAACCTTTGTTACATGCCAAAGATGTTTAAAAACACTTATATTTACCTAGATCCACAAAAAGTTGCTTGTTGCCTTCTTTATCGTTTACTACGAGGAAGGAAAAATCCAGATTTTCTCCCTGGTGTAACATTTCCATATCCTTTGTTTTGTGAGCAATGGCTGGCCAGTCTTTGGAAACATCTTCAACAGCTGTGAGGTTTTTAAGAGAACCATCTAATCCAACTCCTGCAGAACACTGGACAACATGCCCTGCTTCTTCTGTTGGAATCATAGCAGCCTTACTCTCCATTAATATTATGGCAGGCTGCAAAATGGTTCTCACAAAGTTACCTTAAAAACAACCAAAAAAGGCCAGAAGCAGGTAATGTCATTTATGAGTCATGAAAGAACTTAGAGAGTTTCTGTGCAAACATTTTTCAAAACAGCCAAGATGGAAGTGGTTGAAGTTTGGGGTCTTTTTAGTCCTTCTGGATTTTTAAAAAGAAATCTTTTGACCAGCCCACTGTATAAAATGGTTCTGGCCAGTAACTGAGAAACCAGTGCCTTGCAAGAATTTATACTAAATGTCTTTAAAAAAACCAACAAACCCCTAAATATTAACAAGCTCAGATTTAGGATTCTGAAAAGGTTGTGATTGTCTTCCTCACTACTGCTTTCCCTAATTTCACTTTCAGAATGACTTAAATGTTTACTTGCAGCTTTTTGGTGTATTTACTAATGTAAGAGCTTGATCAAAATTTACTCAAAAACTAAATTACTTTTACAAAAGTATTTTATAATGACTTTTCAAACTCCCAGTATTATATAATTCAACTCCCATTGTACCTCGAGGCTCTGCTGGATGGTAACCAAAGACAGACAAATAAAAACCATGGCCAAATTAGTTCCAGGGAGAAAGCAGAGAATAGAACAAATACAGAAGTGGGAAAAGAACTATGAAGTCGAAGGAATACTAGCAAGGATGAACCTGCAGTTGTTGGATGAAGCTTCCTGGGGAACATGAAAGAATATGAAATATAGTTCCTCCTATGCTACATATCAGCAGAATGACTCAGCATATCAAGTGTCAAAATCATCATCATCCTCATAATTCATTACAAGATTACTGAGGCACACAAATGAGTCACAGTCATAAGACAGTGTTTTAACCCTCTATGTCCAAATACACAGAATTTCCTCATTTTATATCAACAGCTACTTGGATTTTCAGGGAGAAAATGTACCTATTTCAGAACTGAAGTTTATTTCAATTGCCATAAAAGTTAAAGAGTATCTGTAAAAGACCTGGTTGATCACTTTGCTTTTTTGTGTGTGATTAAGTAACAATTGCTCTGGTGTCAGAATAGCAAGGGTTCTGTCAGCAAAAGATTATTTTGGGAGTTAGTTATCATTACACACACCTTAATTTTTTCTCTTCCCATGTGTTCTAACTGGTCTGATGTGGGAAATAAACCCAGCATTTCATACTCATGATTCTTGAGCATATTTCATATTTTTTGTATGTGGGATTTGTTAGCTGTGTTGATCAATGTAAGTTCTTGATCTCCACATCTTTCCTGTGGACATGCACAGGACATGATCTCCTGTGCTTTCTTATATGAGCCATGAACTCAGTCCTTACATTTTGATTCTAGCTAGTAACTAATTCCAAGTATTATAATCAAAATCTTTTTAGTAGTATTTAGTTTTAAGCCCATACACTTTGTGCATGACTCCTGACATAAAATGCTTATGAAACAGTATCATCCAAGATGTGGTAGTTCGTATCCTAGTTTATCCCACATAAATACCATTAACTCATTTAAGGTATTTTTTTATTAGGCAGAACACCACAATGCTGAATTTAAAAAAAGACAACACTCACTTTAAAAAAAGACAACTCTCAGTGTCTGAAATCCATTACATCAATTTTTTTTTTTTTCCCCCATATTGGGAAATTACTTTATGAAGTTATTCACATTTCTGGTTATTTAGTACAGCAGAGTATTTTGAACAAGGTACAAACCTAATATGCTTTAGCACAGGTTTGTCAAACAGGTTACTAAAATGCATTAAGTAAAAGTCTAAAGTATAAAATATTATTGGTTACATGCAGGAATTTAACACTGACATTTACCTATCTCAGTTATTAAAAAAATTGGGTTTTACTGTGGCTATAACATTATGTTGTAAAGGCAAAGGCAGAACATGAATACATAAGCTGGAAATATATTTTAAGTCTGACAGTTTGTAAACGTCAAATTCACAACACAGTGGAGATACAGAACACTTAAACCAATGGGTTTAAATAAACAGTTCAAGCTTCTACTGAAAGAACTGACTAATGCAATTCAGCTATCAACATTACAGGCTAAAATTTCTGTCATACCATATTATTTATTATCCATGTAATACTTAGGAGTTTATACTGGCAGAAGAGTTAAAAGACCATATTTTTGAACTAAAAATTGCAATAATCTCATTTAAATCCTTGGGGTTTGTAGCTGCTACTACGGTGTCACATGAGAAATAACTGCTCTGTGTCACACTTGGAGCTGGCAGACAGCATTATAGGCATTTGCTTATAACTAAGACCATCTGCTTGACTTGCCTTGAGCTATTCCTCAAAAGATTTAGGGACACAGATTCCACTACTCCTAAGAATGAAAAATTGGGGGTTTTTTTAATGTTTAAAAAAAAAAAGCTGGAAAAAGTTCCTCTGTCCTTTTTTTGCGTTGCAGTTAGGACCCAAGTTTTGGCCTAAAGAGGTGCTCAGGCCACAGACTACACGCTTATACTAAAAATATTGGGGGAAAAGGTTTGTACATGCATGCAGGCCTACAATATCCAGCCTGTCCTTACAGTTTGCTCTGCTCCTCCAGGTGTTCAGGCCAACAAGACCTTTCATAAGTGATTCCTCTGAGCAACACAAAACATGTCAACCCTACACCATTTTGATCCAAGTGTATGTGCATTCTCCCCATGAAATAACTGGACAATTCAAAGAGAAAATAAGATTTTCTCTAATGCTGTACTGGGCTAAACAGAAACCCAGTGCTGTGTCATTAAAAAAACAGTATCACTATGCTGTAATTAAATACTAAAAGCAGAAAGCTCATATTCCCTGTTCTCTCTACAAGGCCCTGCTAGATCATACACACTGCAAAGTAAGAAGCTACTTAAAAACCAGAGGAAGTATTAAAAAATTAAGAAATACGGTATTCACTCTACTCAAGACTGCTCAGTGAGGGAGGGTGCAGAGCCAGAAAATGAGGTAAGGGTGAGAAAAAGAGGGCTGATCATGAAGACAGTCAGACAGACTGTGACCAAGCAAACACCAGAATAAAAGTGGGAAACTGAGCAGGACCAAAATTTTGAACCAAACATCCTCAGCTCTTCCTATTCTACTTCCAAGGGAAAACCTGTAACAAAGCACATAATTTCTTGTAATCCTGTTGTTAATTGTCACAGTCTTCCTGAACACAAACAGTAGAGCTAAATACCACAAATCTAAATTTCTTCTAATAACCCTTCTAATAACCCACGAGGTTATTAATCTCTGTATAACAGCATTTCTGCTTCCTTTCCCTCATACTTTTTTTTATTTGAAAAAAACTCAGACTACAATAGAGCACAAAGGTTACAAATTTAAACACTCAAATATTAAGAAATGACAAATCCAAGCTGCAGGTGCAATGTTACTTAATTCAGAATTTTGCATTTGAAGGTTGATACAGATTTTAATTCCACCACTGGGCAAGCTGTTTTCCATGAGTTCCTTCTTCACTCAGACAAAATTCAGCTGATAATCTATTGTGTCCTAATTGGTCAACGTATATTTATAAGACAACATATATACAAGACGAAGAAATTACGAATTTCAACATTAACTTCTCTTAATGTTCACCACTAGCACCTCAGTGCTTCACAGACAATATTCTGAAAGTATGTTCAAAATACTTCTGTTAAATGAGGATGTTTTATTGCACTTATTTTAAAAATGGAGTCAAGACAACCTTAAACTTGCAATTCTGTCTTGGAGTTGCCATATTCCAAAAATCCCAATTTACATCAACAATTAAAATTGCTTTCAGCTTTCTCTTAATCATGTTATGCACAGGTGGCTTGAAATCATCTTTGCCCTGCCTTTTTGACCCTGTGCTGAGCACAAATTAACTGTATTTAGAGCAAATAACAGTAGCTTTAATTGTTAAGACTGACTTTAACCTGAAAATTAAGGAGCCACAGACTTGTTAGTTTTGTAGAAACCAGTATTTTTGTAAATAAAACATACAAGCACAAAAAAAGTTACATTTTTGCAAACACACATACTAATCATAGGAAAAGAAAGTAGAAGACAAGAAAAAATGAAGCTCAATGAAATATATAGTAATTTCTGCTGGGAATACATATTTATTTCCACACATAATTCCATTAAAATAAATACTCAAATGTGAGATGGCACTGTATAAAGTCAAAACCTCACCTTTTATTTCTAGGCGTAAGAGAAAAGAACACACTTACCAACATGAGTATTATCCTTAAATACAGTCTTGTGGGGTAGAAATATTAAGTGCCGACTAAATTTTTCATCAGTACTGGAATCCAAATTCAAGACATCTTTTGACGAACAATTCACATCATAAAGTTCTTTCAATTTTAGGCTGACAAGCTGAAATTATAAACATCAATTATGTTATTTTACTCTAGCATTTTTAGTAGCTGTATCTCTAAAACCTAACACAAATTCAGATTCTACATTTTTTTCAAGGTATTTTTTTTCCTCATTTTGAGTATACAATTAATTTAATTCAAACCAACCCATATCAAGTTTTAAACAAATTTGACATAGATTGCATTTCCTTAAATATGCAAGTCATTGAATACACTAACAGTGATAAGCTCAGACTTTGTGTTTCTCAGGTCAAAGTCTAGTTAAGTGGCTTTATCCTGCAGGTTGTTTTCCACCACAAAGCAGTTCACACCCACAGTGGCAATGTTTGTAATGCAGGCTCACCAGGAGTGCAAGATGGAGGCTGTCATGATATAAAGGACTGGTGAGCTAATTCAGTGTTATGACTTAGCCGATTCATTTGTATGACCCAATGAACAATAACTAAGCAGAAAATACATTTCACTCTAAATTAACTCTAAAAAAATCTTCCATCAGCTAAGCTAGTGATTACTCATGTTCAGGACTGGGACTCAGAACTTAAAACGTCTGGAAACCTTCGATTTTCACCCCTCAGATCCCCCACTCAGTAAATCCAAAGTCTTCTTCTTAACCTGAGGAATCTCTAGATTTCCGAATTGATCCATGATGGATACACCCCTCCAGATTCTCTATCAATGAAGGGTTCTTCATGAAGGCATGACCTCAACAATCATTTTCTTTCTTTAATTTCTAGATATGGACATGTAGGTGACAGAAGTCTCACAAATAAATGTCCACTCACTATGAGATTTTTGTAAAACAGAAGATATTCTAAAATCTCACTGGTTTTTCCACCTTTATTGTACTGAACTTGCAGAGAGCTCATTTACCATAGAAATTTGCAATAAAATGTAAACTATGCTATTTTTAAATACAACTGATAATTAGCAAAGGTATTTAAATTTAGGTACCAAATTGGCAAATGCAGTCTCATGATGCCCTCTACATGATCATTTAACTCAACTCTAATGAACTGTCATCTAAAGAAACCTCCAGGAGAGATTAATCTAAGCCTTGACATACAACTTCACCCTTCAGCAAAGGGATTGAACTGAGGACTATATGAATGGAACTTTTACAGATGCTACTTTAAAGAATACCTAAACATTCCTCCAGTTTTACAGCTTCGAAGTGACAGAGCATATAAACAAACTTCAAAAGTAAATTTACCATATCAGTAAACCTACAGTGAACACAAACAGTCCAACAGCTATCATTCTTTACTTTCGTCTCTCAATTAAATTTTTTGTCTCTCACTTGGATTAAACCCTTGCTTTAATTAAAACAGTATTTTTACTTCATTAAAAATAACCACTGGGTCTACAACTCTTTTAATTTTACTATAGCATAACCAAAACAAAGTGGTAATACTTTAGTTTCATATTAAATTAACAATGAATTCATATGAATTTCCCGCATGACTTTGCTCCAGTTTACCTCAATTAACTTCATGACCATACTCTTGCCATCTGCACCAGGATTTGTTGGCTTGTAAAACTCCAAATCAAAATAAAGTTTGCAAGCATCTTTTTCAGGAATTACTTCATAGCAATGCATAAGACTTGTTTTGTAACCCTGGCTAAGGAAAAACGAAAACAAATTATGAGCGTGATGAACATGCTTATCAGTTGCAAACAAGGATCCCACATATTTTATTCTGCAGTTAACCACCCATATTAAAAAAAATATAGTAGCCCTATAATGCTTTGAACAATTTGGAACTAAAATCAGCATCAAATACCAACAAAGACTATTCATCTGGCCTAGAATTCAATTTTGTAAAGTATTCTCCTCTCCATGCTGCACCCCCCCTGCCCGGTCTCACAATAGATACAGAAATGTTGTTGAGCATTCCAAGAACTATAAAAACTACAGCAAAAAACTTAAGTTATCACTCATATGTCTTTAGCACAGAGAGATTACATAAAGTTTTTTCCAACTAAATTAAAAAATAATCTCATTTCAATCTGAGAAAAAAGATCAGGCTCTTCATATAAAAATTGACTCGATTTCTTTTACTACATAACTAAATATTTTCTTGTAAAAGAAACAAATGGGGGAAAAAGTTCAGCAAGTGATCAAATTGTCAATACTCGGAACTACATCATGCAAATACAAATCCATAAATCAGTTACCAGACATCTGCATTAATGCCCACTGAAGCTGATGTACGACTAGTCAGAGAAGTATGTTTTTGTCATGCATTGGAATGATCCCCTGAGGAAAGCTGAAAGCAAAAGCAAACCTACTGATATTAAATTTAAATTCAACAAAGTCCTTAATTTACAGGACATACTGAGAACCTGCTACTCAAAAGGACATTGCAACCTGCTATAGAATATATTGTATTGTCCTTATGAAGGTTTTTCCCATTGCCAAAATGAAACCTCAGCCAACCCATTAGAGCTCTGTGCTACTCAGAGCAGCAGATGGCTCCTGGGAATACCTATCCAGTGATAGTTCTTACTAGGTAGGATATGCAGTATACCACTGTCTTTTAGTGACATACAGGGTACCTTCTCAAATACTCACGTGTAATAAAACCAAAGCTCTTTATACGTTGTCACAAGGTAAAACCTCTGTCCACTTTGTGTGTTCTTTTCTAAAGCAAATACATGAACATCCTTTTAAAATAAAAACATTGAAGTTTTTTTGATTAATTTTATTCCAAGAACCAGTTTAAATCTTCAGAAGTTCCTACTTGGCATCAATTAAAGGTTAGTAAATACTAGAGAACTATAAGCAGACCGCTTATCCTTTTCCAAGCTCAGTAGCATCTAATTTTAATTTAGAACATCTTTCTGATTTCAGTTACATGGGTAAAACTTCCAAGATTTTCTTTGCTGTACGTTAATGTAAACTGTTTACTCTGCAAACTCTTGCTTTTTCTGATCAGTGGCAAGTGCATCTAAAAGGAGGAGGAACAATGCCCTGCAAGAAGCAGCCTCATGGACATGATGGCAGTATATATATATGGCTTTATGGCAAATATTCTTCAGACACTATGTTGTTTAGATCCAAAAATGGAAATCTGAGAAGAAAGCAAAAAAACTACTGCCAAGACAATTTGAAACCCTTTTTGGAAAACAGGATGCCAGGATTACTTCAGTACCTAAAACAGCATGGAGAAAAACACAATACATTCCTTAAAAACAGCAATCAATTTGAAAAGTATTAAACTGAAAACAGAGGATACTTTTGCATAATATTTATTTGGCTAATCACTTCTAATCATCTGAACTTGCTACTCAGCTGCCATTGGAGAGCTGCGTTGTTTTTATTTCATTTCTGCCTCCTGTTTATCTCTTTTTCTTCCTCATTTTTTTCCTCCTCTTTCTTCCTATTCAATCCTCACTACCTTTCCATTCTCCTGCCAACCCTGACAGCTCGTTCCTCTTGAGAAGGAACAAATCTATCACTACAAAGTTACCAAAAAGCATTTTTACTGTTCAAAGTTAACACCACATATCAACTTGTATGTTAGAATAGAACTAGTAATTCTTAGATACCTCCAGTGCAACATGACCTACAAAGACAAAAAAAACCCTTGCTGCTCCAGGATTTGGAAGAAAGAAAAAGATCTTGCATACTGATAAAGACTTCACTGCCAACCACAATTTTAAATTATGTTCTATCTTGAAAGTATATAAAGTGTAGAGACATTCGCCTAACACATAATATACCTCTTTGCAGGTTTTTACATAATTAAAAGCTTCAGCCTGTCGAGAAAATATTTTCCAAACAGAGGATGGCATAGAGGGTTTGGACAATCTTGGTCGATAAACTGTAGGAAGAGGGTTTCTTTCATAGTGAGAGGCTAGCTCTTCTACTTTCTTCAGTCTTTCTTGCCATTTTCTCTTCATTTCTCCTAAAACAAGTACAAATAGTCAAATCAGTATCAACTTCTGCTTGCAAGGCAATTTTAGTTTTAATATATCCTGTACTCCTCATTGCTTTTGATACTGGTTTTGTTGAGTGTAATTTATTAATTAACTGGGAGTAGCCAGTATTTCAAATCAACACCCAACCTTGCCATGATACTCATTTTAATATTAAATCTGTCTACATTATTTTGGAAGTAAAAGAGCTTCATATTGACACTATCAAAGAAAAACCCAACAGAATAAAAACAATAAGAGAAGGCCTAGGAATTTTCATTTTTTTTTCTCCAGAATGGTATTACATTCCTCAAAAAGTATATAAACTGTTGACTAGGCACATAACATTAGCAAAGAGTGAAAAAATACTATTATTTTTGCTATATAGTTGGGGAGACAAATGAAATAATTAATTTGTACGGTAGTACAATACCTGAGTTCATAGAAAGAGTTAAGACTTCAGTGACTCCAGCTCTGAGCTCTGTATCTCAAAGTAAAAGAACTGAAATCCAAAATGAGGGCTCCATTCTCCACTGCCAACCTTTGCTATTGGTCAGTAATACTTCACCTGCTTTAAAAGCTCCTGTACTTTCTCACAACCTTAAAATAGCTATCTTATATCTTTTCAAGAAACAGAACCATGCGCTAACTCTCGCTCTCTTGCAACCTTTAAGATTCTAGTTCCATAAAATAATCCAAACACTGTAATGTAGTAAAGCATAAACACACATATGTACAATTATCTGTAAGTGGAACACTGCAAATCAGTACAAAACACTGCTGGGAAACTGTGAAATAGAGGAAGAGAGGCAAGAAGTAACAAACATGAAGGGGAATCTTCTTGTTTTTGCCCACCATAACCACTTGGTTCTCCTAACAGGCCCTGGGTTGCAGTGAAAGATAAAAATGAAACTGTACTCAAAAGTATTCAAACCTTTAACATGCTGGATCCACAAGGTAAGTTCAAGTACTTAAATATTCTTGTGAGGCCCTGAAGCCCAGGTTTCAGACCCTCTCATTTCCCCCACCAAGTTCTTCACAGCGAAAGTTCCTGGACAGTTAACATTTCTGCCCACTGCACATCTAACCCTGCCCAGGTCTTGACAGTTCAGTGCCTGTGTCAAGTCTGAGTAACAGAATTTTTTTTCCCTAACAGGGGTCAAACATAGTATCTCTATCGACCTTGTCGGTCTTCTGACCTGTGCATTTTCTCCACTCCCTTTTTATGCTCTTAGTTCCTTCTCTGGGAATGAAAAATTAGATTATAGACAGCAATCAGCATTTCTCAGAAGTGCTAGCAAAACTTTTAGTTTCATTTTACTGCTGTTAGCTGTAAGTTAACTGGGTGCAAAAAACATCCCTACATCAGCACTTTCCCACAAGATGACCATTAGAAAGGGAAAGCAAAGGAGATGTCCCATAATTCTCTATTAATTTTAAACTTTCTAGTTATATCAGGACATATTTTTGCAAAAACACAGCTGGGAGGATACCTGAACTTGAGAGAAGGTTGATGACCCTTACTTTAAACTGAAACCTATCACAGTTCTTGCAGTCCAAACACTCAGATTCTCAGCAGTCCAACATGTCAGGTCTTTTCAAGGTAACTTCAGTTCCTGTGTGAACTATAACACATCTATTTAGAGCACACACAATTTATACTTGCAGACTAGCCTTCTGAGTTCACTGGGAAATTCCCATTTCATCTTCCTCTCTTATGTCCCACCAGAAATAAGGGCAGTTCTTATTTCTGTTTTACTTGACAGAAAGTAATTTTGTCACCAACATATTTGGACTTAAGTGTTATTGACTCAGCAGGATGACTGCATGGAGAGCCTGGAAAAATGTCTTATAAGAGATGAATTAAAGAACTTGCTATATCCTTTTCTCTCTTTGATGGAAGACTGCTCCTCCTCATGATAATGACAAAACATACTATCTACACCTGCTGACAACTGAAGCTGAGACATGCAAATCAACTGCTACTCAAAATAACAAGCTTACACTTGTTCCCTGGCGAGTGTGCATCATGCAACATCATTCTATGGCACAACTCATGGTCTTTGACACAAATAAATGCTTGAGGTTTTCTCCCAACTACCAATTCAACCTTAGAACACATTAAATAACAATCAACCTAGTGCGAAATTCTTTAATATTAGCAAAAATTAGCTTAGCTATCCTTATGTTGAGCTGACCAGTGGCATACTAAAAAACACTACTCGTCTTCCCTCAATAACAAGGAGTGACAAATTTTCATCTTGCCCTCCTAATAGAGGAAATGGCCTCTACAATTACAGAATCACAAAATGGGTCATGTTGGAAGGAACCACAGTGGGTGGGTCACCTGCTCGAACCTACCTGCTCAAGCAGGGTCATCCTAGAGCATCTGGCACAAGATTGTGTCCAGTCAGTTCCTGAGTATCTCCAGTGGGGAGACTCCACAACCACTCTGGACAATCTGTTCTAGTGTGCAATCTGTTCCTCAAATTAAGATTGCAAGCGCAAAACTCAGTAGATCAGACACGGTGATAAGACCTCAAAAAGTAGGTCAGTACCTGTTACGAGAAGCTGGAATACCTAGTTTCCAATGTCATCTGACTTCTGCCACTGAAGGCCAATGTACAAATATGAAACTAACTGAAAAAGTTACTTATAGACCTCAAAGTTGATGAAGCCAAAATCAGCCCTCAGCTTCAGAGAACTGTTGTGCAAGGTCTGTGGGCAGCCAGAGACGTTCACCATGCAGGTGGGTAAGAACCCTTCCTGAGGAGAAGGTTCTGCCACAGTACAGGCCAGCACACCCCCAGGGATCTCGCTAGCTGATGTCTGGAGGGTGGCTGCTCATTTGGTAACTGACCCCACAGATTACTCTAGCTGGCCACTTCCTTTACAAACCACCACTCTGTCACAGAATACTCTGAGGTAGAAGGAACCCACAAGGATCATCTAATCCAACTCCTGGCCCTGCACAGGACCATCTCCAAGAGTCACACCACGTGCCTGAAAGTATTGTCCAAACGCTTCTTGAACTCTGCCAGGCTGGTGCTGTGACCGCTTCCCTGCAGAGTCTGTTCCTGTGCCCGACCACCCTCCGGGTGAAAAACCTTTTACTAATACACAACGTAAACCTCCCCTGACAGTTTCACGTTATTCTCTTGGGCCCTGTCACTGGGGACCACAGAGATCAGTGCCTGCCCCTCCTCTTCCCCTCATGAGGATGTTGAAGACCACAATGAGGTCTCTCCTCAGTCTCCTCCAGGCTGAGCAGACCAAGTGACCTCAACTGCGCCTCATGTCTTCCCCTCAAGGCCCTTCACCATCTTCCTTGCCCTCCTTTGGACGCTCTGTAACAGCTTTATATCTTTCTTACACTGTGGCGCCCAAAACTGCGCACAGCATTTAATATGAGGCCACACCAACATGGCGTAAATGTACCAGAATGGTGTATTTGTTTCAGCAGGCAGAGGAACTCAAGCAACAGAGCAAACCTGACAAAGTTTGCGTTATAGCACTCACACCCAAAAGCAGCAAGGCAGCCGTACCCGGCTGAATGTCGCCCCGTGGGGCGCGGCCCGGCGACCCCGCCGGAAGAGGAGACGAGATGAGAGCAGAGCAGCCACCCCGCGCCCCCTCAGCCTGCCCTCGCACGCCTCCCTCCGCGCCGGGAGCGGCCCGCACGGCGGGGCCCGGCTTCCCGCGCCCC
>VZTX01013947.1:0-10889 GCA_013400915.1 Pardalotus punctatus | reverse complement strand
CTCTGACCCCGCACAGGGCTCTGCCGGACGCAGAACTGGGATTTCCAGCCTCCTCCGCCGGGCTGCGGAACAGACACCAGCTGGCAAGCGGCTCCTGACAAATCCATTGGCACAGGGCGCTGATGTGAGAGGCTGCAGGAGCTAAGTTGCCCAATGAAGGGATCAGGATGGATTTACTGACCCAAAGCATTCCAGGATTCTCGGACACCAGGCATCCTAAAGGCGTGATCTGTGGCAAAGGCAGATCTCTGCTCTTTGCCACGGCACCGATTCCCCGAGAGAGAAGGGACAGCAGCAAACGACCGTTCCCAGCTTTCCCATGCCCCGTGCAGGTGCCACTGCACCAACAAAAACATCCCAAAGCATTGAGGTCTCCAAAAATGGCAGCAGGTCCCCAGAGGGGAAGGTGCTGACATGGCCAGATAATTTCACACCCGATCAGTAAGATCCAGGTGCTCCGGTGCCGCTCCTGCTCAGGACACATCCATGTCCTGCTCGGCGTGGGAGGGGGACGGACAAAGCCCAGGGCTGAGGGAATTCCTTTTGTCTGAGCCAGGAACAGCAACCGGAGGGGAAGCAAACCCAGGTCCTCCTTGAGCACCAGAGGTGTGGGGCCAGACACAACCAGAGCTGTAAATCTGCGACACTGGGGGAACTGGTGGGGAACTGGTGGGGAACTGGTGAGTCCCTCTGAACCAGCTGCTCCCACAGCCCTTCTGTGCTTATTAGCATAGAAATGTCTAACTTTCCAGCTGAAGAACTCTGGCTATCTTATGTCTAGATTTGAATTATAATAGACTTGCTAGAACTGGAGGGCAGAGATAGGGAGAGGTCTGGGAAATGTGCTTAAAGAGCTCTCTGCTTTTTCTTCTTAGGGATTTTTTGCCTGCTTTAAGGGAGCTGTTGTTTGAAAACAACAGTGAGCACAGTAACAGTATTATTAAATATTAAATAGAAACTCCAGGAGAGGATGCAAGAGAAGGAACATGGCAGATTTTGCTTGAGAAGTTAAATGCAGTTCCATTGATCCATCCAGCAGCCACAGCTCAGAGGCTGCTTTGTGCATTTGAGCTTTACAAAAATCTCCAAATCCTCAGGAGGAGGCTTAAGGGACTTGATCCATGTGTCAAATCCCCAAACTGAAGCAACATCCTGATAGGCCCCAGTTATCCTAAACAGCACAGAAGGTGGCTACTGTCACCCCAGAGGGCAAAAGCAGATTTTGAGGGAATAATTTGAAAGTTTCATAATAGTAAGTTTTTCTCTTGTTTTGCATTCTCTCCTCTGCTCTGTGCAATGACATCAGACACAGCAGCATCAGCAGCACCACGGTTTTTGGGCACAGGAGTGATTGCTGCTCTCTGGAGCAGTGGTGTGGCCAAGGAGCTGCAGGAACACCCCAGCAGCCCAGCCCTCGGTCCTGGGCAGGGGCACCTCCATCCCAACCTCTCCTTGAGACCATCTCACACATTCCAGCAGCCGGAGCCTTTCTGGGCTCCTGCCACAGCCTCGTGTCCTCTGAAGCAGCTGTTTGGGGGCTTGGGGGAGATTTTTCTGGTTTTATCTTTGTTTTCACCGAAGGCCACATAATTCAATGTACATCAGCAGCAGAGCAGTAGAAACCACCAGTCTGGTGTGCCAAAGCCACTCAAGTAATTTAAAGTGCAAATTAACCCTCCCCTTTGGCGCGAGTCTCCGCTCTCAGGTGTCCCACAGACAAGCAAATAGAACAGACTGGGTACACGTGAATTTCCCCTCCCTAACTTCCTGTTTTAATTAACTTTTCAGTCTTTAACCATGTTAGTGCTTATGACTTGTGCATTGACAGGAGAAGCAGAATCACATCTCAGAGCAGCAAACAGTTTTGCAAATGAACCTGAGCCCTTCAGGGCTTTCAGCACAGGAACGCACATCTTCTTGCTGGCCAGTGGTTCATTTTTATACCTGAATTCTCAGGCACCCCATGGTAGGGAGAATCATGGTAGGAAATTTCATGCTGCACAAAGCTGCTTATCAGCATCAAAAGAAATGAATTAAGATGGTTGGGAAAGGGAAGAAAAAAAAAAAAAAAAGAAAGATTTTCCAAGTAATGCTTATGTTATGTTCCACTAAAGGAGCATTAGAGATGGGTTTGCTTTTCAACTTCAGGAGAAACTGTTCCCCCTTTTCTGGCCCCTTTAAAGTGCACCCAACTCTCAAAAGCTGTGTAGGAATAACTTTGCTGTTTGTACATAAAGAACTGCCAGGGAAAGTTTATAGCAGTAATCACCAGCTCCTCCAGGATCCTCAGCAAAGGAACATTAATAAACATTAAAGAGGAGCGTAAGCTCGGCATCTTTCTAATTAAGAGTGGAAGAGCCTGGCAGATGAGGTCAGTCCCCAGATGGGGTTGAAGGGCAGTGTAAGCATGAGAGAATAAATTCAACGTAAAGGTCATCTATATGGATTAAATGATCTGAACAGTCAATTCCAGAGCCATCTTCTGCAATTAATATTTAATTAAAAATAGAAACACTATAAAGTTTAGCTTTTAACTAGCAAAATTATTTCACATCCCATAAAACCTTTAAATACAAGACCATGCATCCTTTCTCCCTCCCTACACAAAGCAGGCTGTGAGTCTCCCGAGAAAGGGCATTCCAAGGGCAGACAGCCTTTGCACCTTTCAAATGCTTGAAATCTGTTTCTAGTGACCAGAGACAGCTTTTAACAGCTGAAGGGGTTTTTTTCTTTTCATTCAATTGAGAATTAAATACAATTTCTAATCAAATATTCATCCAAGTACATAATGAATTTAAAGGGCTGGATTAACCCACGGTGAGCAGCAATTCCGTGTTTCAGAGGCCCTTGAGGATGGTTCAAGTGCAATCTGCTGATGTGCAGCCCCAGGACGATCCCTGACCCCCGGCCCCAGCTCCGCTCCCCTGGGAGCTCTAAGAGCTCAGCACCAACAGCTCCTGAAGAACCACTGCTGGCTTTTCACTTGGCTTTGCATTTCTCCCTGGACCTCTCCTGAAAGTGCCCCCAGCATTTGTTTAGTGTGACTGGAAATGTTCTGTCTCCCCTGACTTTGCTGCCCCAGAACTAGGCCACCAAGAAGTCACCAGAGGAATATTTGTTCTTCAGCACTCGAGTCCTTTGTAACCTACTTCCAAGTGTTTAACCTACACAAGAAAAAGTTGGAAAAGGAGGTTCAGACTCATCATGTGAATTCTCACGTTTGGAGAATGCAGGAAAAGGTCACTTTTGTCTCTACAAAGTCCTTTCACCAGAATGAAGTTGGACAAATTCAGGTCTGGTTCCCAACTCTGTCACCCATTTCCTGCCAGATTTTCCAAAGGCTCGCACTCTCCAAGCTTCAGTGCCCTGGGAGCGGAGATAATACTGACTTGTTTTCATATGAGCTGGAGATATTTTCCACAGTGCTATGAAAATAAGAAGTAATCCAGTTCAAAGACTTGTTTTTGCTTCCCTCAAAGTCAACCGTAAAATTCCCTCCACTTCAGTAGTGCAGGATCAAGGTTTTCTTCTTTAAATGCTTGATAGAGCTTTCTCCCTTTATTCTTGGGACGTGGGGTCCTACTGGTTATTTTTACTCATTACACGAGATTTGTCATTGTTTTCAGGGGTGCAGAGGTGTAAGTGAAAATCTCCATGGATCTGACTGCCTGGAGCTCTTTGCCTCCCTCACTGCTTTTAAACAAATTCCTGGGAGCCGTGACCTTCCCCAGGCAGATTTTCTGGTTCACCCACAGCTTTGCTCAGGGAAATTTCTCAGAGGAGTCTTTGCCACTCCACTGGTTATTCCCTGGCTCTGGAAAGCTGCTGTTAAAGCTCTCTGAACCTGCAGCAGCAGCCTGGGTAATCCTCCATGGAAGGAGGCAGAATCCTCAGCATTCACAGAGCATCCATCCATCCATCAGGAAGTGAGAGCAGGCAGGGAAAGGCAATCAGCTTGCCTGAGATTCTAATAAGGCAGCAAAATTAATCTCCTCACTTCTTACCCAACCCCTGCTGCATGTATAAATTAAATTAGCAGCCATATATATATTTATACACACACGTATATGAAATATCCCCTGACTTGAATGGCTCTTCTAACTTGGGGATGAAGACAAGAGGCAAAACTGTTGAAGATCTCAGAAAACACCACATTCTCCATCATTCCTCTCGTGACCCAGGGATGATTCCCATGCAATCACATGCACGTAAAAAAAACCCTTTTGAAGTATCTCATATTTTTGTTACTAATTCTGGTTTGCAAACAACTGCCTGGTGTTCCTGTTGAAATATGTCAGAGCTGTTAAATGCTTGTAATAAATAATAAATAGGAGGGTTTGTACTAAGACTAAGGTCTCTCTGCAACAAGACATAGACAGTGTTGTTTTATTCATAACAATGTGAAAACCACAGTGAAGTAGGAAAATGGCTCCTGAGCCAGGACTTTAGATCCCTGGTTCACAACCAAGCACAGCCCAGAGGGTCCCGGGCCTGTCACACCGCCTTTAGCAGAGCGTTTGGACTTGCACAGAGAGATTTCGGAGCTGTAATTATCTTGGGTAGTGCTCGTTCTTTTTCAGTCCAGTGTGTGAAGATGGACAGGCCTGGGACCGGTGGAGAGCCCGGCGCTGCAGAGGAGCAGAGCCGTGCTCTGCCCAGAACCAGCCTGTAACCCCACGGCAGGGGCACAGGCGGTCCAGTGCTGCGCTCTGCCACACACAGGGACATCCTGCTGGGAATCATGGAATCACGGAATCATGGAATCACGGAATCACGGAATCATGGAATCACGGAATCACGGAATCACGGAATCACGGAATCATGGAATCACGGAATCACAGCCTCATGGAATCACGGAATCACAGACTCAAGGAATCATGGAATCACAGACTCAAAGAATCACAGACTCATGGAATCACGGAATCACGGAATCATGGAATCAAGGAATCATGGAATCACGGAATCACGGAATCATGGAATCACAGACTCAAGGAATCATGGAATCACAGACTCATGGAATCACAGAATCACAGACTCACGGAATCATGGAATCACAGAATCACGGAATCACAGAATCACAGAATCATGGAATCATGGAATCACAGACTCAAGGAATCATGGAATCACAGATTCACGGAATCACAGACTCATGGAATCACGGACTCAAGGAATCACAGAATCACCGACTCACGGAATCACAGACTCATGGAATCACAGACTCATGGAATCACAGAATCATGGAATCACGGACTCAGGGAATCACGGAATCATTAAGGTTGGCAATGACCCCCACGAGCATCGAGTCCAAACTCTGACTGAACACCAACTGGTCACCAGCACCGAGTGCCCCCTCCAGCCCCTCCTCTGCTCCTGCCCCTGCTCCCTGGGAGCAGAGCCACCGTCACCAGGTCATTGGCACGCCTGTCCAGAGTCAATATTCTAATTCTGCAGAGCTGAGTGAAGCTTCTGCCTCCAAAATATCAACTTTTCCATGTTATCTTTAGGACAGCTGTAAGAACCATCCTCTGATTTCTATCTGTGGGTAATTGTGCTACAATTATGGAAAAAAATATTGTGTCACGGACGTGTGTGATGGTTATTTTGGCAGAAATAACCCCATGCATTTCCAAAAAAGCATTTTCCAGCCCCTTTATGTACAATAGGCAGTGACAGACGGAGCCCGATTTACATAAAATGACACAAGCATCAAGTTCTTTTCAAGTCAGTCAAAGATTCCAAAATAGCATTATGGAAAGTGCTCAGCCTGGGGATGTGTGTGTGTTACACTGCGAAATCCCTGGCGAGGGCTGTGATTCCTTCTACTTCTGCACCTCAGAAATGACTCGTTAGAACACACAACCCTTCACAGATGGGTTTGAAGAACAATCAAATTCTTTAAAACAAGAGCTACAGCATAATCACTTAAAACACCAGGGTTTGGGTGCAATTTTTTTTTTTTTTTAAATTTTAATTTCAGAATTCAAAGATTCCCTCCCATAGACCAAATCTGCAGCAGAGCAGCTGAAGGAGCAGATTTTAGAGCTCAGGAAGGTTCTGGGGGTTGCCTTGCCCTCCTGCCCAGAAGGGCATCTTTAATTCCCTGGCCAAAGTGCTGGGGAGCCGTGAGAGGAAGCACAGCAGAGCGAGCTCCAGCGTGTCCACAGCCAGGCAGAGCCCAGCAAACAGACAGCCCTGAGCCTGCTCTGCACAGAAATGTGACTTAAACACCACCACGGCCAGAAACTTGAGCCCTGCTCCAGATATGGCCCCTCTTTTTGTCAATCTGAGCACCAACCCCGGGCTGTGAAATAGGGCTGCCAGGTAACTCATGAATATAAATGCACTTTGAAAATTGCCCAGCTGAAGGCCAGCCCTTACTTATCTGCCGAGTTTGTTATGGGTGAAAAATCACTGAAAGTCAAACTAGTCCATTTACTTGCCCAGAGGAACTTCCAGGAATCTACATCTGAAACAGCAGTGAACTAATACCTTATGAATATTAAAGAACTCCCCAAACAGCTTCTCCTGCCCCTGGTGTAAATTGGAGAAGTGAAACATCAAAGCAGCCTCCAAGGAATGAACTCTGTTGACATTTTACTTCGATAAAAACTGATCTTTGTTAAGCCACACCTAATGTTGAAATACCAGCAAGTCCAAAGGCAGAGAACGTTACACTGGCATGCAAAAAAACCCAGAGAAATAAAGTCTCCCAGAGACTGGAGCTTGTCTCACATCCCCACCCCTGCCCCTCAGGGGAGCTCAGCCAGGTGGGACAGGTCCCTCCAAGCCTCAGCCAAACACGCCTTGGGATGACTGGGGGGATATTAAATCAGGCTAAGGTGAACCTTCTGGGGAAATGCAAAGGAACTTAATTGCACAGTATTTGCTTTTACCTATTTCTTCCTTTCTGTTTGGCAAATACTTAGGAGCAGACTCCATGTTTAATGATGAAGAAAGCACTGATGGAAACTTACATATTCTTTTTAACATCGTTAATCTGAATTCCTGCTGGGGCTGCACATTTTCCCACTAGAATGTTTACAGGTGATGAGGTTACCCTGCAATTTTTTACTGATTACAGCCCAGACTAAATCAGATGCAGGAGATATACAGATATATACATATGTATGGATAAAAACTTCAGGATAAACACAAAACGTTAAACTCAGCAAACAGAGCCCTAATCCCTCTGCAATTGGAGAGTGCAGATGTTCTCTATCATATGCAATGTATACAGATTTATTGCAGCCCAAGAGAGGGGCTGTGCTTGCGGCAGCATTGATCACTTGACATCCTTGCCCTGACTCTAAATTTGTCCAGGACACACTGAGGTGCCATTTCCAGCAGGACTGGGAATAGAATCGAGGCTCTCTCCCTGACCCAGCTCTGGTAACAGATGAAGTTCTGTTCTGAGCAGGGAATTGCTGTCACCTTGAGCTGCGTGGGACGGGGGGAACGGCCCCTCCTGCTTCACCAAGGGCCCTGGGCAGGGGCTGCCGAACAAGGCTGGCACTGGGAGCTGCAGCCTTGCATCTGCGGGCTCCTGCTCTAAATCCCAACAGAGTTCCTTTAAATCTTGGTGCAGAGTAAAAGTCACCCTCTCCTGACAGGCACCGGTTGTGTGAGAACACATCTCGGGATTCTGTAGAAGCCATGAACAGCCAGGTAACCACAGCAGCTGATATCAGCACTGATAAATATAGACACTCCTTATATAAGAAGGGACGTTCAGGTCACTGATTTTTTAGGAAGATGTTCTCATTGATTTCCAATAGGAAATTCTGATCTTAAACACTGTATAAAATGGCATTTTGATATTATTAATGCCATGTAGTGAATAATATGAATGCTTCATCTAAGTGTAAATAATGATTATGAAAATAGCGACTGGACACTGCCAGTGCAAAGAGCAAAGTCCCCCAGATAAAGAGCAGGAGGAAACCCTGGGGATCAGGGGAAGGAACGGGTCACTCCTCACTTTTGGGTGAGGGAGAGGAGGAGAAAGGAGCTGCTGAGGCTGCCCACGGTCACAGAAAGAGCCCCAAGTCCCATCCCTCAGAGCCTCTCGCTCTCCCATCCTGCAGGTGACACCTCCAGCGCTCCTGGGCCAAGAAATGTCCGGGCAAAAGGAAAGAGGGAGGAATGGGAAGCTGCTTTGGGCTAAACCCTCTGCTAGAAATGACAAATGAAGGGCAACCGTGTAAAGTTTATCAACTAAAAAAATCTTAAAATAAAAGGATTTGGGAGCACTGTCATGATCTCAGTGCTTACATCAAGCGCAAGCTGTGCATATCTTCATATTACAGTTACTGGTAGGAAAACATAAACTGGATTACCAGGGCTTAGTGCTTAAGCAGTCTGTTCCACCAGCAAGGCAAGGAACTTTGGCTGTTCTGGTATTACAGATGAGATTTAGACAGGACAGAGAAAAGACAAGGATCAGTCTGTTTTCCTGTTCAAAGCACAACGATTATACTAAATAAATAAAATTAAAATCACAAAACCTTCCCAGCTCATGCTCATAAATCCCAGCAAGGCTGGAGCCACGTGAGCTCTGTGAAGTTACCCAGAGTTTTACCCTCATTTTCCTGACACAATATGAAAGCTGCCACACTCACTGACGGGCAGGGAAGTTTTACCAACGTTTTCAGAGGATGGAGTTACTATACGAGATAAAATCATTAAGCACAATGATGGGAATAAAGCTCATTTCACTGGGCAAACTCTGGTTCCATTAAAACCTAAACCCACCCATCCATTTTAGCAGTGAAATGATTTTATTTTAAAAATAAAAATAGCAAGAAAATTTCCCTCCCAACAGAGCAGCAGGGGCAGTCGGGATGAACCGCCCGGGTTCCCGCAGCAGCCAGAACCACACACAGGGGAGCGAAAAGGCTGGAAACGACCTCCAAATCCAGCGTTTTAGGAACAAACGGCTGTAGCCACTCAAATGTTTGGTCCAAGTTCCCCCTATGGGATGATTTTTAAGGTCATTTCCAACCCAACCCATCCTGGGATTCTATCCTGAGCTTCAGCAGCTCCACAGTTTAGGGAAGGATGTCTTCTGTTCCTCTTGCCCGCCTTCCTCAAAATGAGGCAAAGGTGATTCCCCTAAGAACTGTTCAAATGGGAGATATTTTTAGAAGGCATTTTTGATCTAGCACTGGATAAAAGAGGGTTTAGACTTGCAGGGGCTTAACTGCCCCAGGAATACAAAAGGCACAAAATGTGCCGAAGTCAGAGGAAATCCGTGTACTGAATCCAGCAGCTTAAAGCTCAGCCACTGATTTTCCTAAATCAGGAGGAGGGAGAAATCTGGTTTGTTCCCCATTTATTCCCATTAGTCTCTTCTCCCACGTGAGAAGCCACAGGACAAGAGGAAATGGCCTCAGGTTGTGCCAGGGGAGGCTCAGGTTGTGCAGGAGGAAAAATTCCTTCATGGAAAGGGCTGTCACGCACGGGCACAGCTGCCCAGGGCAGGGGGGCACCGTCCCTGGAAGAGTCTGAAACCCCTGGGCCCGGGGTGAGTGCTGAGCACAGGGCGCTGCTGGCTGGGGCTTGGGCATCTTAAAGGTATTTTTCCACCTTAACGATGCCAGGAGCCTGTTCCAGATCCGAAATAAAACCCCCAAGCAGCCAAAGAAACAAATCTCCAGCTCTCGCTCCCCTGCTGCCCTGGCCGGCCTGGGAGGGACGGTTTGTGCCTCGTGTCCGTCCGTGGGGCTCTGACAAACCCACGCTGGAGCTGGCTGTCCCTCCTTCCTCCACGGCAGAGGCAGGAGGGAAAACGCCTGCTGCAGACCTGGGTCCCGGGGCTTCTGCCAGGGGTTTTATGTTTTGCTTTGACTTGGGTTTTGTTGGCTTGTTTATTCCAAATCCACCTCGGGAAATGAGGCTGCTGCACATCGCTCCCAGAGATAAATTCCAATAAAGGTATCTGGGGTGGTTTGTACCTGCAGGAAGGATGGGGAATCAGTAATTGCAAGAGAATGAATTCACAGGCAAGTGTTTTATGGAGGCATCAAGTGAGACTCAGCATTCCGAGCATCGTGTCTACAGGGAAAGGCTCAACCTTCCAAGGTGCATAAATAGCAACAGGAAGGAAGGGATATCTCAGGAATGTGCACCTTCATCCTGGGAGATCTGAGAGAAAATAAAGGCTGAGGGGGGAAAGGGGAAATTCTTCACGGCAGACATGGGAATGAAGTAGCAGTTGATGGTTTAAATCTCAGATTGTGCTAGTAATGATGAAAAATCTTCTAAGACAGGAAGGGAATTAGAAAATAAAACCTGCTGACAGGGAAGCTGTGAATTTCCCAACTGTATAGCAGTGATGGGAAGGGCCAGACAGAGGATTTAGGACGAGACAAAAGATTTACTGGTGGAAGCTGAAAAATGGTAATTTCACTGTGTAGTTGTGGTACCAGAAAATGAACCAGACAACTGAGTGATTTGTTTTTTTCTGAAATACTTATGAATGTGCATAAAGATCTGTCTGTTCAAATGCAAAAATACAAAGAAAAGGACCTGAGGTATCTGGAGAGACAAGAAGCATCATTCAGCTTGGTCTCGGGATGCAGATCACAAGTGATTTATTCTTATAATCTGCTCCTATTCATGCAATACTCAAACACACTTAGGGAAACAAAGCAGGGCTTGATTTTGGTGATTGTCCCTTCGTGTACTAATTATTTTTATTAGCAAGTTAATTTTCAGCACAAGCTGTCTGCCTTCTCATCTGGGAGAAACTCATTTGTAAAGCCAAAAGTTCAACATCAACTTTGTGAGCGTTACCCCAGGAAAGGAGCAGCGGGCAGGGAACAGCCCAGAGCAGGGGCTGGAGCTCGGCTGAGCCAGGGGAGATGGCAGGGAGCACCCAGGGGCACCCA
>VZTX01013944.1:0-21709 GCA_013400915.1 Pardalotus punctatus | reverse complement strand
ACGGGACGGGACCGGACCCTGCCCCTTCATCCGTGCCGGGACAGCGCTGCCCCAAAAGCGAGATCTGCGCCCTGCTCTGCCAGGAGCTCGGCATGCGAGGAGGAGGAGGAGAGTTAACAGTAAGTGAGTCAGTCTCACCACGGATAAGATAACTTTTTTTAGGATGCTTCCTTTTCTAAGCTCAGAGCCAGGCCTGATACGGGGCTGCACCCACCCCGATCTATTCGCTCCCAGCACACCTTCATCCCCTGGGAGCCGCTACAGGGGCTGAGGATGTTCTCCTGGACCCACAGGTGGAGGAGAGGCTGCAAGCAGAAGACACGTGCACAAGCAGGGCCTTTCTGTGTAATTCACATAGGATTGTTTCAAAATGCTGAGCCCTTCTCCAGCCTGTTTTGCTCTGGAGAGATTGGCATGGAGGGTCACTAAAGCCTGGCGCTGAAGGATTATATTGCAGTTGTGCTTTTTTGGGGGAGGGCAGAGCTCTCAGCATTCACATGTGCCTGTCTCCTGTGATCTCTTACTACTCCACATGGTCTCCCTTCCATCCTCTTTCTTCTGGGATTGCAAGGGAAGGACACACCTTTCTTACTGCAGAGGAAGCCTTGGGGTTTTCTGACCATAAATTAACCCTTCTGATAGCTGGAATAAACTAAAAGGGTGCAACAAGGTCTTCTCTTGACTGGAGGGAATTGGAATCTGATTCTCTCAAGCCAGCCCTTATTCACTGGGGCTCCATCCCAGCTTGCAAGCAGAATCCTGATCCCACCAATCCCCCATTCCAGGGCTAGACTTTTGCCTTACTGCATGATGCACTGCCAGTCTGATCCTAGGAGCAATATCTCTTTGCCCTACCCAGTCTTGCTGTGTGTAATCAGCAATCATAGGGAGTGTGCTGATCCACAGGGGACACTGGTACCAGGGGCTCCTCCCTGTGCTGAGCATCCCATTAAACCCTACCCCTGCAGGATGGGCCAACAACTTCAAATCCCATTGCTAAGGTATCACCTCTGACCTCTGCCAATATTCAATCTTTTCTCCCTGTCAAGGTGCAGCTCTAAGATGAAACCTCCATCTGGACAAGGCATAAAGCTGGCATACCTTCTCCTGAGTCTGGCTTCCCTGTGCCTCCCCAGCCCTCTCTGGAAGGAGCGGGACTCCCTGATGCAGGAGGAGAAAGCCCACCAGACAGGTGGCAACTTGGTGCTGAGCAGTCAGGAGCAGCAGCTCAGTACAAAGCTCGTAAACCTCAAGAAGAAGGAAGTGGAAGCCGCCATAAGTACGGGACAGTTCCCTCCAAGCATGCACTTCTTCCGGGCAAAAAGCCTCATTGATCAGAGCGCCGTGTTCGGCATCTTAAAGCGCATGCCCAAAGGTAGGCTTGGCTTCTGGAGTCTCATCTTACTCAGCCTTTCTCTCCTTTTGCTTTCTGAGCTGGGACACAACACAAGATGTGGGAGACAAGCTTATGAGAGCTGCAAATTGTGCTCCTGGGGTTCCAGGAAACGCCCTGGTCCTGAGCTCAGGGACAGGCTAGGGGGAGAGAGGAAGAGGGGGATGGATTGGATGAATACACGTTTCCAGCAATTGTGGCATTTGGTTTAACTCACAATATGGATCCTTAAGTCTTTCAAGAGTGGAGAAGGGGCAGAGGAAGCAAAGACATCAAGACATAACATTTCCTCAGCATGTTCCAGCCAGGGCCTCTCTTTTCCCCACAAACACATTCCACAAACAGGCTACCAACCTTGTGTTATTCTATAGCTTAGCCAAAAGTGTTGTATTGCCCAAAAAGTGTTTCTGCAGGTGGTTCTGTAGCAGACCTGGAAGTCTACTGGAAAGTCTGGGGGCAGTAGAGGAGGAAGGGACTACCTCTAACACCAGGAGTTTCTTTGCTTGTTATGTACAAGTCAAAGCCTGTGTACTTCCAGCACCTAAAGTGAGCTTATAAAAGGGAGAGAGAGCAACTTTTTACATGGACAGATACTGACAGGACCAGGGGGAACAGTACTGAACTAAAGGAGGAGAGATTTACACTAGAGGTTAGGAAGAAGGTCTTTACTCAGAGGGTAGTGAGGCACTGGAGCGGGTTGCCCCGAGTTGTGGATGCCCCATCCCTGGAAGTGTCCAAGGTCAGATCAGATGGGGCCCTGAGCAACCTCCCCGAGTTCTTCCTCCCAGTCTCTGCTGTGGGGTGCAGATCCCTGTCTCACAGCATCCTAATCTGCTACCATAAACAATTAGTAGGTCAGAAATGTCATTATCCTTTCATGGCTGAATTGAACAGCAGGGAATTTAAAGGTACTCCCCTCTTCACCTCCAGTATCACAGAGACCAATTGGGAATCAAAACAAATAATTAACACTTTTCAATCCAGAGGATGTTAAAATGGGTTCTTGGAACCTTTGCAAGGGCTGTAAGCTTTTAGGGCCAAGATCACACCCCTGTAGCTGTTTGAGTAGGACTTGATCAGAGCCCCTGGGAGTTCCTGTTGTTTCAAGCACTATTGTGATGTCTGTGGCTGCTCACAGGGGGAAGAAGGTGACATTGCCAGTCAGAGCAGGGTCAGACAGCTGCAGCATGCCCAGCCTGGTGCACCAGCTCAGCGGAGAGCAGCAACCACAGCTCCTCAGCATCTTTACAGCCAGACCCTCTGCAGCAGGAGATCATAGACATTATAGTCTATATTAGATTAGTCCCCTATAAATTATAGTCTTGAACTTAATCTAATGTCACATACATACCAGTCTTGTGTCTCGTTCTTGCTATTCATGTTCTCCCTTTACCCCAAGGGCATCAAAGCTATTTTGACTAAGAGGTCTCCCCTAGACTAATAAAATACATATCCAAGACTTCAGCGCTCACAGTGCCTTCCCTTTACAAAGGTGAGGATTAGTTCAAGCACCAATAACATCAGGAGACTTTGGAAAAGGAGAGATTTCAGCAAAATGACATGATGAGGAAGGTGAGCATCCAGAGGATGCTTCCTGTGCCAGGAAGACTGGCAGCTGCCAACATACTGCACAACAACAGAGCGTCCCAGAGGCCCTTCGTGCTGGCCAGCAGCAGATGCACCGTGTAAGCGAGCATGCTTTTCATAAGGCACAGAAGTAAATTGTACTTCTGCATCTGAGTGCAATTCCCCAGTGTTACATGGTCTGGGATTTTGGTGTATGCCAGTTTTAGAGAGCTCAGAGAAGAGACAGGAACTAGACACAAAGATTGAAGCTGGGGTTCAAACAGCTTAGATACAGAGCTTTGCTTCAGGTGTGCTAGTCAGGCAGCATGCCTTGTAAACTGCTGCCTGCTGAGTGAGTTCCTCTTTAAATCAGTGGGGCCTGAGCCAGCTCACAGCAAAGTCTGTCTGAAAGACCTTTAATAACTCGGAGCATTTTCCATCCCAGTGGAGAAGCAGAGCTCCCTATTGATTTCCCCCTCGCTGTGCTCCCAGGGAGCTGTCACGCTCTGCCTGCCCAGTGTCTGCTCTGGAGGGGCCACATCCTCCAGCCCGGGGGAGGCAGAGCAGCCACGCACTGGGAGAGATCACTCACAGCCTTCTAGAAGCATTTCCAGCTGCCCCCGGATGGGCACACAAACTCTTATCCCATTAACCCTTCTTCCCATCTGCCCGGGCTCACCCGGCTGTCCTTGTCCTCCCCAGGTGCTGTCCTACACCTGCACGACTACGCCATGCTGAGCGTGGGCTGGCTGGTGTACAATGCCTCCTACCTCCCCGACTGCTACATCTGCTTCACCCCCACGGGCACCGTGCGCTTCCGCTTCTCCCAGCCGCCCCCTCCGCCCCCCCTGCCAGCCCGGTGCTCGCCGTGGGTTCTGCTGGACACCTACCGCAGGCAGCTGAGCCACGTGGCCGACTTCGACCGCGGGTGAGTGACAGGGTTCCCGAGCCCGCTGGTGCTCCATGGCATTATCATGTAGCCAGCAGGATCATCCTGCTCCAACTTTGCCGTTTGCTTGCTGCCCTGGAAGGGAGGAACTCCATTTAGGGTTGTGCACAGAGAAAAAGCAAATAGCAATAGAAGAGCTTGGAGGCTGCTGCATTGAGTACACCAGAGTCAAGGGACCATAAAAACTCATTTTTTCCGTGCACACTCACTCTGGCCCTCTCCACAGATATGGTGAGGACAGTGGTTTAAGTTGATTTATGGGACCTGTCCTCATTTCTCCTCAGCACCCACGCTGGGTGGACTCTCAGTGTGGGACAGGGCTGCGTGGTGCCTCATCCCATGAGATATCCAAAAACTGGATGAGGAAGCCAGGTAGCTGATGAACAGGTTCTCCCCAACAGCAGAAAAGTCATTTGCAAAGCCATTGTTTAGATTCAGAGCAAGAAGTTGGGCAAACTACTTATGCTAACTACTGCACTAGCAAAAAAACCTCAAACTTCCTAAACTGAAAGCCAACCCAGCTCCCCCTCCAAACCCCAAACTTGTTTTCTGAGGACAGCCTTTGAAACCCCACTGGCCCCCACCACCCTGAGGCACTCACTGCCAACAGGAGCCTCGGGCACCAGGGACTGAGAACACAAAGACCCCCATAGACAGGACCCCTGCCTCGTAGGGCTCTTTCCCCTCAAAGATCCTCCTGCTCACAGTTTCTGCCTNCTGCCTCGTAGGGCTCTTTCCCCTGCTCACAGTTTCTGCCCGCACAGGCAGGGCCTCCTACAGCTGTCCAGGAGCTCACAGGGCTCCCCAGGGCACCACTGACCCTCCTGCAGGAGCTCCCCTCCCTGAGCTGCTGGCAGCCTTTATCAGGAGCGGGCTGTTCTGAACCACCTACCATTTAATCACTTACAGGTGGCTGGCAATAGCCTGGCTCCCCCTCCACCACTGCTGATGGGAAGACAGAATCCTATCTCCCCATCCAGGGGCCATTGATCCTGGGACAAAGCCCTGCTGAAAAGGCCAAGAGGAAGCCTGCAGTTCTGCCGTGGTGTGTGGGGGGCTGGAGAGAGCACACTAAATAATGCATGAAGTCAGACACTGAGCGATGAGGACAAAGGAAAATATTGAGTAGCCATCCATTCAGAGGGCACTGCTGTCCCTGGCGCTCCAGGGGCTGGGGTCCTGCAGAAAAAAGTAGTGTGGGGTGTCATGTAATGACAGACAGCATTGCCATGCCAACACACGAGGACAGGGCTGGATTAAGGCAATGCAGATGACCCTAATTACTGAGGGAAACGTGGTGGGTTTTACCGTAGTGCTCTTCAGTGAGGTTGTGTGCTCTTAAACAGAGATCCTTTAACTCTTAGGGAGATGGTATCCCCTCCACATGGAAGCTGTCTGCCCTCTGTGCCCCCCAGATCTGCAGAAGAGGTCGGGTTGGGAAGATGAGGAGCTCCCAGGCTTGTGGCATGGGATTGCCTTCCCTCCCCAACAACAGCAATGGGCAGGGCAGAGCGGTCTGACCCTCCAGGGCACCCACCATCCCTCTCTTAGGGAGGTCCAGAAGAGGAGAAAGTAGTGCCAGACCTGGGCTCTTGACCTTTTTTATCCTGAGGATCAACTGCCCTGACACGTGATGGACGAAATCAGATCCAGTGAGAAGTCACTTATCTCCATCTTCCAAAGAGAAAACTGGTTCCCCATCAGCTCCCTTCCATCTCTGCAGGCAGTGATGAGGAAGGAAAGATGACAGCACCAGCTCTCTTCAGCCACACCAGAAGACCCATAAATAATGTGCAAGAGATTGGATTTTGAAACAGCTTCACTTTCTCAAAGCCCAAGCGATTGCACTGGGCATTTAGAACTGTCTCAGGAGCAGCCCTTCACTGCACTTGTTTTCACTTGTGTTTCTGTGGTGTGATGTCCTTTCTGGCAGAGGCTGAAGGCCAGGGCATCCTGTACAGCCTCTATACCTGGGAGACTGAGCTGAGCATTGTGTGCTTCCTGCTGCTCCTGTGTGGAAACACTTGTTTTCAGAGGCAGAATTACCACATTCCTCTTCTTTTGTACTTGTCTGACAATGCTGAGTGGCCACAAGTCAGAGCAGGACTTCAGAGTGGCAGGCACTGCACAGGGACACAAGACAGACCCCTTCTGCAAGGGTGTCCCCAAATGTGGAGGGGAAACTGAGGCAGAGGCCAAAGAAGTGATTTTCCTCAGCAAATGTGTGCCAGAGCCAGGCACAAACTTGGATCTCTCACATCCTGGGTGCTCGCTTCCCCATTTGAGTACATTGTCCTTCATTTCTTGCCCTTCCATGTTCATCAGCACAAAATCACAGCGGAGTCATTTCGCATAATGTGCAAACACACCAACAGCAGCCACTTCCCCTCCTATTTTCATCTAATCCCTGGGCACTAGTCTAGGGGTTAGGAATGTTTTTGGCCGTCTGGAAATAGGTCTCTAGCCAGGAATAGGCCCCAATCTGTTCTGCTTCTCAGTTTCTGGAAACTCTCCCAGTCTCTTGAACATGTGCATCCCAGGCTACCTCTTTCCTGCACTCCTCTTTGCCCTTGAGCACTGACAAGCTGAGAGAAAGCAGATGTCAGAGGAAAGGACGGATGGATAGTTGGGTGGTTTCAAGGAAGTGTCAAGGGAATATGGCAGCAGGGAAGGGCTCTCACGCAAGACAGGGTGGATCAGCAAATGTGAAGGAACAATGGAAATGTTTCTGAGAAGCTGCACCTCTTTCACCTTTCAGCATTTCTGACCAGAGGGGGTGGAGGAAAGGGGAGTCTGTGTGATTTTTGCTGTTTGCATTTTTAGGTACTATATGTGTGTGTGTGCTTTGGAAGGAAGTCTTTCTGTTTGTTTCCCTCAAGTGAAGGTCTAATCATTCCTATTCCAAACACACATCCCATGGGCCAAGACCCTGGAGTATTGTGTTGCTGGTAAGCTTCCAAAAGGATGCTGTTGGGAGAGCCAGGAGACCAGGGGCCAAGGGACAGTGAAAGGAAGGTGGTTTTGCTTTCATACTTAAAAGAAAAAAAACATCCTTGCTTATTTTCTTCACAATCAATTACAATACAGGAGAATGTCATTCTTTCCCTCAAGATGCAACGTAATGGCTCCCATCTCTAAAGCAAGAGCACGCCCCCAGATATTTCGGGAAGCAGCATTGACATTCCAGATATTTGTAAAATACCACCGCACACCCCCCGCCAGCAGCCCCAGGATTGAGGCCGTGCCCAGCAGAGCTCTCCATCGCCAGGATGAAGTCATCTGTGAGGGAGCTGACACCACGGCTGAGGCTGCAGGGACAACTCCCCTGGGCACTGGGCGGCTGCCCGGGCCGCCATCACCTTCCCCTCCGTGTCCTTTGACTGCCCTATCTCACAGAAAAATAGGGCAGTGTGTGCATTACGAGGGGGAAAAAAGGAATAAAAATCCACTACAGAAACAAAGCACTCTGCTCCCTCTACAAGTCTCCCCTTGGGGAGAAGAAGAGGGGATGAGAGAGAGCGAGAGAAAGCGAATGAACCACATGTGACAGATGTTAGTCACACTATTTAATGCACCACTGGAAGACATTTAGATACTACGGTGAGGAGAGGGGCATAATTACCCATTGAGAACAGAAAAACAAGCAGGAAAAAGAATCCCCTTAAAAACAAGGCAACAAAACGTTTCGCTTCTGTAGTATATAGCACAGGAAAGGAAAATGGGGAAAAGACCCAGGAAAAGAGAAAGCAAACCCACAGCTGAAAATAAATAATCCTTGGCTGGTCATTTTAGCTGTGCCCCTTTGGGCATATGCATTGCAATAGCATTGTTCAGTGTGTATATGACATGACATGGAAGGCTATTTGTAGTCTGCACCTGATCACTGGCGAAGGCCCATTCCAGAAAAGAAGCAAAAAAATGTATTTATGAAGGTTTGCTTCATCTGCATGAGCTGCGTAGGGCAAAAGCCCCCGAACCCTTAGGAGATTATCTGGTTATCAAGGATGGATCACTGTTATGCAATAAATCTTCAACAGTTGTAAGGATCAATAATCAGTCTCAAAGGGAAGGGGATTATAAAGAGAAGCACAATTTGATTTATGTGCTTTTAGGAGCAGGGTGGTGTGGGGATTTATTGCTGTTTCTAGCCCAAGAGCACAGGCTAAGCAAACAACCTCGAGTTTGTACAGCCGGATTGAAAGGCAGGGAGGGGAGCCCTGCGCGCTGCTCGCTGGATGAGCCGAGTTCTCACAGGACAAGGGAGAAAGTGGTGGGAGCCCGACCAACCACCCATCCTTATCTGAAGGGAGCTGCCTGGAGTGGCGAGAACGGGCTTGCACACTTTTGATCCACGGGGAGGTTTTTCCCCCGCTGCCCCCGGCTCCGGGCAGGTGCTCTCCGCTGAGAGCTGCCCTTCGGCCACGAGGGAAGGGGAAAAATCCCTTTTCCCCGGCTCTTCCCACACGAAAGCTCGCTGATGAGCAGCAGCACAGCCTTTCTGCCGGCGGCTGGCCCTGCGCAGCTGGAGGAGCGGCTCCGGGATGCTCCCGCATTCCTGGTTTCTAGGGTGATGCCGCGGTGCCTCCCGCTGCTGCCGGCTCGCACTGCCCTCCCCTTCCCTGGTCCAGCTCGGGCTTCTCTGCTTGCATGGATTACTGAGCACTAGCTGGGGTTGCCCAGTGTCCTGTGATAATGGCACCAAAGCCGCTATTGTAATGCGTGGCATGGCAGAGCCCAAGTTGCTGGGGAAACCTTAATTCTGAATTTTCCTGACTTTTGAGCATTTAAAATCTCATCCTTAACAGTTGTAGCATCTCTTTACGCACAGGTTTGCATAACTGTTCCTGGCAAAGAAATTAACAGAGTGAGGAAGAAATGAAACTGCAGCCCCAGGAAGAGAATCCTTAGAGAGCGGAACAGCAGGCAAATCCTGCGGGAATGGGCTGTGTTTTATGGGCAGGATGGAGGGATTCAAAAGGCATATTTTCCCAGGATGTCTTAGTTTATGAATTTGGACCAGATCGCATTTTACATCTGTAAGGGGGCTGTGGGGGTTTAATTCCATCCACAGAAGTGTCCTGGATGAAGATAATAAGATCACAAATCAAACCCACACCTCCCATATAACAGAGCAGATCACTGCACGAGGATGGGGGCCAAGACATCAAACACGGAACATTATTAAAGATCAGTAGTTGTTATTGAGGGAAACACTATACTGGGATGAAAGCTGAAGCATGGCTGAAGGTATTTCTGTCTGAACCTGCTTAGCCCCTGACACGAGATAAGCACTGGGCCTGGCCAGACTGGAGAGCCCACCTGCCAGCAAGAAAACAGATCTGTAGGTTGCTGTGATGGATTCCATTTGTCCACCCAGGAATGGAGTTAATGACCCCTGCATTGCCATTTAGACTTTGCCCACTGGTAGAAGAAATTTATTGTGAACCACTGCTCAGGTGGAGGAAGGAGGGCTGCTGCCAGAGGCAAGGCTTCAGGTGGGATGAAGGCTATCGGCTTGCCAGAGGATGGTGGTGTGGCACAGATGCTCACCCTGTCCTGAATGCAAGCTGTCACCCACGATTAGATAATCTTGCAATTTACTGGCTCCCTTAAACTCTGCTTGATAAAACCAGCCACTGTCTCTCTGGATTTCTGAAAGAGGCTTATATGCCAGCTGAGTCTATGGAGGAAATAAATGCATTTCCATCACACTAAGGAAAAGCCAGGACTGAGATTCTTATCAGCTGTTTCCCTGAAGTAGCTATCAGCAAGGCAGGCAGGGCATCAGGTTGGTTCTCAGTGGTCTGGGAGAATGATTTCTGATTCACAATTGTCTTCCCCTTGCGTTTTTTAGATGGCATTTTTTGACAATACAAAGCTACCAGGACAAGTTGTGGGCTCAGGGAGCAGGTTGGTGGTGGCCCAGTACATGGAATCTCCTCTAGGCTCAGTCTGCCTTTTAGGTGCTGAAGAGAGGGCCAAGAGCCTTAACATTTTATGTTGAATATTCTTTGGGAATAGGAGTTACGTACATGCCCCTTTTCACATTAGGGACACCCTGGGTAGCAGAGTGTAATCGATATAAAAGCACCATACTTGCTTTTGTAACCCTGCTCCTCCCCAAGATTTTGCCCTTGAAAAAAGGAGGGGCAGGTTTTAAACACCGACTTGTAGCCTGCTTGTAGCTCAACGTGTATCATGTGAATTCTGTGCCAGCCATTAGAGGAGTAAATACAGGTGGCAGAAAAATGACCTGAATGCTTCCTAGTTGCACCAGTCACTGTAATGCTTCTTGCACTGCAGTGCCAACAGGCTCTGTTTGTTCTCCTCATTCCTTCTCTTCTCCCTTTTCTATAGCTTGCTGAGAAACCTGACCCTGGTGACAGATGCCCCTGAGCTGGCCTACCCCTCTCAGACTTCCATTTGGAAAAGATTTGAAGAAATCTTTCTCATTGCCTCTGGACTTATCTGCTACGCGCCTGTGTTCAAGGCCTATTTCTACCAGGGGCTGCTGGAGCTGCACGAAGATAACATTCAGTATGTGGAGATAAGAGCTATCCTGCCTGCGGTACGTGGGGTTTGCCTTCTCTAGTAGTCTTTTACATCGCTATTTCTCCATAACTTTTCTCAAGCCCTATCTTGAATTTAGTTTTTGGATGTTTGCATACCTTCCCTTCTACGGATGCTGGAAAACCTTGATCATATTCAAAAGTCTTTCTTGGAGATTTGCATAGGCAAGGGCTTGAAAGTGAGAGAGTCTTTGTTCTTAATGGCTAAGGGAGATACTGCTGTGACATCAGCACAAAAACACTTTGTACAGTCAGACTGGGGGCTCTGTCAAAACCTTGCTCTTTGGGAAGAAGTAGCTCAGTTTTGTCTGCACCAGAATCACCTGTTCTGTGGCAGCTATTCTGAACAGATTTCCTGTCTTGAACAGAGACCTATTCTGATATAGTTATTTTAAATTGTCAGCTTATTTCAGAATGATTACTCTGAATAGGCAAGTCAATCAACTGGCAAAACACAACATTCCACAATTTGCAGACAACCTAAAATTTTGGCTATGTGTAGGAAGTATGAACTGCTCCTTTCATTGTCACTAACACCGAAACCTGCTGGTAATGGTTTAGGCCTTTCTCCCTGGAAAGGATGTATTGCAAAGGGAGGAAAAAAAAAAAAAAGAAAAAAAAAGAATGGGACAGGGAGAAGTCCACAAAGTTTACATGTATCTTACTTTGCTGGGAGTTGCCATAAGCCAGTTGCTCCGAACTGTCTTTGGGGTACCTGGAAAGAGAAAATAACAGCAATGTCAAAATGCCTGTGCTGTGAAGCAGTGCGAGCGCTGGCATCCCCTCAGCCACACAGCTGAGTATCTGCCACGACACAAGAGCATGGGCCTGACTGGAAAACACCCTGCCTTTACCATCAGCCCTCAGCCACGGCTGTGACTCCTTTTGAAGAGAGGCTTGGCAGGGAAGATTTGCTTCCCATCCAGCTCCTGCTGCTGGGAGCCTGCAGAGCCTGGGGCTCGCTCGCAGCTCATGTGTGGGAGCTCCAGGAGGCTGCCCCAGCATGGGAACTGCAGCATGGAGCGCCAGGAGCTGCAGGGATGGAGGGCAGCGTGGGCAGGGGAGGGACAGTGACAGGCTGGGACATGAGAGCAGGGAAATGCTTCACGGTGAAGGTCAAGGTGAGCAGGGTGTGATGGGAATAGCCAGGTGCTCCTGTGGCTGGAGATCCTCCGCAGGGCTCGGACAGCAGTGCTGACCCTGCAAGAGCTCTCCTCGACAGCAAAGCCTGCCAGAAGCGGCCCCTGAGGTAAAGTAAATGAAAACTGGGATTTAGTGCGAAACAGCAAACATTGTGGAAAAGCCCCCTAAGCCCAGCTGTGTTTGCAGATTCAGCTGTGTAAAGTCTCACATTCCCATGGGCTGCGCTGGGGAAAATTCCCCATCTGCAGCTGCCCCAGGGCTGCTGGTGCCTGCAAGGGGGACACCGCATTGTGCCAGGGTGCGGGGCTTTGCGAGGGGCAGCGCCAGGAGGAAGGCAGGGGGTGAAGTGGAGCAGTTGAAGGCTGAAGGAGAAAGGTGACAGAGAAAAGAAAGGTGAGAAGGGTGAGAGGAGAACCGATGGAGCGGTTTCAGTCGCTGTGAGCGGCTTCAGGCAGGGCGTGTGTGAGTTAGGATCCATGGGGGCATTCAGCCTCTACACCCCTGCTGGAATCAGGAAAAAAGCCCTGAGTACAGCCCTGGCAGCGAGGAACCTCCAGGGCAAGCTGATGAGACAGAGCACGCCAAAAGGAATTCTTTTTCCCAGTTTGCCGCCAGAAAACTGGGAAAGCATGGCAAGACGAAATGACTGACTCAAGGTCATGAGGCAAACCTCTGGCAGAGGGGAGCAGAAGCCCAGCTCAGCTGGCAGCTCGTGGAGCTCAGCCATCGCGTGCCTTGGGGCTGCCTCGGCTGACAGACTGCCACTGCAAGGCACAGAGCACGTGTGAGCCGCCAGACAGCTGGACACAACGCTCCAGCATTTCATACAGACAGGAGGAAGAGGTCACGGTCTCCTCTGGGTACTCAAGGGCGCTTGCTGCCACGTCTGAACATGGAGAAACTCGTATCGCATAGGAGGGAGGAAAACCACCCCTTGGTTCTTGCCAGCTGGGAAAGGCTTGAAGAAGAAAATGTTCTGCACAGATTTGTTCTCCTGCCCTGTTCTCAGGACCGCAGCACTTTGCTTCTCCCGAGGTTTTTGTCAGTTCGTTTCTCCCACCTTCCAATAAAACACCTCTTCTAATTCCTGCTTGTCACGTGCTTTTCCTGCTGCAGGTGTACGAACTGGACGGCACCCAGCACAATAAATCATGGTCCTTGGCAACCTACCGGGAGGTGACCAGGCAGTTCGTGAAGGAGCACCCGGACTTTGTCGGAGCCAAGATCATATTTGCAGCGCACAGGTAGGGGCTGAGCAGGGCTGGGAGCGGCTGGGCAGTGTGGGAGGTGGGCAGAGGGAGGACCAGCAGAAGCAATGCTGAGGGCTGGGCTGCAGTGCCACAGTTGGTTGGCAATGTCCACGTGCGCCGTTAGACCCGGGCTGTTGACTCCTGAAGCATTCCCTGGCATGTGTAGAAGGCTGAGGGTGAGAAATCATCTATATAAGTCCGTGTACGTGCGCAGGGAGCAGGGTGAGCCCATGGTGACGCCAGAGGAGCAGGAATGAGCCGGGGCAGCGCTGCCTGGGTGCGTGTCCAAGCTCTGTCCCTGAGCCTGGCTGCGCTCCCCTCCCTGCACACACCGCAGCAGTGACAGCAGTGCCCGAGTTTGGGCACTGGGGATGGCAGAGGTCCCCGTGGGACCCCGCAAACGCCGCTCCCCACGGCCTGTGTACGGCATGTCCGTGCTGCTGCTCTCCAAGTCAGCCAGATGCCATGGAGTCATGTGAGGTGATGCTCAGCAAGCAGAGCAGACCTCTCAGCAGCATTACTCGCTCTGGTTTGGCACAATGCCCTTTGCAGAGCTGGCGTGCCTCTGTGGCCAGCTTGGGTATGGACACAGTGTCTGCAAAATGCACCGAGAAGTTTAAGTCTGATAGGGCTGGAAGAAACCTAAATTTAAAACTCTCTTGAAATGCAGTTACTGTCTAACTTCCCAACAAAACAGTCAAGAGGAAAAAAGGCAAAAATTAAACATTTTCACTCCACGCTGTTGTGTTCCCTGCTTGGTAAATGGGAAAGCCAGTGAGTTAGACAAGCATGCCTCAAGTGACAGCAGGGTCTAGCCAGGCATTTCCTGGTCATTCATGGGTTTCCTTTCATAATATCAATTTTCTACTGCTTTTACTCTAGAGACCTGGAGCTGGTTGTCAGATTCAGGAGCAACTTGCATTTTGGAAATGCCCCTGGGGGCCCCATTTCACAACTCAAACCCCGAGAAGGCAGGCCCATGGGAGTCAGCTTCTGCAGTTCTTTCTCTCTCTCTTGCTCTCTAGGATGCTGAATGTTTCCCAGATTAAAGAAGCCATCATCACTGCCATGGCGCTCAGAGCTCGCTTCCCAGACACCCTGGCAGGCTTCGACCTGGTAACCGTATTTTCTGCTGGGGCTTCACATTAAGCCCTGGTGATACAGCTACACATGTACCATGGCATATGTTGTACACCAGAGCCAGAACCTCTGCTGCTGTACTGAAATCAGTGTTAATGAATTGCAAATCCTCCAGCTAAGGATTTTGTTCAGGGTAATTGACAAAATCCCCTGAAAGAATCAGCTCCCTACCCCACAGCATTGTAATTTCAGCACAGCTGGCACCTCATTTATATAGAGCTGTAAGTCCCACCATCTTCCCAAGCGTGCTCAAAAATACCTTTCTGCTTTCCCCCAGGTTGGTGATGAGGATGCAGGTCATTCTTTGTGGGACCTGAAGGATGCCCTGACCATCCCCTATTCCATGGGGGTCAACTTGCCATACTTCTTCCACGCTGGGGAGACTGGTAAGCATGAGGACTCGGGGCCTGTTGTTGCTTGCAGAGGCAAGACTGAAGTCCTGCAAAGCCCAGAAGAAGCAAGCCTGGCTTTCTCGCTGGCAGTAGCCAGAGGATGTGTGTGTATACCTGTGCACACAGCCAGTTTTCCCTGTGCTTGTCCCCATATCAGTTTGCAGCTGTGACATTCCCACAGGACCCCTCCCTCACCTACTCCCTGCTTTTCACTGTGGGTGTCACCTTGCCCAGCATCTTTGATCTGCTGGGACAAGGAGCCATGTGTAAGGGTTGTTGCTGGTAGCCATTTCCTCCTTGGAGCAGCACTCACTTCCCCTCCACACAGCAGCAGAGTGCCCCAACCATTATTTCACATTTTAAGGTGAAATAAAGTCTGAGCCAGACCCAAGTCTTAACACACTCATCAAAGTAACCGAAGTAACTTCATTCCTGAGGCAATGGATTATTATTGGCAATATTATTCAGGTTTTATGGGTGGGATCTGTCCTAACCACACAACAGTCATGTCTGACTTGTGCCTTGTGTGCTGCATGTTGACATCTACAGAAAACGTGTGGTTACCCTGGGCTCCCTTCATAGCCACAGGCAGGAACAAGCACTTCTGAGCCACAACACCTCTCACCCTAATGCACCTCCCCAATCACTGTTCCTTCTCTCCATTGACAATGAATGGGGTCCAGCATGATTAGCTCAGCTGTAAGAGCAATACTGTAAACATCTAAAGCCGGGTGAGATGAGTGGGTATCTCTGTGCTGGGCAATATCCTGGGCAGATTTAGATCCCCGTTTCACTGAAAATGCAAGCAGAAACTCTGAGCATCAGCAGCCCTCTCACCTCACAACTGGGACATCTCTTAACAAAATAATCTAGCAGTTTGAGAAGCTGTATTTGCTCAGCACTGCAGTGACTCTTACCTGTCTCTGCTCAGACTGGCAGGGCACCTCTGTAGACAATAATGTGCTGGATGCATTGCTGCTGAACACCAGCAGGATTGGCCATGGACTTGCTCTCATTAAACACCCAGTAGCCAAAAGTTTGTCTCTGAAGAAGGATGTTCCTGTAGAAGTCTGTCCCATCTCCAACCAGGTATGTTGTTAAAAGCTTAGCTCTTGTGGCTGAGTCCCTGAAGGGGCTTTACCACAGCAGTGAGGGTCAGCTGGGGGCAGCTACAAGTTTTGATGCACACAGGCTGGCTCGGTCTCCTCTGCACCATGGCACACTGCAGTTTGTTACGTAGACACACGCTGTGAATATATACAAGGTTTGTAATGCCAGTCAGCAAAAAATAATTTAAATTCCTATCCAGAGGAACTTGGGAAGGCAGCATCTCCCTAGTGGAGATGAGGCTCAGAGCTAGAGGTGTTTAAAGAGATGTAATTGAAAATACTTCAAAGCCAGGAGGGCCAGAGGCTGAGAAGCTGGGATTGTAACTGGAAATCCTTGGTTTTGCAGAATTCATAACCAGTGGGAACTCTTTTGCAGCACATTAGCATGGTGCCATTTTCCCCTGGGTGCAGCAGAAAGGATACTTTGGGGTGGAGATTTACTGGTGTGAGCTTTAAGGGAGAGAGCCCTGATACCAACTCCAGATGCCTCAAGCACCACAGCAAATGTAAAACCAAAAGACTATTCCTGAATTGCTCAGTCAAATTGTTCTAAATAAGCACACGTTATTCACCTCACCAGCCTCGATTAAAGTGATTTATTTAAGAAATTAATCTCCTTGCACAGTCAGTGGAGACAAGCTGGTTCCTCGTGTGGCAGCTCAGAGCAGAAAACGCTCAGCAGCCCTCTGGAGGCTGTCCCTCCCTGCCCTGCCGGTGTGCAGTGTGACACAGCCACAGCACTAACCTGACGTGGGGATGTCCCCACGCTGCCCCACGCAGGTCCTGCTGCTGGCAGCTGACTTGAGGAGTCACCCTGCAGCTGACCTCATGGCTGAAGGACACCCCATTGTGGTCAGCCCCGATGATCCGCCCGTCTTTGGGGCCAAGGGGGTCTCCTATGACTTCTACGAGGTGTTCATGGCCATCGGGGGGATGAATGCCGACCTGAGGACGCTGAAACAACTCGCACTCAACTCCATAAAGTAAGTCCATCACCTCTCTCACCTAGTCCCAGTAACCATAAGGAGACTGTCAGCTTGCTCCCCTTGCTTGCATTTGGGTTTTGGCCCCACGGTCTCCTCTGCCACATGAACTGGGCTTCTGTTAATCCAAAATCTCCCCCAAAGGCAGGGCACAGGGACCCCAGAGGCTCCTCCGCCTGTGCTCTCAAGTGCCTTTCTCTTACTCCATGTCTCAGTTTATTCCTCTTTTTCCATCCTGTGTGACCTTGCCTCCCTGACCTGGTTCTGGGTACGGGAGAAACCCTGTGTTTTTGTATGACTTGTCTATTTCTGCCAAAATTCGACTTGCTGCAGTGTTTGCCATGACTCAGCTGGGAAACACAGGAAAACAATTAGCATTTCGTTTGGGTGTGTTTAACTAGTTTTTCTATTTATCTGGACAGCTCTGAACATCCAAAATAGTTTGGCTATGATGCCCAGGCTCTTTCTGCACATTCCTCAGCACTTGCCTGTTCACCAGATCGTGTGCCAATCCTCAAGGCTATCCCAAGTCCCCACATGGCTAGGGAGACAACAAATACCTTGATTTCCTACACTTTGGACTAGCTCAGGGCACATCTGAAAGCAGCAGCAGCGCTGTGTGTTCTGTTCTAGGCACTGGCTGCTGCCCAGCGAGTCTCCAGCTTACACAGCCTGGGCTGTTTGTCCTCACGGTGCAGAACTCGAGCCCCAGGCTCTTTACACCCTGGTACTCTGCGTGGTGCAGGCATGTCCTGCAAGGGTTAATCTGTTGCTTTTCATTTTGGTGCTGCTCTCGAAATAGCTGCCCCCTTGTCTCCCGCCTGATCCTGCATTTTCTCCTCCTCACAGATACAGCGCCATGCTACCGGATGAGAAAGCCAAGGCCAGAGAGGTCTGGCAGAAAAAATGGGACCAATTTGTTGCTGACCTCTCTGATAGCTTTCTAAGGGAGCTTTAGAGAGGACAAGGCTCATCTCAGAAGGCATTTGGCAAGCTAGAGCGAGCCAGACTGATTGCTGAGGGGGAGAATGCTTCTTCCGTTGACCTGAGCAGATGAATGGACGTCAAAGTCTCACCTGGTGACTCTGCTAAGCCAGGCTTAATGGCTTAAAGCTGAGAAAGAGCTGCACTATCCTGTGAAAGTCGTGGACTGGAGGTAAAATGGAGCAGTGAGCCTTTAAAGCAACCACAAGAAATCACCCCGCTCAAAAGAGTCAAAACAATTAAAAACTGCCAATGACCAAATCCTGACATCCTTATTCAGGAAAAACATGCTTTCCAATTAGAGTTAGCAGGAGATTGCCAACGTGAAGATCTCTGAATTTCGCCTTACCATTACAAAATGCAGACCTTGTCCGGAAACAGCTAAGACAAACATCCAACCATTTGGGCCACTGACCTTCAGGAGGGCGAGGACTGAAAATGACTCTTGTTATGTTTAACCCTGGGCCTGCTGCCAAAATATCACTGCTAGGTCGAAGAACCAGTCATGGGTCTGATGTCTGCTATTTCAGGCCCTACCATGGCTGGAAACAAACTGGTGGAACTTGCTCCCAGGACACTCAAGCCTGGTTGTGCAGTGATCATAAAGCCAGAAAAGAGATGCCTCAGTTGCCAGCGGTTTTTTTTACTACAAAGTCCTTTCCTGTCCTCTGGTCAAAAGGAAGACAAACCACATTTCAGGTTAAGTCAAAAACATCCTGGCTTCCCAGACCCAGCTTGATTAAAACTATCCCCCTGCACAAGGCCATATTAACACAGGCATTTATAGGAAACACCTTTTTAGGGGGTTCCACCAGCAGCCCTTGCTGCCCAAGTCATTGTGCAAATGTGGCCTTATTCAGCCTGTCAGAGAGATTTTCACCTTGAGAGAGAACCACTGCGGATATCCACAGTGCTCTTTTGGACCTCTGTGGTTTCCAGCTCTTTAGCAAAAAACACCTACAAGAAAGTCTCTAGACAAGCAAACATCCATTCTTAATATCATCATCATCATTAAAAAAAAAAAAACAAAACCAAAACCCAAAAAACTCCACCCCAAAAAAACCTTAATCAAGTTGCTAAATAAATTCAGAAAAATCCTTCAGCACACATACCCCAAGCACGCAGCCAGGATCAAACAGCATCTTTCCCTGACTTCAGAACAATTATGCTGGTTTGCATCAGCCAAGGGAGAATTGACAAAAGTTCCTACTGAAAGAGATCTCCCTCCTCTGAAGCACAAACTTGCAGAAACTGTTGTTTCCTAATCTGCCCAGACTGGCCAAATTGGCTCTTTTTATGCTTTCTGCTAATTGTATCAAGCTGCCTGCCCACAGTGTTTATTTCCACTGACCTTGGTAGAAACACCTTAGCAGGAGGCAAATACACTTATTACAGAAGTGGCTCAAGCTGGCCGGTCTGTGTGCCCTGTGTTAAATTGCCCACAGTTCACAGGCTGCAACTTCATCTCTCCTTACCCCAGAGGAAAAAAAGCCCAAGCAAACCAAAGACACTACAAACCCCATCACAAACACAAATAAAATCACAACAAGCCGCAGGTGTGTGCCTTGCAGAAGCCACCAACACAAACCACAGAGAGCAAAAGGTGAGAACCCAGTGACACCCCGACTAACTGGGGTTGAAGTTCCTCACGCCCCCAGCCCTTTTCAGCCACAGCTGCCTCTGCTCCAGCTCTCTGCCCACACCCCCCACATCTTCCTCTGAGGCATCCTGATGCTTTTCTTGCAGACTGACCTTTCCTGGGCCTTGATGCAGATTTGGTCCTGGGAGGAGCTTTGTACTGGAGGAGCAGCCAGAGCAGAGCCACCCTCCCTCCTCCTCCGGGGTGTTGTGTCCAGAGCTCAGACTAAAGTCCCCAGAGTAGGCTTTGGTCACGGCCAGGTTATAAATGCTGACTTGGGAAGTGCCTCACTCGTAATGCTGCTGAGGAGAACTGCTGCAAACAAGCAGAATGGCTGCTAACCAGTGACCCAAAGCCATGTCCCTCTGAGCAATCTGATCTTTCAGTTTTGTTCTGTGTGGATGGAGGAAGATCTTTATTTACCATGAGCTGATTCTGCCTTAAATAAGCCTCTTTGCTGCCAAGGTGAAGCTAATCATTACAGAGCTGTTGTGGGAGGAGCTGAGCTCCTCAACACACAGGTTGACCCATGCCCCTTCCTTTTCTACCACAGTAGGAAGCTTTCAGTTCTTCCTGCACGTGATCTCTTGAGGTCCTGAACCACTTTTTGGTCACCTTTAGTCCTCCTTTCTCCTCATTACCTGCCCATTCTTTTCAAAGCTGGCAAGTGCTTTGTGGAGCATCAGGTACAGCAGAGCTTGAGGCTCTTTGCCCAAAGTACTGCTGGTGGGCATGGGAAGAACGTGCCAGCTTGAGAGAGCTTGAATATCTGAGATGGAAGAGGTGGAGGCAGCCACACAAGTGGTGGGAGGCTGCGTAGGGCAGACATAAAGAGGCAAAAAGAACCCACTTCAGTCTCTGTCCAGACTCAGGAGCAAGGAAGGAGAGTAGAAAATTCATGGCAGTTTCTGTAATGGTTACTCCAAGCAGCCATAGCAATACCTACAGAAATACCTTATGCCAGTTATGTCCCCCATCTGTCTCTCCCTGCAGCCTCTTCAGGTTCCATTTGTTTAAATGGGAGGTGGATGGAGCTTTGTTTGCAGCACAAGTTTTGCTGCAGAGCATCTTAGACCACCTTTGGGGCAACTTAGAGAATGAAGTGTTTGCCTCCTGGTCGCTCACTGCCACGAAATGGCAGATCCAGCACTAGGTAATGGTTGCTGTCAAAAATCATGCCAATAAAAACAGAGGAGCAAAGTAAGTGGTTGAAAACAGAGCTAGGCCCAAGCAAGCAGCTGGATCCATCTGCCATGTGAGCCTCCATCACTGCAGTGGGACTGTGCAGGTGCCAGATGCTGAGCAAAGCCCTCTGGCCATAGAACACGGGGCTGCAGATGCATTTTCCACCAGCTCCAAAGGATCAGGTTTTCTTCCTATATAAGCCTCTGAATTAGCCTCTTTGCAGGTAGCAGAAGGACATTTCTTTGGCCAGAAACTTGTAGCTCTAATTGGCTCAGTCCTTAATTCCTTTCTTTCCAGGCTTGCAGCAGTTGCAATCACAGCAGGACTCTCAAGAGTTTTCTGTGCTCTGCGGGACACGCAGGTGAAGGGTCTGGCTCTCAGCTCTCCTGGCTTGTCACTTTTATCAGGTTGGGTCCTCCCCCTTGGTCATTACAGGATAAGAAAGGCATTTTACTGTATTCTCTCAACCTTTAGCTTGTCCATCATTCCATGAGCAGGCTGCAGCATGGCAAGAGAAGAGATAAACTGGGGGGGTGAGGGTTTCAGGCCATTAGAGCCTCTGCAGTAAGGAAAGAGATGGACTGGCTGCTTTCAGGGGGATGTGAGAAGGTCAGGAAGGAGGGGGGTTGGGGGTTTGATGACAGGGCTGTGAGTCCAGGGAAAACAGAGCTGCAAAGTTTGCACAGAGACCCACGGGAGAAGGCTGTGGGCAACTGCCCGTTTGGCTTGTCCTTACAGTGAGCTCTGAAAGGGGTGGCAGAGGCAGCTCAGCACGTGTGGACAGGGCAAGAAGAGGGATTCTCGCGTGGGCTGGTGTGAGAAGGGCAGACAGACGATCCCTAGGGGTGTTGGGGTACGGTAGTGCCAGATGTGCCTGCAGAGGAAATCACGAGCTCCGTCCATGTATAGCATGGATATGGGTCAGAGTCACAGGGAAAGCCTCAACTCTTGAAGGGAAAAAACCACACAACCAGGCCTTCAGCACAGGGAGGATGGGCTGCGGTCAGCCTGGGGGTGCCGGGAGGGCTGGGGCTCGGCAGCCGGGCAGGCTCTGCCCGGCTCTCGGTCCCGTGCCAGCCCCCGCCTGTGCCCGGCCGCTGGCAAAGCCCCTCCGTGGCCATTTAAAAATAAGCGCTCCAGCCTGGTGGGCAGCCTTGCTTGGAAAAACCAACGCGGCAGCGCCGGCAGCCCTCAGCGGCGGCTTCCCCGAAATCCTCTCGGGAGCAGAACAACGCTTCCCTCCCCCCGGGCAGACCCCACATCCCCGTGCGCATCCCCGTGCCCGGAGCCCCCCGAGCCGGGCGCAGGTGAGCTCTGGAGCCGTGGAGCAGGAGCGCCTCCCGCTGGGCGCAGAGGGATGCGCCGGGATAACGGACCGCGGAGGGGGGACAAAACCCCGCCCCCAAA
>VZTX01013941.1:46696-79158 GCA_013400915.1 Pardalotus punctatus | reverse complement strand
CCGGGACAGGTGCGGCGGGGGCGGGCGGGAGCCGGGCACGGCTGCTCGGTCATCCTGGGCTCCGGGCACGGGCTGCTTTAGACGTCTGCCGCGACCTGCCGGGCAGCCGAGCCGGCCCGGGACCCCCTGCCCCGTGGCAAAACGGCGGCCGCTGTTGCCGTCCCTTCCATGTAAAATAGCAGGGTACAAATCCCCCGGGAGAGCAGCCGGAGCGGCGGTGCCCCGCCGGGCTGCCGGCCCCGGGAGGGAACGGAGCGCACCCGGTGTGCCGCAGCCATGCCTTTTGGCGCATCAGGGGTTGTGTAACCAGTGGCAAAAAAATCTGGCAGCCGTGTTGGGCGATGGTAGCTCGCTGACCACTGTCCAGCTATAGCTAGCAGCCCCGGGGCCAGCGTTAAGGAGACGCTGCTGCCGAACGAAAATACAAATGCACGAAAATCCATCAGGATGTCCGGCTGAAGAGGAGTCTGAGAAGTGTGTCATGAGACAGATGATGCTAAACATAATCTGGCACACGATGGCAACGTTTTGAGATTGCGACTATTTTTGCAGCTGCGAATTGCAGTGCTCAGAGCCATTTTATTTTTCATGAATGCTTTTTTTGATGAGATATTTCTCATAGAAATATCTGATATGGGATCAAATCACAAAATTCAGCTGAAAGCTTAGTTGACCAAGAGAATTACATAAGCTTTCCATGGGTGCCTTTTTGAGATGTACAGATGAATCCAAGACTGTAGTAAGAATCAGTTTATCACAAATAAATGGGTAGCACTGCTGTTAGAGTTAATATGTATGCAATCAGGTATAAAAATTGTGTAATCCTACCTCTCTGCCCTGTTGGCCAATTCATGAGGTAAAGAGTACGTATCAAAGTGTCAGCAGTCTGAGAATGAAAGATCGTGAATTCAAACAGAAAAGCTTTTTAAAAAAATCCCTGTTATTAAACTGAAGAGAAAATTCATTACTTCTGCTGATCATAAGGAAGAAGGACAAATAGTTCTTTTATCTATTTTAGTCAGGAACTTTTTACATTCCTTTTTTTGTTTGTTTTTAACATTCCTTAGTCTATATAGACTGTATCCAGGTGTTGGTAGCTGATGGCAGACGATGTAGTTCACAGAAAAAGTCACCTCTTAGGAAGAGCCATGGACCTTGTTCATTTGAGCACCACACTGTGTTACTCAGTCACAGGATACATCAATAAGCTGTACTTCACTGTTTTATAACCTTTTTGAATCATCCTTTCCTGTACAGAGTTCAGATTCCATCCTTCTTTTTTGTGATCATACTTTAGCAACACTTTACATCAATTTACCTAATGGTTTTTGTAGCGCCTTCTCGCCAGATGTCATCTGGGAGCGTTCCTGGCTCTTCTGGAGACAGCATGCTGATCTATCTCCTTGCTGGTGTTGCCTCTTTTGGTGGTTTATTTTATGTAAGTGCTTGGGTATGGAGCTATTTGTGATTTCTGAGCTGGCATCATACAAGGTGTGTTCTGGGTTAAAAGAGTACGGTCAAGATGCAAACTGTCAATGAATGTAGCATATAGCTAGGTGGAGCCTAACTTAGAAATCAGCTTAAGAGAATTTAGTGAAACTGAAAGCCTATTGCTTGCCTGCTTTGCTGTTACTTTGGTAAGTAATGCTGGGTCATTCTTAGTGAAAAGCATATTTTAAACTATGTGAAATGAATGTGTCCAAAGATGGAGTAAGGCGCCTGCCTCTAACCCTTTGCCTCTTCTTGTCAACCACCAACATTAGGAATATCTCAAAGTGGGCAAGGCAGATGTGAAACAAGCTGTCTGAAGCTGCAAGGGGAAGATATGAACCTTGTTAATTTGGGCACAAAAAAAGTAGATAAGAGCATTAGTTACTTCAAAAAAGCATGTTAAAATTTTGTAAGCATGTGCTTTTGTTAAGCTTTTCGGTAACCATTCTCTTCCCTGCTTCTAAATATATCAGATTCTGTGCTTCACATCCCTAAACCCTCCATTTTATAGTTTACTTCTACCCCTCTCCCCCAAGATCTGAGGTAGTGACTAGCACACCCCAGAGAGGTACATATTTTCCTGTCCCACAAAGTAATCCTCTCGAATGATAAGTAGCTTTTTATTCACAATATCGAACTTGTATGATTGTGTTTCTGGAGGAATAATGCATTCTCTTCCTGTCACATTTTTACCACATTACAAAAATAATAATCTTACTGTAATTATCTTTTGAAATGCTGTTTTCAATTCCTGAAACACAGCAGCACTTCAAAAGCTGCATGGTCATGGTATATTGTATTTGCTTTCTAACAATGAAGAAGTATGAAATGCATAAACATGTTAGTATAGCAGATTTTTTTTTTAACCTTGCTTAGCATAAATTTTATATGCATTTTAAGATGGGCAGTAGCACTTGCTTAAAATCCCTTCTCTCCCTCTCCCCTCTTTGTGTTTGGTAACTTTGTAGGGATGTGGCAGTAAATTTAGGTATAATTTCCTTTCAGGCCTACAGAGTAGTCAGTTCATCCCGCAGCAAGTTTATTGAACATACAAATATTCTTCGCGAGAGAGCCGAGGGGCGGAAAGGCAATCCTTGGTCGGGGAAGGGTGAGTTGAGCTCTTCTCTCTTGTTCCCTGGGTACATGAAAATTTGGAACAGATTTCTGGATTGTCTAATCAGGCCTTAGCACTGTCCAAGTCCTTGTCTGAGCTGTGTGAGTGGGAATGAAGACAAAGGTGGTTGTGCAGAGTTGTTCTGTTAAAGCTGCTGCCGCACAAATTTTGGTAGTGGTTTTAATGTTCAGGTAGTGAATCTGGTCTTTGATCCACCTGTGGAGTCTCTTTGGATGGAAAGAGTTGATGTGTGAATACTATTAATTGTATAATGGGTATTTGATTTACTGGAAGCTTAATGAAACTTGACTGAATGCATAATGCTGTCAAAATCAGTTTTGTTCTTTTGTTTGTTGGTGGGGGGGAGAAGATAATATCTTTTTCTCAGTCAACAGGTTGGCTCTAGGCCACATGCCCTCAGGAAACAGTTCAATAGGAAAAAAAACACCCTACATTAAAAAAAAAATATTCTAACTTGGACCAATTTTTTATCCCACAATTTTGATTTTTGTCCTTTCTAATTTGGGGTTAAATGAAACACAGGTATTACCTAAATGTATGGCAAATCCTTATTATCTCTTCATGCTTGAATAATTAGACCGTGTTAGTTCAAATACTTGTAATGGAATGTTGTCCCTGTCTACATCAATTAATGTTACAGCATTAATGTAAAAGGTGGAACTTTAGCAAGCATGGCCTTGCTAGGAAGAGCAATTAGGAAAATTACTTTAGGAAATTTATATATTTTTATTTGGTGGTTATCTAAAAAATAAATAAAGTATTGAAGCCAGAGCACTTGAAGCTCTTCTTTATTTCTTTTTAATGCTGACATCTAGGGAATTGATTTAATATATGTGCATGCACACAAAGAATAGATTGGAATTAAGTATATTGAGTTTAAGTTTTGTTTTCAGTGTGAGAACATGGTTTAAATTGTCTGCCTCTATAATTATTTCTTCAGAAGTTGTGAGCCTTGAACTTCCACAACACATGCTTTAGTTTCAGAACTTTAAAATTACAGATTTTAAGATTTAAAGTAGTAAATGGTAAATAGCAGTAGTAAATAGTGAAGTAAAATACCTCAATTTCCTAAATATAAAGCAGCTGAACACAGTGTAGTTTTTAAACTCAGTTCTTTAAATGCTGAGAATTCAGCCACAATTTGCAACCCTTCATTGTCCCTAAAATAAAAGTTGTAACCAGGACCAAAGTAGATCTTCTCTCCTAGGGACCTGGTGTCTTGCTGTTCAGGGCAGAAGTGAGGATTACCCTCATTCCATTCTCACTACCACAGCTGGGAGAACAGGGAAACGTTAAGCAAACCTTCCAACGTATTCCCAATGATGTCATTCCCTCTTTTCTCTTATGGTGCACTTGTGCAAGGTACTGAGTTTTAGCCCTGGCTTGCCCACATGTTGGAGTGAAATACCTGCAGTACTGAGTGCTCAGCAACTCGATTCTGAATTTGGGTACTCTCCAGACATCCCATCCTCTGCTGCTTTGTGCTTCTTAGTAACTCATGGAAGTGTCAAAACCAGCGGCAGATGATTGCTGCCTCGCTTTTTACTGATAGTAAGAAGTCCAAAATGCTTCTAAGGCCTTTCAGTGAAAACAGTTGAAATTTGTTTCCTATATTATTTTCAGTATTGGACTTCTGAATAAATGCTCAACCCAGTTTTTAGCTGGACTTCTGAGTAGCTAATTCCAATTCACAATACAAAGCCACTGTTGAATCAGCTTCTTTTTAAAATCCTTCTTCATTCCCAGCTGTGTATACCCAAAGGAGGTTTCTGTTCTTACTTTTCCTACAGAATCCTCTGTGTGCTTTCTCAAAAAAGTTAACACCCTTCTTCCTCCCCTTTTTCTCCCATTCCCTGCATAGTCATATTTTTGTGTGTATCTTGTCACAGAGTGTTACCATAGTATTGCTTTTCCCAGAAGTGCCACTGCAGTTTCTTTCCCTGTGCATTCTTTAGAGTCAGTCCTTACAGTTTTTCACAGTAAGCATTGCTGGAAGAGCAGTTAAAAATTCTGTTCTCAAAGTAATCTGGTTTTTTTTTGGGGGCTACATTAAATCAAACTTAAAACAAGCTCCACAACAGAGCTGGTAATGATATGAAGTGGGCAGAAAAACAGCATGCCAAGCAGCATGTTCATGGCGTACTTGCTGCCTATGGTAAAAGAACTTTCTAGGTGGGAGAACTTAATACTGGAGAGCAGCTGATCAGACAGAGACCCTTTTGATAGGATTTTGTGGTTTCTCATGTGGGGGGAAATTCTCCTCTTATGCCTGACCCCAAAATGTCTATTACAGAGAACTGTACACAGCAAACAAGTCTGTCAAAACAAGAGAAAAAATCAAATCTTATTTTAGGGTTCTGTGTTTATTAGAGGGTTTAAATGATATTTAATGGTATTTTAATTAATGGTAACAGACATTTAAAAAGAGATCTGATAGCAAATTTCCTGTAGCTCTTTTAAACTGAAAGCTACTCTCAAATTTAGGGAGGAATTTAAAAAGCCCCTGGAAGAAGCCTGACTCAAAGTAGCAGTAGGAAATCTGGGACATCATTTGAACTGTAAAATGATGTTTGGCTTGCAGGATGTTCTACTTGCTTATTTAGCGAATACTGAGTTTTGTCTTCCATTTGTTGTGCGTCTCCTTTAAGCTTGTTCCTAATTTTCTTCTTTTCTAGCTATGACTTTTCTTTTTAACTCGATGTAAGCTGATTCAATCTTTCTAATCTATACTCTGCTTTTACGCTTTCCAGACTAAAATACAAGGGAAATCTCTTTCCAAACCCGAGGAAGTTAAAAACAAACAAAGGACAGTCGTTCACCATTGAGTACCTTGCAGCCTACCTTGCGATGACTTTATATCTTCCATTGTAACACTCCACTCTTGTGAGACTTTAAAAGAACTACCTATGTTTGCAAGGCCAAACCATATTGAGCTTATTACTGAATCTGCTTTGTAGAAGGCAGTTCTGAAATGGAGAAGCTGGCTGTTCTGAATGAATGCACACTATATTTGACTGTCCAATAAAGTGTACTGAATGCTGAGCTTGGCTGTTAGTCTGTTCTTTGTGTAATGAATTTAGTTTGGTTTCTTTAATAGTGTTTTCTTAAAGGGACATGATCAGGTTGCATAATGCAAATTTTTTATTTTTACTGAGCAATGAATGGACTAGTCTTAAAAACCTGAACACAAAATGATAGCCTTGTACTGGCATATGAAGACCAAGAAATAAAATTGATCTGTTCAGTTTTTAAACTGATACAAAATAATAAATAGGTACAAAAGAATAAAACTCTGACTATGTCTCTTTAAGCTCTTTTTTTTTCAATTTTCATGTAGTTTACACTGTATTACAAACTTTATTTCCAGTTCTACTTTTTCACATGGTGAGTTAGTTCTAGTGGTGAATTTGTGGTGAACAGTTTGTGTATAACTTTCCTTTGTGAACTTGATGTTAGTGCATGTTTGCATGGTGGTTGTGCAGCTTTGTTGCTTTGTGCTGTTAGTTTTTCATGACTTGTCTCAGCTGAGTTTGAAGTGATGCATGACTGGGAAACATTGTTTTTCAGGTTCTAAAGAGCCTGACCCACAGTGATGCAAATGAGTCTTTAAAAGAGAGTTGGGACCTGTAAAAAGAAAATAGTCCTAAGTGGTCATATCTCCAAAGAAAGGGAACTCTGACCACTTACAGTTAGCAAGCTACTTTCTTACTTATATAAGACCAAATGTCTTACTCCCCACGTGGTAATTCCACAGTCACGCTCCCTCTGGCACCTGTGTGTGTACCATCACTGGCCCTTTCAGCAGAGTGGTCTGGAGCAACACTTGGCAAGGTCCTTTGTTATCCTTCCCTGCACCCCCAACACTTGCTTTAAGCCACAGCTTCTTTTCTTATCACACTGAAACAGTTTATGAAACTCGGTAATTAAGAATATGGTTTCCTCATCTTGTAAACATCATTTTTTGATGCCACATTAGACAATATGGGGGATTAATTATTGATTGGTTTTTTTTTTTGGTTGTTAATTCTGATCCCAAATCTTAGCTTCCCACTTTAAATTTAAATGAGGATGGTGATAAAAAGTACTTGGTGAAATTTTTGTTGCATGCATGCATTTTACTCTCTTTATTGTATTGAATAAATCCTTAGAAGGTGATGAAGAAGAGACGGATGAAGTCACTGAAGCAGAGAAGACCACGGAAGAGGCTAATGCAGCAGCTGCTGTTGAAGCTGCAGCACAGGATGAGAGGTCTGGGTTATCCCCAGAAGCTGGAGGGGAGGATGACTTACAGGCTCCAGAGGCATCCCATGCTGTGGAGGAAGCACAGCAGGAAGCTGCTGCTAATTCAGAAGCTGCTGCTAATTCAGAAGCTGCTGCTAATTTGGAACTTGCTGCTAATTCAGAAGCTGCTGCAGTGCAAGGTTAACTTACGAATGTGGTTTTTTGAGTGTGTGTGTTGTGGGTTCTAAAGTCCTGCCTCTTACGGAACATTAAGAACAACCATCAGTGTTCCTAATGGAGTTTGGCCTGCAGTGAAAACTAATTCAGGCATTAACTTGACATATCACGAGCATAAAGTAATTAAGTTTATTAGATCAGTGTCTCTGAAAGCATCCTGCCTCTGGCACCAGAGTTGCTGTCTAAAACAAGTGAAACATTTATTTTACTACCCCATCCTATTTCTTAATATACTGAGTTGAGCATGTAATGTGGTCAGTTAAACAGGTGTTTCAGTGACCTAGTTCTTTAGGGTTTGCTAAGGAATCTAAACAGTTCACTGGCCATTCCAGAGATATTCACACTGAATAATTATATCTGTTCTATCAATGTAACTTCATCAGGATCTTGCATAGCAAAGAAAATGCTGTCATGGTCTCAATTTTAAGGATATATTAGGCTAAATTTTCACAATACAATAAAACATTAAATTGTTGAACACTGAAATTGATTAGTGGCAAAACATTTGGTATTTTGAACTGTTAGAGTGTTTGAAATACTTTGGTTTACTGTGCTTTTTAAAAAATTGCAATAGTACAAATGCAAAACTATCCATAAACTGCATAAGATACAGGATTACAATTTAATTTGGCAGGTTTTTAGTATTATTTAAAATATTTAGATTTTTTTTTACCACTAATCTTGAGAAGATATGTTTAAAACACAGATCAAACTGAGATTAAAAGTATTTTAACTGCTAATCTGTGGGCGTTTATTGTAGTACTGTCAAAGGTATTAGGAAATTCAGAATTATTTTCACTTTTTTCCTTGGTTACTCCAGTGAGGAATGGATGCCTCTTAATTCCCTTTTTAACAAACAGACTTGAGAAATAGTGCGGCACTTCCAATTGCTGACTTTTCATAAAAGGTCTAGGTATGAATGGGATTTTAATTCAAATGTGAATAGCTCCTGTGCTTGTCTGTAAAACAATCTATTACAAATAACATTTTAATACTTAGTCTGATCTGCTGTTGTACAGTTTTATAGAAAGGAGTAAGTACCTTGGTAGTGATTATTACTGCTTACATACAGAAATATTTATAAGGTAGTAGTTAAAATATCTAGAGCCTTAAAAATGTCCATTTCTATGAAAGATTTAGACCATTTTATTTAGAAAGGAAGCAGTCTGGTATGTTAAATTTGGTGAATTAGAGCTGTTAAGAGATATGTTTAAAAATGCCTTGCAGCATTTCTTCCTCTACAGAGCAATTGCAAAATTTCACTTTAATTTCATCAGCACTTGCTTGTGTCTGGAAGTGGTTGTGTATTTCTTTCACAATGCTTATCTAGGAATAATTGTTAATTGTTGGATAGGGTAGGACTTCTGTATGGTAAATATTTCTGCCATTTTTATTATTGAAGAGGAAGCAGCTAGGATCTTCCCTGGGAAACATGGTGCATAAATTGATTAGATACTAGGAAGAAATTCTTTCCTGTGAGGGTGGAGAGGCACTGGAACAGGTCACCCAGAGCAGCTGTGGATTCCCCATCCCTGGGAATGTTCAAGGCCAGGTTGAATCGGGCTTTGAGCAACCTGGTCTAGTGGAAGGTATCCCTGACCATGGCAAGGGGATCAAACAAGATGGTCTTTAAGGTCCCTTCCAACCCAAACCATTCTGTTATGATTCTGTGATTAAATCTGAGGATCTCATTCTGGACATGTTGACGTCATGTACTTATGATTACCATGTGATAAGAAGAAATATAACCATTAGTTACTACCAGTAGTGTCTGGAAATGCAGGAGCTATTTAGAAATTACTGGTGTCTAAGATCTATTATCTCTGGCAACATACTTGTCGAGGGAAACAGCACTAGAACCAGACTTCTGTTGTGCTGAGAGTTATAAGGGAGTCTGAGGGTCATCCCAGGTGCCCTCTACCAAACCTTGCTGCAGTGGTTGTTCTTGGCTGGGTGCTAAAGCTAGCAGAAACAAACCTGTGGGATGTAAAATTGTCAAGAAACTGAAACAGGAGTGTTCTCCTTGCCTGATCTCCAGGGTGCTCCTGGGGTGTTATAACCTGCTCCAGAGCATGGCTGTCCCATGCCACTGGTCGCCAGTGCCGATTGCTCTGAACAGCTGCTGGTGACAGGTGTGTCCAGGGTGGTGACCCCTGGGGACCTCGCCATGGTTCACATGAGGTTACACCCAGTGTAACCTGAGTCCTGGCCTGGGAGGCTGGACAGGCTCGTGCTTCAGGTCACTTTAGGACTCCCTGTTCCCACATCCCACTCTCCTCATTGTGGCCCTGCCTGCAGAAGAACAGCACAGCTCTCAGAGTAGTTCTTCCCAGCAGCTCCTGACATCACGAAGGAAGGCCACCAGCAGCTCATGGTCTGACACACAGGCCTAAACCAGCATCCCTTTCCTCTAAGCCATGTAAAAACTAGTTTCCATTGGCATCATGCTTATAAGAAGATGAGGTTTTGTTTCAAAAGTTCTCTGCTCTCTCCATACCATTTTGTTCAGTGTCTACTCGCAGCCAACAGTTACTGTGTTTAAAAAAAAATTCTAATTAAAATCCTTCTGGATATAACTTTCAGTTTTGGATATAACCATCTTTATTATTCATGTTATCTCCATTTAGAGGAAAAAAATAGCATAGCTGCACTTTTACTGGGGTAGAGAAGGATTTTTCTTTCAGAACTTTGGAAAAATGTATGTAAGTAACTTTCACTAATTTTGTTGCCAACTTAGTGTTACTTCTGCAGATGATGGTGCAAGTATTTTTATTGCTACCAGTGAACTTCTGCTTTTTCAAATGCAATTGTTTCTTTTAATCTATAAGGCTTTCTCTAATGCTTGAAAGTGCAAGGTGTCAAGGGATGCTTGTCTCCAGCTTCCGTATACAGATAATATAAATGTGTGATTATACATGGATGTGCAAGAAAAACCCCACCCAAACCAAAACAGATATCAAGCAAACAAAAATACCCCAAACCAAAATGAAAAACCAAACCAAAACAAACCCCACCAGCCTTGGAAGTAGATGCTTAATGCTTAATCAGGGTAATTTGCATTTCAGACAGTTAATAACAATTGTACCTGCCTGGAATTTTCCCCTTGCCTCAGTTTAACTAATTTGCAATCCACTGCTGGTACCTGGAATTCTGTGAAATACCATTACCAAAATAAATACTGAACTATGTTACTCTGTTCCCAAGGTTTTAGCTTCCTCTAAAATCTAATTTTCTCTACCTTTTTATTGCTTGAGCTGTCACTCTTGGTTACTGCCCAGTGTTGGTTAAGTTCCCCATGTTCTCCTTCTAGTGTACTCTGTGTCTGAGACCATACATTTTTTCTTCAGACAGAACAAATGCTATAGAATTCACATATTAGCAAACTGCTATTTGGATTAGGCAAGGTTGTTGCATCTGTGACTTTTAGTGTTTGGGTTGCCACCATAAACTCTTCTCCAACTCTGGTATTAAGGCTTGAGGTTTTGGCATTATTAACTGAAATAACAGAAGAAATTAGCCCCAAACTGTGCTTTCCTAGACTCCTTCCTGACTTCTGTAGCATAGGTTATTTTCTAATTTTGAAAGAATTGAAGGCCATGGTCTCTTGTCTGTTATTTCCAAGGCCATTTGACTGAGTGACTGGGTTTGGGGAGGATTAGTGTGTGAATGTGCCAGTGTTTTCCATGCTAAGCTTCAAACACACTGCAATGCCAGTTGTCTGCAGCCTAGAGAAATGGAGGCTGCTCTGGAGAGCAGCTGCTGCTTTTGGAACAGGAGTTTTGCTGACCCCATCACACAGTGATGCCAAGCAGACAAAAACACCCGATACAATCAGTGCACATTGGCTTTGGTAAGTTACCAAATTCTGGGTGTGCTGACACTGTGAGTACTCTGGAAATTGATGAAGAGTCCTCAGAGTGATTTGCAATTGCTCATACTTATTTAGAGGCTTTCAGAAAAGCCTGATGCTGCCCAGTAGAACAGACACATCCTTCTAGGCATCTGTTTGTGTGAGACAGAGGAATAAGGATATTTTTCTTTTTACTGATTATGATAGACTGATCTAGCTAAATTAGGCCTTAAAAAGTTGAACTATGTAAATATTATCCTACTGGGGAAGTATCTGTATCTGGAATTTCTGTTGGATTATTTCTGTTTCATATTTATCACTTTCTTTTATCTGTCTCTTGGACTGCTGCACTTACCTTTTATCTCTCCGAATGCCATACACTGGCCACTAGTCTATTCTCTGTTCCTTCTGTTTTTCCTTCATAAAACTGAATTTTAGATGAGTCATCATAGCATAACTGGAAAATGTCTGTTGGAAGAAAGTGAACAATATTTAGAAAAAAAATTCTGTAAAAGTTGTGAGCATTTGAAGACCGCAGTTGGTAAATGGAGAGATTGTTCAGTTTTGATCAGCTTAGCCAAAAAGAGAATTTCACAACATGCACTGGGTTGGGAAGGAATATTTTGGTAAAATGGAAAAACCCATAGAACTTCCCAGCTAAGAGTGCAAACAAATAAGTGGAGGAGAACTACCTAAAAGAACTGTCTTCCTGTATGTCTGTTGTAGAACAAGGGGACAAGTAGCTTCTCAAAAAAATAGTAAAGCTGGTAGAAGGACATACAGTGAATAATAATGCCTAAATGAATGTCACTATTAAGGAGAAAATAGACTTACTGCTTTTACTAGTATTTATAGCTCATTAAAAAGAGCCCTAAAATAACTATATATTTAAACTGGAAAGCAACAACTCACTTTGAACAACAAAATCTGTTAGCATTTAACTTACTGTAAGTAAGTAGTATTACCTGTGTTTGAAAATTTTCTGTAAATACAACACCCACAGGAATACTGTTAGTGTCCTACTTTAGAGAAAAAGATGGCAACAGGGACCCCTTGCTGTTCTCCTGTGGGGGCAGTTCAAACAAGAATGGGAATGATGGGGATTTTGATGTTAATTTTTGGGCAATGTTTATTACTGCAGAGAAAAACATCCTTTTCAAACAACTTTGCTCCTTTGAAAACTGTGTAAGTGGATAAAACTTGGTGCATTACTTTGTATGACAAATGTTAAAGAAAATGTCTTAATTGGAAGGCTTTTTAGAACTCCTGAAGGATTTAATACATCAAATTATTAGGGTGTTTTCATACACATTGTTTATATTAACTTGTGCTAGTTTTCTTTGTGATCCATTCCAATCAGTAACTAAAAATTTTTCTGTGTTTAAAACAAACAAACAAAGAATGTGAATGGCTTCTCATTGCTACAATTCTGTGCTACAGAATATAAAACAATATACTTGAAATTTTATGAGGTATTATAAACTATTCTGGATTAAAGTGACATGTGCTGTTATGCTTTTATTCTGACCATTACAGGCATCTCTGAAACCTTTTTTAATCATTGATTGTAGAATAAGCTCTCTTGAAGGGAGTCTTCTGGTCATTAGTGTGAACTAATGAGGCTTTTCTTGGGAACTAGTGACCTACATCAGGCACAAACAACCTGTGATGTGCTTGGCTGCTTGAACATGTTCCTCTCCTTTCTGAATGAAGAAAATTTTTATTCTTAATAACATGCTTCGTAACTCCATGGCTTAGCCTCTCAGCTGGACCTCATGGATTTTTATCTGGATTGCTTGTGGATGGCTTGCAAAAAGGAAAAAATGTTATATTTGTATAGTGGCAGGGTTGTTAGAAATCCCAGCTTTCCTTCATTCATCAGTTTCCCAAAGACCGTGGGCTCCAAGCCTTTGGTTTGTGTTCATCCTGTGGAATAGCTGGAATGCCAGGGGCACGAAACTCCAGATGCTCACGGGCTCTAGTGAGGGAGGGCTGAGGTTGGGGCTGCCTTCACGTTGTGTCCGAATAACAGCGCAGTCAGGCCAGGGCGGTTCCACAATTCCTCAGTTGCCAGGCACTAGTTCCTATCCTGTGCATTCCAGGGACTGATCAGACTGAAAAATAATCAGTGCTTTTCTAAATAATTATTTCCTTGGCTCTGTTTAGAACTAATAAACTCTTTATTTTTAACTGTGTGGAGCTCAAGCATTGATTTCAGAGTGTCATAGAGAGGCATTAGTCTGTGGTCAACCACCCAGTACCTTTTTTCCTTTATAAGCCCAATGTTTAGGTATTAAGTGTTTTTCCTTTCCATGCAGTAAGTTGGGTAACTTGTTCTAGATGGCTGGAATCCTAAATTTTCACTGAATAAAATGCCAGAGAGGAGACAGAGGGCATTTCAGGTGGTCCTGAGTGACATTCCCCGTTAAGGGATGTTCCTGGTGGGTATCTGGAAGCCCACCCTACTGAGCTCCCTGGATCTTCCTGGTCAATGACACCTGAAGCACGTGGTCGTGTTACAGGGACAGCTGCACAGCTTTGCCTGTTTTGTCCCAAACTGATTATTATTTCCCCCTGTTCCTACTGATGTGGTTTGAGCCCCTGTGAACAGAGGGAGGAGGTGCTGAACCCAAGTCAGCCGTGGCCGGAGTTGCAGGTGGCTTCTGGTGAAAGCATGGAAGGGGACCTTAGCTGTCATCACCACCTCAGGATTTGGAAAAATTTCCCTTTCCATTTTCTCTAAGGCTGATGGAACCAAAATATGTGAAGTTGCTCTTAAAGGGAATCACAGTTTCTTGTTGCTACTGCTGTCTTTCCTGCTGCATTACATCAGAGTACCCCCACTTCTTGGGCTCTATTTTGCAGGTTTTCTCAAATATATTCTTGAATTACTTTTCAAAGATGGCAGAATTTGACTTAAAAAGTCAATTCTACTCCACTGCCCGTTTTCCATTAGCACGTCTTTAAACTATGAAAGAAAAAGGGAATATTGTGCTTTGCTTATCTTAACATTTTGGGAGACATCCTGAGACTCTCAATGGACCTGCCTGAGGAAGCTTTCTGTAAACAAAAGCATCACATTCTAATGTAAGATGGTCTCCAAAAGACTGCAAATAAAATACTCTTTCTAATTTCACCATTAAATTTGACTTTCCCCTAAACTTCCCCCCTTTGGAATTAGTGTGTGACATTGGTTACATTATAGGCAGCTTGAAATATCAAAGCCTTTTACTCCAGGCTTTGGTTTGCATGCTCAAGGCGGATTCCATTTGTATGATGCTGGCTAACTTGTATTATTTTAGCTTTATAAAACCAAATTCTTTTGCAAAGAATATTTTTGAAGTATTTGAACCTGGTTTCTGCATTACAGATACCAGCCTCATTTTGACTGCCTAGAAAAAATAAAAAAATTATATGAAGGATACTGCTTTAAGTATCTCAGAAAAGTGTATTTTAAAATATCTTTAAAAATTGCAGGAAACCAGTGCCCGTTTAAATTTTTGTTGTTGTTGTTGTTTCTAACTGGAATGATCACTTTTAAATGAATTAAAGAATTAGGATTAGAATAAAAATATGATTGTTTTAAATGTATTGGTAAGGAAATGCAAGACTGAGGGAAAAAATATAGGCTGTACTCCTGAGAAGGGTGGGTTATCTTGTATGGTCTTGTTATAAAACTCCTGTCCTGTGGGAAGGAATCCCACTTCTCCCCGAGCAAGGAAACAACTGAATATAACTTTCATTTTAAAATGTGAAACAGCTGTCTTCTTCATCTGTATTGTAAATAAGGAAAACATACTTACAAAGCCACTTTAAAATAAAAGGTAGAAGCTTAAAATCCAGTAAGATTAAAAAATATACTATACAAATTAGTTTATATCCCTTCCACCTCCTTGTTCAATGTCACCCTATAGCATGTTGTCTGCCATGTGGTAGGACATGACTGCCGGTGTGAGCTGGCCAAATTTTGCACTAGAGCTTTGCATCCCAGACCAAAATCCAGGCTGGTTCTACGTCAAAACTGCCCCAGGAAAGTTGGAAAGCTTGTTTAAAATGCTTAAAAGCTTTGGGGGAAGAGGCTATGCAGTAGTATCTGGGTTCTGGAAGTCAGTGCACATGTGTGGGGTTTCCTTTATTAGCAGCAGAAAGTCAATCTGGGTGAGTTATTTTTTATTATCAGCTGCAGCAAAGATGAATCAGTCACACAGTGCACACAAGTCCCTGCTTATCTTGCCTCTCTGTTCTGCTGGGGGAATGCTGAGCTCACAAATATTCGCACAATTCAAACTGACCATCATGAGCATGCAGAATCACCCTGTATTTGGACTGTTTTCTACTGTAAGTGTACAGAAATGTGTAGTTCTGCACGCGCTCTCAGGGCTGCAACTGCAGCACTTGTAAGAGTAAAAATTGTCTTTAAAGACTGCAGGAATTACCACTTTACACAGGAAGCACTTTTTGGTGGGGGGTTTTTTGCACGAAAATGATAGGGATAGTTTCCTAAAAATTGTATTTCTAGGTGGAACTAGATGTTGGATATTGTGCTAATAAGCTACTGGAGCTTCCTAAATCCTCTGCCTTATTAAAAAAAAAAAAAAGAAAAAAGGCAAACAACTAAACACAAGCTTTCAAAACAAAACCACAATTTTCTTTTGTCTGTAAAATCAATTTCCTTTTCTGTATTTACTCAAGCCAGATGTGTTTTCATAACAGAAATGGTTTGGTATTGTGTTAGATGCATGCATAATGTTGCCCAGACATATTCTGTTCCTGCAAATGCGATTTGGGAGGGTGCATTTCTTCCCCAAATGGTTATCTTCTAAAGCAGAGGAGCTAAGGAGTGCCTGGGAGCACCTGTCGCTATCCTGGGGAGGAACAGGTGCTGTTTTAGTTGGGGCTCCCTGTTACTTGTCAGCAATGGGTATTGCACAGATGTTATACACTGATAGTTGTGTAGTGGATGTATGTTAGGGCTCTAACTAACCTTGAGGATGCTTGTCCTCAAAATCCCTGGTATGTCCAAATCCTTCTGAGTGCTTCGACAACAGATGTCGATGCAATATGCAAAGCCCCTTGCCTACAGCTAGTCAATGTGATTAGTTTGATTCCTCTAAGGCTCGAAGTTCTTTTATATTGTCTTTTGTTGAAATCACAAGAAAGTTAAGCTCCTAATTCAGATCTGTAAGTGCTATGGTATATAAAAATGCCTAGCAAAATTGAAGAAAGCTGTAGCCAGTGATACTGGGATGTAGCTATTTATCCCAGGAGAAAAATGAAAATCGACAAATACCCAGTGAAGAAGCTTACGGGGAAAAAAAAAATCAAATTTTCAGAAAAAAACCAGGTAATTATATATACAGAGGCTGAGATTTTTGTTACCAATGTAACACCTTGTATGAAACTGTGAAGTATACCTTCTGTATGCTGTAGAGTAATATTCTGCATATTCTGTAGAGTAATATATCCTACTAGGATAGGGGGGAGCACAACACACCCAATGAAACAGGAAAATTATGAAGCCATTTAACTCCAGTGCTTTTAATGAAGGACATGTGTGTGTGTGTGGGGGGGGAAGTTTCCCCCAGAGAATTAAGGAAGAGCTCAATGAATCCCACTTTAGTGGATATGAAAGGAAACTTAATAAAAGAACATTCCCATTTCTGGCAGGCTTTAAATTGTATGGGCCAGGATGGAATTATCACTTGACTGAAACCCATTTAGCAGGAATGCTGCAAGTGGGTGTTTTGGTAAAGATGTTAAGGAGCTGGTGTGGTATTTTTCTATAAGGATAATAAAGCAGCTGGGCATTCAGTGAAAACCATAATACCACGTGTCCTCATTGTAGAGAAGCAGTTGCACAATGCAGATTATTTTGCTCAGTTACAGCCTGTACAAATTATAAGAAATCTGGCATAAATAGACAAAATGGGTCGTAATCATTGCTGCATGAGGAAATGCAGGGACTTCAGGTTTTCAAACTGATTATTATTCAGGAAGCAACACAGAACCAGTAAAGATGCTGTAACTCCTCTACAATTATTTTGAAAAAATAAGCTTAAATTTTTAGTATTTGAACTAACAGAAGATATGAATGAATTCAGTTATATCCATTAATTGCTGTAGAGTTTCATTACAGGCTTATTAACAACTTTGCAAAAATTGAACAGACACAAAATCCTTCATCCAAGGATTATGGAAAATGAGTCACCATTGTACCAGGCAGAGATGAAAATATCTTGTATGAAATAGGGTATTACTGCAAGATTTTACATGGAACAACTGCAAGAGATTAAACTGGATCAAAAAAATATGAAATTCATGGGGATTAAAAAAAAAAAAAAAAAAAAGAGAGAGAGAGATTGTAAAATTGCACTGGGGTTAAATTTAACATCCAGGGAAACACAAAGGAGAAATACCTAAACTTTGTAATGCTTTGTGCTACCAGCTGATCAGTAGGGGAGGATAGGAGGGACTCGGGGAGGATAGGAGGGACTTGGGCAGTATGTCTGATGTTCCTCACGTAGGACACACATGGCAGTCCCAAATCTGAGACAGGCAGGGGATTAATTCTCAGCGTGCCATGGCATCATTCATCTGGCTTTGCCCTGAGATCGCAGCAATTCCCTTGGACAGAGAAAAATCTGAAGGCCTTTTGAATGGAATACAGAGCGTTTGTTCCAAAACATGTCCAAACCACCAAAAAATAGGCCGAGGTTTGTTCTGGTGTCAATTGAATGCACAGGGTAGCCTTCAGGAGGTTATAGACTGCTTCCTAACTTCATGGTGCCCAAAGCACCAGAAGACACTTGGACGGTTTGCAGTCGGACAAAGAGCCAATGCCAAGGTGATCTCCATGGGCCAGTCTGAGACTTTGCTGGAGATAAGGCCTGAAGGATAAAGACCTGGTGCAAGCTGCCATTGCTGTGCTGCCATGAGCATGTGCACTGGGACCAGCAGCCACTGACACCTTTCTCTTCTCCAAAAGAGCTGTGGCACCAGGAAAGGGGCTCCTACGGAACTCCAGCCACATGTGCTCAAGGAAGGTATGGGGAAGCCACTTGAATAAAAGTACCAGCTGGAGGTCCCTGCCCTAACCAAGAGCAATTTTGTATATAAACACACCACACCCATTCTACAGACAGCTTTGCAAAATGCAATGCCTGCCACAAGACCTGTATTTTAGGGAGACAGCTACTCCACAGAGACCTGGATGAACACCTTGGGAAGAATCCGTATTTTGTTGCAGTAGATTGCCTTTCTGATAGGCATAAAGAATAATTCAGACCAGAGACAATATTTTCCAGTACAAGTGGTTAATGCTTGGTTTCAAGGCAGGTATTCCTATATATTACAAATAAACACAATTCCCATACAAATAAAACAAGGTTTTGTTAAAAAGCAGAAAAGACCATGTTGTTCCCTCTGGTTGCCTACTGATCTACTCAGAGTAAAAGAAATTAAAACACCTATGAGAAAAAAATAAAATTAAATACTATAAGCCAGAGAGGAGAAAAAAAAGAAAAAAAGATTAAATACTATAAGCCAGAGAAAGAAGTCTTGGTAACATAAGCTGAATGTTTGATGCTACAAACTGAAACCCAGCAGCTTGTTACCATAGCAAATATATGGCATTACATCAAGTATTGCTTGCTGTAAAATATCTAAAGCTCCAAATTTCAAGTGTACTATTTCTGTTGTATAGCTCTTCCCTATAAAGGCAAAGGTGTCACTTCCTGAGAATTTCTTTTTCTGCTGCTTCTTCAAAATCCAGAAGGCATTCTGAAAAGTGAAATAACTGATGTTCAGAATATGCTGTATTTAACTAGCTGCAAGGTGATATTTGGGAAAGGTCGTGGGATCTATAAAACACCTATTTACTGCATTTATTGAACTCCTAAAGAAGTTGTTTAATTAGCTGTGTTTAATAGACATGTAGCTTAGTACAGAATGAGACAAGAAAGAGACAAACCTCCCACTGAGCAGTTAAAGAGTGAGATGACGGAGACCTCTGACAGGAAGGTTAGAAGAACCTGGTAAGAGAGGATTTATTCAAGTAAAATTTAACATCAAACTGCTGGGTGATGTATTCAGTGTCCCTGTAGAGTTTATCTGTATAGAGATCACCTCTTACTAAATATTACTGAATACACAGTTTTTATGGAGACAGATTGCTTTATGCTTAAAGGAGCGTTGAAAAATGGCTCGTTGGCAGTCATAGAATTGCAGCCTGGATCCTCAGCCTGATGCTAGGATATCTTTACGTTAAAACCTGCCATGATGTCTTTCCAAGGTTATGTGGAATGTAGATGTAATTTCCTATGAATTTGACAGAAATCAGAAAATAAAGCAACAGTATCCGCAAGAGATAATATACACTTTAAAGAATATTTGCCTATGTCTAAATACATGAAAATAGCTCCAGTTTATAGTTTTCTGCCCCAGGGTTGGAAAGAGGCAGACTTTCTATGGAATTCCATTTGCAAAGTTTTATTCACATGATAAAATTAAATCATCTCATAGATCCCGTTGTCTTCAGCTACTTCAAGCATATATATTGGGCAGGTACTTCATGTTTTGTGAGCCTTGACTGCTTGCCCTCATTTATGATGATGAATGGAAAGATGCTGAAGACTATTATCTCTCTAATTTGATTTATAGAAACTGTAAGTGAAGTTTTGGATGTTGCAGCTTCTCCCAATGAGGAAAACTTACACAGTGACAAGGAAGGAGGAGGCTCAGCAGCTCCAGAGATTTCTGACACAGCCTCAAAGAGCCAGGACACGGATGCTGAGGAGTCGCGGCAAAGTTCAGAAGGTGCAAGAGTCCAGCTGGGTCTGAAATGTTTGTCTCTGAAAAGTGCTGGTGGCTGTGGGCATCAAACCAGCTGCAAGAGCATGCAGAACTCAAGTGATGCAGTGTGGCTGCCCATGATGGCTGCATTTGGCATCACAGCGTCAGCAGAAAATCTCATTTTGAAATTATGTGCTGTGCAGTAGAATTATGTACTATACAGGTTACTAAATTGGATCATGGCAGTGTGGTGAGCTCAGTGCCCTGCTCAGTAAGTGGCTGGATGTGAACTTCATTAAGAACAAGAAATTCTTCTTGTGTTGTCTGTAACACATTTTTTCAATATCTGACTTGATCTGAAAGATAGAATTTTCTTAAATTGCATTGATGTAAAGAAATATATAGAGCATGTGGTATGAATAAAGCTAGAAGTGCTTTGATGCAACTATAAACAATCTCATATTGCTATTGAAGTTGAGCGATGTAATTGAATGCAAAGAAAAATGTGTGTTAAAATCATCACTGTGGAGATTTTCAAAGGAGTTTAGAAGTTTGGCCTCTAAGCTCTTTTAAAATTAAAATTAAAAAGCTAAAAGGAAAAAAGTCTGTATACCTAATACAGCTTTGTAAATTCTATCCCTTTAGTCCAAGGATCCTTTGGACTAAGGGAAACAGCTTACTTCACTATTTGTCATTGAAAAGTAATTTCCAATGTTTCTCATTGGTGTTTTGTCTCTGCTTTCAGTTTCCGAGGAGGAGAAGGCACCTGAAGAAGTTGCTAAAGACCCCTAAAGGTACACGGTACAGTTGCAGCATGTGGTTTCCTGCTCCTCACCTTTCTTTTTTTCTCAGTTAGTGGCAATTGCAGGATATAGTAAATGCACCTGCACTATTATGGTGAATTTGTATTTCTCTTCTCAACCAAAAATACTTTATTGAAGTATTTCTTATTTTTTGGGAACCATTCCTGGCATCTTTCAGAAGCTAGGGAGCAAATCCTGTACCAGTTGTCATGCTGTGTATTTATTTATAGCTTTATCTTAATCCCATGCAAACTGGATAAAGACCCAAGAGTTGTAGCTTTCTTCCAGGCAAAGAAAGTGTTCTTTGGACATTTGGTTTAAATTATATAGCAGGACTTCTGGATTATTGTTCTATACAGTAAAGAAATAGCCTTCTGGATTGTTGTTTTTTTTTAAATAATTTTTTTCATTATTAGTCTCTCTGCACTTTCAGTTTGTGCTAATGAAAAATACTGAATATAATATTCTTTCTGTTTTGCTAGTGTCTTTACTCAGTTGGCTTAATTTTTTTATTGTCAGAAAAGTTGCAAGCATGTACCTCTCAAGGTTGTTATTTTTGCTCAAATGGAAAGCTAGGGGTACCTGAAGGCAGCACATCAGAAAACCAAGTAACCAAGAAATTCTCTCGGCTCTGGAACACATAAGTGCTGTGATATAGAGAAGGCAATTGAGTTAGGAATCTTTTTTTTTCCCTGTTAACATCTGGCAACCCTACAAATTGTTGCATTGCTATTCCAGATTTTACTTTAGACAACAAATACTCTCTATAGCCAATTCAATTAATGAAAGCAGAGATGGTAAGTGAAAAGGGTGGGGGTGGCAGGGAAGGCAAGCTGTAGGAAGCATCTTTGATGGAACAAATTGAAAATAGATGAAAAAACAGATTAATCCCCTACCAGTGTACAGGTCCACTCAATTCTGTTTAAACTGCTTGGACTCTTTTTGGTAAAAAAATTACTTTTTATGAGTATAGCAGCAGAAGGTTACAAAAGGGTCTCTTACTGAGTTTCAATTTGATCTTGTTGGCTGGGGGAAAAATATTTAAGAAATATTTTACTACTTGGTGCTGGAAGATTACTGGCTGTCATTTGACCAATTTACAGGTCTAGAACCAAATTGCATTTCCAATCAGGAAATAATACTTTCTTCCTTTTTAAAAATTTTTTCTGGCATTTTGATTGTAAACACTTTAGAGTAAGAAGCTTAAGTCTGACTTTGCATTAAAACACATTATACTTTCTAAGGAAATCAGGGCAAAGAAAATTAAATTAAAAGAATGCTGATGTGAGAATCAAATCACTATCCAGTTAACTTTTTTTTCTAAAATCCTGATTGTTTGGTAAAGGGATGGAGGAAGCAGTAATAGATTAAATCCTCAGATAAAGCCCTAACTTGATGGTCAGAGCATGCCTGTGTAAAGACGTACAGCCGTTCTACTGAGTGTGACTATTGGACCCAAATTGATGCTGCTCTGGAGCTACTAATATCAGTGATCTCAGCAAAAACAATGTGTTTACCTTGTGCTTAAAGTTAAGTAAGTAACTCTTTGTAGAAATAAGTCCAGCATGCAGGGGAATTCACTTATGCCTGAGCAACGTGGATGAATGTGAGGGATTCCTTGAGACTGGACTTTGGTGATGGCAACACAGCAAGTTTCCATAAGCCATCAGATAAACATGATTACACATCAGTGCTCTGTATATTCTGTAATTCACTTAACTGGTACCCTGCAGTCAAATTTACAGTGTGTGTTTGCAAAGAAAAAGACCTGGTGAATTGTGTCTGTTGCTAAACATCATTTATTTTTGCTTCCTCTAAATCAGATTATTTTTTCTTTTTCCCAGTAAGCAGTGCGGAAGCCTTTGGAAAGTTTCATGGAAATATTTTTGGCAATCAACCAGCTGATTCCTGTGTGAAACCTCACTCTTTCTTGGAGATGTAAAAGAAACAGTGCAGTTTGCCCTACCACACTCTGGTCATTAGGGCCAGTATTCAGTGCTGCAAGAGATAATTTACCTTGCCTAGAGAGACGCTTCTGTGACTAACATCTCTGCTGTAGAAAGTAGCATCCAGTCAAGCCATCAGAGCACCACTCAGCACGTCCTAAATACATGTGCTAAGAGAAGCAGTAGACTTAACCATGCCAGATGAGCTCCTGCTAGGTCTTTGTTGTCTTGACATGTACATTGATTTCTTACATTTGGTCCAAACTGTTGTGCATAGTTATACCATTGTATACATTCCATGCTAAAATGTAAGCAAAAGATTTTAAAATCAAGTAAAATTTTATAAAAGTACCTGTTAGCATTTTTTAATTGGATCACAGGGAGAATAACAACAACCTGTTTGCTCCCGAGTTTGGATTTGTGATTGTCAGTATACATCTGGCTGTACAAGATCTAATTTTCCACCTGCATAAGCATTTCAGATGCTACCCTTCCTTGCACAATAACATCCAGGAGTAAACTTTTTTGAGGCTCCTGTTTTGGGAAGAAAACCTGTTTGCAAGCAGTAGCCCCAGGTACTTTATAGCATGACAATCAAAAAAGCACTGGTTGGTGTTTGTCACCATGGATCGAAGTGGTGGCTCCTGCCTTGGGGGTCCAGGGCTCTGCTCCTCCCAAATCTCATTCAGCTTGCTGTGGTCTTTCTGTGTTGCTCTATCTTGGCACTGGCATGTGGTGGTAGTGTAGCAACACGAAGGTTTGGCACAAACCTTCAAACTGGTACAAATCACAAGCCTTTTAGGCCACGGCAAAGCTCCTCTCCAAGCACTTTAAAGCAAAATCCCTGTGAAGGGCTATGCAATATTCAAATGGACAAGTGTTCTTAGGGACTAAGAAAGAACAGAATAGCTAACTAACATTGTCTTCTCAGTATTAGCTTCATAAAGAATACATTTATTATGAATAACAGGTTTGTATGGCACTGTGCTCCCAACCCTCCATTGTGCTAAGTGCACCAGTGTGCATCTAAGACAAAATACTAAACCAGGGCCAAACAAGGTATATTATGTACTATTTATATAGAAAGTGTATTTCATAAGGTGTGTCTGACTCTTTTCAAGCAGAAGTTTGGAAAATGTTGAAGGGGAAATGACAGCATTATGACATTCCTACCCATGGCACAAAGCAACACATGCTCCTTCCCTCATCATAAAGCAAATTATAATAGTGATCCAACAAAAATATAGCCTGTTGCTCCTGGACCTACTTAGGAATAACTGGAATAATGCAGAGGCAAAAGCAGGCTCCTGAGCTTCAAGAAGACAAACCACAGCCTTCTGCTTAAAGCATAAAGCCTCTGTGATTAAAAGCAATTTTTGTAGACAAAGCTACTGGAATAAAAATCTTAGACTGATATTTTGTTGTATGAGTCTATCTTTATTTTAGATTAAACATCCTGTGATGGACGCACGCACTTAAATGTTCTATTTTTTCATTTTCACTAATTCCTAGTAAAAGAAGTTATTTTAACTGCATCTAACAGTAGGGTTTCTGAAATTGTAGGCTTTTCTGAATGGCTCTTTATCTCTGGAACTGCGCTGGTACGTGGCAAAATATGTTAGCCCTCTGGAACAGCTGCCTGAAGTATTGAATCACAAACTATGGTGGGCTTTCCAAAGCTTTTCATCCTTCCAATTTATAAAAAATTGAGAGTCCCAGGAGAGCCTGTACATGTGCTTTATGTCAGAGTTATTATTTGGTTTTTTGCTTTTGTTTTGTTTGGGTTTTTTAATTTAAAAAACCAACCAAACAAAAAAACCCAACAAAAAGACCAAACCAAAACCAAAACCACTCTTGAAAGCCAGAGGAATTAGGAATATATTATGAACTCTAGCTGTGATGACATGTAGCACAGCATGGTCGGCTTCAGCACTTGATTTGCTTGGAGTGACAAAAGTGATATTTTGCAATTCGCAGAGGTCTGGCCATTGTTGATTCAGTCTTGCTAGTATGGAGTCTGAACACCACATAAATCAATATTTTTCTGTCCTTCACTTTCAAAAAAGTGAATTTTTGAGTTGCTACACAAAGGCTGTGATGAACTATGGAAAATGTTGAAAGGGTATTTTTGAAATGGATCATTAAGGAGAACAAGGCCACAGCAGAGAACAGACATAATACAAGACTAAAGGAGATGGGGGGAAAGGTTTGGTCTTGAGAATACACTTCACAGGCCAGAGCAAACCTTGAGATTCCAGAGTTTGTCCAAACTGCACATTGCTCCTTTGCTGTCAGCAACTATTTGTGAAAACAGCTAGCAAAAAATTTCACCTCCCTCTAGTGCCTGTTACTCTGAAGGGTGACAGCCTGTTGCCACTGGCAGCTATTCACAAAACTGAAAATTCTGGAAACAATGAAGTCCATCTAACAGTTTCAGATTAACTCTTTGCCTGTGTTGATGTAAATGTAGAATTTTAATTTTATTTTCATTTGCTTCTTCAAAACATAAGACAATTACTGAAAAATCATAATTCAAACTGCAAGCTGGTACTCAGCACATGGAAAACCCAGGAGTGAAATACTGTAATTAAGATTTCTTATGTCTGTGCAACAAGCTTTGATGATAAGATACTTTTTATCTGTTTTTCTGGAAAAGAAATAAACACAAAAAGCCCCAAACAAAAACCCAGTGAACTCCAACCAAGCCAAGAATGTTGTGATTTTTTTCCTCACCTGTTGGCCTCTTTTCCCCAAAATTTTTGAGCCAACTAGCTACCCCAGCTTCTGTTTTACCAGGCAAGTGGGAGGGACACAAAGTTCCTACCAGCTGCGTGATGACTGAGGAGATCAATAGCTAAAATAAGTTACCTGCAGTGTTTGCCAGCAGCCCTGTAGCACTTTCGTGGCTGCAATCTGCTGTTTCCTCTCTGTGGGTGGTTAGAAATGTCAGGAAAATGAATCCACGATGCCAGAGGTTTATGTCCAAAAAGGAGACAGAGGAGTCCTATGTATTCAAATAAAGGGAGAGAGTCCGCTGGGACACATGACTGCAGGGTTTTCTCTCTCCCCAGCTCTCCTAAACTCCCGGCACCAAGCTGCCCTCTCCCTGTCCCCGCTGGCTCAGGCACAGGAAGGCAGCGCCTTCCCGCACCGCCTCCCGCATCCCCCAGCCCAACCCGGCCCGTCCCGCCGAAGCTCCGGCGCAGACCCACTGGTCTGTGCGGGGAGTCAGCCTGGCTGGGCTCTGTGACAAACCTGCTGCTCGCACGGAGGACACACAGCAACGCCCGTTTCAAAGACGTTAACACGCACACCTTCACCCACAGAATTGTTTGTAAAGATATTAGCACACATCTTCCCCGTCAGGAGAGACGGAGAGGGGAGCTGGGAGGACACACGGACGTAGAGGGTGAGGGAAGAGAAACAGGGACAGAAGGAATTTTGTGGGAAAGGACACCGGAGCTCACTTCGTCTGCCCGTGAGCTGGCACATTTCCAAGGAGTGTCATCCCTGCTGCCACACAGACAATTCTGCCCTTAGGAAAGGTGTTATACTTGGTTGCGTGCTTTCCTTTCTTGCCCTTCTCACCTGCTGCGGAAGATGGAAGGTGTGAAGGATGATGGAAATTAATTCCAGCCCCAAGCAAGCATCAAGCAGCCAAGCAGGCATGAAGGATCACCACGGGTAACCGGATTCTCCTGCATTCTGGGGGTCAGTCCTTTATTTGGGATGCTGCAGGAGATTTCGCCTCCTTCAACTTCATTGGAAGGGGAAAGGGCTAAAACTGAAGGTTTCTATGCTGGAGTTACTTCTGCTATTTGTTTGAACTACCGGCAATTAAGCAGGTTGTTGAAACAGCGTGATTTGCTTGTGGTTTATTGAGAGGAACCAATTTTATTTGTGCCTAAACATATATTATAAATCCATTTTCTGACATGGGGTGAAAAATTACTATAGGGGCTGTACACATGCGAGGAGCCTTAACACCTGCCACACGCAGGAGGCAGCAGGACGTGTGGGGAGGAGACGGCCGACATTGCAGCCCCTCAGCTGACATTCCCCCCTCCAGAAAACGGCGGGAAAGCCCTGTCTCTGTCGGGGGGGCGTCCCTCCGCCTCACAGACCATGAGGGCAGAGAAAACTTCCACCCCTGGGCTGCAAGGAACCGCCCGGATGCCGGGGGAAAAATGCCTGGGAAATCGGGCTATGGGAGGAGTATTAGCCCGTAAAAGCACTTAACTGCGACACAATTGCCCCCGACATTTTTTTTTGGTTTCTTGGAGGGAGCGGGGACTCGCCCGAAGGGTCAGCTCGCTCCGCCCGCCGCCTTTTTCTCTCTGCGGTCCTGCTTCTTCCCCGCCTGTCTTTTCTGTCCACTCCCCCCGAGGCAGCCCGTCGCCTCGACAGCCTGCTCCGCAGCCATCGCTCCCTCAGGGCAGACACGCTGCCTGCCGCCGCTTGCAGGTCGCGCCCAGCCGGCCGCAGTAGCCGCAGTGGCCGCAGTGGCCGCAGTAGCCGCAGTAGCCGCAGTGGCCGCAGTGGCCGCAGTGGCCGCAGTGGCCGCGGCACCCGCAGCAGCCGCGCAGCCTCCGCAGCTCGCAGCACACACGCTCCACCTGCCGAGCAGACACCGACGGGGTGCCCCGGCGTACAGCGGTAGAGATCTGTTCTTGCCTTCCGCATCTCTCTCCGTCTCTCTTTTCCTCTCTCTGTTCCCTTTTCTATCCCACTTCGGTAGGATCATTTACCGTTCCTTATCAATAAGCAGTTGCCAGATATAATATTGCCGTGTTTGAGCTTTATTTCGTCCCAGAAGTCTATCAAATAGAATCATCCCCGGCTCCCCTTACAGCAGGGCTGGATATTTATCTATCTGCAGATGTTCTCCACTTGACGTTTTACCCAACTCAAATGATGACTTTAGCAAGCTCTGAAAGGTTGTGTTTGATTAATGCTCAACAGCTTCCGCATAACAAACGGGAAACTTAGGAGGAATAATAGTAACTTTGTAGTTACTTCTATAAGCTTCATGTGCAGATCCAGTCTCTTAATTACCTAAAAATCTTGCTTGTTTAGTGATAAATAGTTTTCCTTAAAGAGATCTTTCACAAAATATATTCATGAGCTCTACTTGTGCCCTAGGAAAAACGTTATATACAGCGCTGTAGTTGCTGTGTTTCATCTCAGGAAGTTCAGCTGCCTGTGCTTTTTCTTCTCGATTCAGCATTGACTGCGGTATGCAAACCAATTAAATTAAAGAGGGAAATACAGAGAAGAAGTGGAGACACAGTAATATGCATCAAGATCGTATTTCCTCTTTTTATAATATAATTACTGAGGCCCGTGGAGGTTCATTGATCACCTTCCCATAATGCGATTTTTTTTCCCTGTTTTTTTTCTTCCTGCCTAAGGCTATTTTCTTTCTAAGTAGTGGGAAATGTTATTCTCCAGTGAAGGCTAATTGAGCATAATTAACCATTTGACAACATGCACTCACATCATCAAGCAGAAGAGGGCAGTAAATCAAAAGCAGTAGGATTACTAAAATCTGGAACAGAGAAAGAATCCCTCATCCCCAAAACCTAGAGCTGAACAATACAGGAAGAAATTAATAATGTATGCTTTTTTCCACAGGAAAAAATTGGCTTGAGTTATTTTGTTTTTTTGGTTTTTTAAATTGTGGTTTGGAGAAAATCCAAATAATACAAAGACTTTTCTTTCCACTGTTTTAGTGACTAATTTTCAATGCAAAGTATTTGGTGCTGAGGCTCTTAAAAAGTGAGGAGCCAAACCTGGAGTAACTCTTCAAGGCTTGACAGTTCTTGCCAGTGGGAACACGAGGCTGGACGTGAATGTCTTTGTTTCCATTTAAATTATTAGTGAAGTTCTGTAAAATCAATATCACTGCAATCTCACTTCTCTTCACTTATTACGAGTACTGGCAGCAGCGGGAACTTACACAAAGTACTCAATCCTATTTATAAACAAAGAGAAAAGGACTTTGAAGTGTCTGAAGTTGTTACTTCACGAGAAACCCTTAATGGCTTGGTTTCTGCCCCACTCCCTTTCTACGATGTCTCTTCCCAGAGTCTTGTATTCCGTATCAGTTCTGAGATATCCTCACTCGCCACTGTCCATGTGAATTACAGACCCTGGCTGTTCCTAAATGAAAACTAGTTTTCAATGCTGAAATATTACGCTATGAAAAACAAAAACGTCTTTGAGGACAATTACTTTTTGTCTTTAAACCAAAACAACTGAAAACAAAGTACAGAATTTCTTTCTGTAAACCACCACAATTTCCAGAGGGTATCTCTGTGTAAGAAGGGGGTGTTCTGTTTTGTGTGACCTCTAAATTAAGAAAACCAATAGGCTGTGTACATCCCATGTATTTTCTTAGTGAAAATGAGGTAAAGTCATCTTTTACAATGATTCTAACTTACTCTTTTTCCTTCTAAAATACTGCAACTGCTGTATTTTAAAGTCTAACATATAGCAACAAACCACTTCATCCTTTAATTCTATGTAATTCTTTCTTTCTTAAAAGCAAGATAAATTTATTCAAGAACAAAATCCTGCATGAAACAGGCTTGCTTTGGCATTGCATTGCTTCCCTGCTCTAATCACGTCTCCCATGTAATTAGTGGTCTTACAACCCCTTGCTGAGGATCAGAAGCTTCTTGATCTTATCTACTTTACAAGCCAAATAGACTTGTAGCTTTCAGAAACAGAGGGTATGTGTTTGTTTTTTTTGGTTTGAGGTTTTATTTTATTCTAACTTGTATGTCATTAGGGAAAATAATAGATGAGATGGAATGGATTCAGAAAAGATTAGGCTTAGACATGCAATTTAAAGGCCTTTATTGTAAAATATTAGCTGTTTTAGGAGCCTACCGTGTGAATAAAATCAGGGGGGTAGATAGGAAATTTAAGTATATTTGAGTTAAGCTGACACTAGTTACGTGTCTTCGTAGCACAGAAACCTTGCAACAAGTCTGAAACTTTGCCTGAATTCTCTTGGATCTGGAATTCTTCACAGATGGAACTTTTATCTGGTATTTATCCCTGGCAATAGAAATATGTGAATCAACAGATTTATAGACTTTTAATTAATAGACTTCTAATTCAATTCACATATCCCTGCAAAAATAACTCCAAAAGCTAGTTGGAACTAGATGATTGATCTTTAATGTCCCTTCCAACCCAAAGCATTCTATGATCCCATGACTTGGGGAAACATTTGTCCCTCTGTCATGTATGAAATTGGTATCCAGTGGCCCTTTCTGCAGTCAGTGTTTGCAGCGTTGCCTGGGACTGGTACTAAAGACCTGTTCCAGTTACCAGCAGTGCGTCAAAACAGCCACCTCCGTTTGGGACTTTTCCACCAGCAATAATCTTGGAGCTCTCAGCTCACAATGTAATACCTTTTTTTTTCCCAACAAGGGCTCCGTAGGGTCTTAGACATCATCTTTTTTTACAAAAGCAAAACCACTCAAATGTTTCGGAGTTGTGCTAGTGAGGTGACCACTTTTGTGAAAAATACATGCAGCAAAATATCCATCCCAAGGAGCCCATCCGAGATTTCTTTCCCGCTGGCACAGACAGTTTCAGCAATGTGCAAAGCAACAGCGGTATGTCCTGTGGCATCCAAACAGAAGAGTGGAGAGAACCTAAGAGGGCTACATAGGCCAGGTGGCAGGAAAATGGACATCAGCTTTACAGAAGAGACCACTTCAAGAGCTTTTAGAGCACCCCTAAGTGATAGCTGTGTCACCTCATGAAGGAGCTCCTGCAATGTGCAAAGCAGCTTTGGTTTACATGGCTTTTGTTCCACTGACAGTGGGTCTGTATTTTAATGAAGCTATCTGCTCTTTTCCATGAAAAGGATCAAGGCAAGGGGTTTTCTTTTTTTTCTGAGTTTCAGCTTGGACCCATGGAAAGAAGAATAAGGAAAAAAAAACCCCAAATCAAACCCCATAAAAAGTAAGTACATCAAGTCAGGACTAATTAAGCACTAAAGATGGAACTGACAGCACTTAGGTCTGCCAGGCTGCTAAAAAACTGTCATTGAGGGCTAAAATTCCCATCCAGCTGGATACGTTTCCAGTCTATAACAAGGCAATTTTTGCCAGGAACTCTTTAATCATTTCCTCCCAATACCTCACCCTTTTCTTGACTTGTTCTTTTCTTTCATTTGTTTTATAATTGTCATCTTCTAGCTTCCATCATCCACTATTAATGAGATTTTAACTTTACATCTTTGTTACATTTCTGATACAATTTACCTGCTAGACTACTAAAATAATTACATTTTATAATGTGCAAACACTGAATACTATAATTTCTAGCAGCAACATGGATGTCAGCTATATTGTTAATAAATGATAACTTTTTTCCCCATGTAGTCTGAGTCTTGTTTTTAAAGGCAAAAGATGTAAAGGTGATACCTGTTACATTTTAAAGGACAGACAACTGAAAATTTATTATTGGTTAATAAGAACTAGGAGCAAAATCTATAACTGACAACATCCAAGTGTATGCCTTATTACATGTCTGGCAGGTTTAGTGGGTGGTAAAAACTCAATTTTGCTATGATGTGTGCTTTACTACAATGCCACAACTCATTTAAATTTATACCTCAGTAGTGGCCACTTACATAAGAGGCTGCTGGTAGTACCATCTATTATTACTAATGCCTGGCATGTGTTTGGAAAGAAAGAATCACCAATGTTTCCATGCTTCAGGGCACAGGACTGGTATTTTTAGGGCTGCCTTTATTGTTTATTATTTATTTATTTGTGCCATCCCTGAGTAAAAAATAACTGCCCATATTATTTATCCTAGAAAACTCAAATTGTATGTAACCTGTAAAAGTCAGATTCCAGACCCTAAAGACCCCTGAAAAATTCTATTTCCTTAGGAAAGGAAGCTAATGCCCTAAAAATGCAGAGGGAAGAGATACTCAGTTCAAATGCATAAGGAAGAGGAGCCAGAGCAGTAGAGCAATGGGTTGTATCATGCGTAAGGCAGAAGCTGGAAGACTGGCAATCAGAGTTGGTGAAGGAGGAGATGCACAGAGTGCCAAAGGAGCAGTAGATGTGAATGGTCAGATGGAAATTGAGATGTAGAAGAGGTACTTTTGCTCGCAGATGGAGGTGAGGAGCAGATGTGTGTGACTGTACTGCCTGTCACAGGGGCTGAAGGCTCCTGCCAGGAGGGAGATCCTAAAATCAGACCCTTGCAATGTACAGGCACAGGGGGCCCAAATCAGTCTGAACAGAAACCTTCATCCGAGAGCTCCTTACAGAAAGAGGCTTTGCACTGCAGAAAATCTTGGCAATGTAGGGCTTTCTTTCTGTCTGTAATGAGAATGTAATGCCTCCTCTTCAGGTAAAGCTCTTATTTCTGTGAAATGCCAAGAAGGGCATAATGGTTAAAGCCCAGTGTTTCTAAGGGAGAAGACCAGCTGTGCTCAAAACTTCAGACCAGGCTAGATCAAGACCGTCTCGATGCGCACTTGCTTCGTGAGCAGAGCCTGACAGCGCGTCTCATACTGCCAAGGGAACAACAAAGGCTGGCTTACGAATTTAACCGGTTCCAAACCCATGCGCACTGTGAGGCGGCTGTGGCGGGGTGAAATCGGGGCCGGAATTTCAGCACTGCCTGGACAGGGCACTGCCTGGAATTGGTTCTGCACACCTGAGGCTCCGCAGGTGGCCACACACGGCGGGCTCATTCTCGTGCGCACGGCAGCAGAAGCGGCGTCGCGACAGCACCGCGCCCGCGGGCTGGGAGCGAGCTGGGGGCTACGCACCTGTTCCGACACAGCGGCGGGGCAGCGCGGCCCCGGCTCGTTCTTCCCCTCAGCCTCGCTCCCTGCCTTCTGAACTCGGACTTCTCTCGGCTCGGGACACGGCGGCCGGGAGCAGCGAAGGACCAGCTCCACGGAGACACTCCGGCCCCGCCGCGCCCCGCACGGCGCCTCGGCC
>VZTX01013941.1:28319-46389 GCA_013400915.1 Pardalotus punctatus | reverse complement strand
TCCCTCCGGCCCGGCTCCCCGCAGGGTCCGCGCCCGGCGGAGGGGGCGGCGGGCGGTGCCCGGCGCTGTCAGTGTAAACACAGCCCGAGGCTGCGCGGCCTCCCGGGCCGGGCCTGCAGCCTCCCGGGCCGGGCCGGGCTGTGCTGGGAACGGGGAGGCGGCCGGGGCAGCGCCGAGGGGCAGCGCCTTGTTTACACAGGGCGTCGGTAGAACATGGCAGCCCGGGCGTGCTGGACACTCGCTGTCATGCGTGCTCGCTCCTCCCGCGCCTCGTCCCTGAGATCGCTGTGCACCCTGCGCTGCTCGCACCACGGATAAACAGCAGAAGTCTGGCGTATTTTTCATTTTACCGTGACTGTAAAACGTTGTGCTGGGTGAGCCCCAGTTCGTGTTTATCTGTTACCTTCTTGGATGCGTTCCCTCTTGTCACTCCCCACTTGAATAATTCACTTTTTCATTCTGCGTGCACCCTCCCTTTTGGCTGGTCACTGTCATCTTCCCTGTGACTTTTTTTTAGTCATTTAACTCCTTCAGCGAACACAGGAAAACCCCTTACTGTCAGTTTAAAAACAGGTTCTGGGTCTAGTCCTTATTCCTCTTCCTTCTCATTCCATCTCGGATAGTGGAGAGGATCAGTTGCCTTAGGAAAGGTGCTGGGAAAAGGACGGTTCTTTTGTATGGTTCCATCAGTGATACACTCTTCATCTCTCAGGTTTCAGTAGTATCTGGTTCAGAAGGTGCCTAAACTTTAGACTGTTACACACAGCTTTATGTTCAATAGTCTCATAAACCATTCCGGGGCTTTACCTTCATAAAGCTGTCTAACTTAAATCTTACAAGTTTTTGACCTCGACAATACTCTGTCAAAGCTAATTATGGAATTTGTGCACACTGCTTCCTTTTAGAGTGTGTGTGTTGGGGTTTGTTTTTTAAACCTACGTCGTCACCATTTAATTTAATTGTCTCTGCTGCTTTATTATGTAAAACGATGAATAATTCCTACCTACTCTGGCTTGTGGGGGAGTAGAAATGATTGTTAAGGACCAACAATCGACTCGCTGGAAAGAGGTACAAAGTAAGGGTAAGTGTATGAGACTTTTGTCAAAGGGAAGAGAAGGTTTCAGGGTATCTTTAAATAGAGAGCAGTGGGAAGAGAGCCTGCTAATAGGATGAAATACGGGAAGGTCCAGAAGAAGCCTGCTGAAGCCACAAAGCTTTTTGCAGAACATTAATAGTTTATAAGTGATTATAAGCTTACATGTTTTGGGGCTCATCAGCTTCAGCTATTGAGGTTTCAGAGCAAACTTTGGATGTTCAGAGTATCAAATATGTATGGAAGGAGGTCTTCTAGTTTCTTACTGGATTTGTTGCATTCATTAATTTGATCTAGAGTAATGATTTCTGTGCATTCAGCAATAAAATGATGTATTTTTTGTATGGAAACTTACGAAGCATGGTGTGGCTGGGAATATTTTGCTGATTCCTTATTTTGATTTTTGTTTTATAACTTTTAGTGCTTGGTGTGGTTTTAAGGTACTATAACCTGCATGGATTGCATGTTCACCTGACCTCGTTGATGCAAAGATTTATTTTGTATCCTAAGGCTGATATACCCGCTGCAGCAAACTTTAGTAACAAGTTTAGGGGGGGTTTTCTGCTCCAGCCGGTTTTTTCAGTGACTTAATGTTTCAGCTCTTAGATTTGTTGAGTTTCAGAAACCGAAAGCTAATTTGCCATTTCTTCTGCAAGTGGCAGTGTGAATCAGATAGCCAGAGCTCCAAAAATTATCTGGGAAAATGTCTTAAAAAAGACTTTTCAGTCGACATGAAATGTTTTACAGTGTGCTGGAGTTTATATGTATCAGAGTGATAGTGGCATTTACTGTATTTGAGGTTCTGCCTGTGAAAGAACCCCTTAGTGCCCTTAGGAAGCCTTGGTCCTGTTAATGGGATTATGCAGTGATCTTGGCTGGTGTATTTCTTCACGTATAACTAACTTCATTTTCAGGCCAACCTTCTTAACTTTTTTTTTTTTTTATTAAACCAAAATAAGGCTGGTTTGGAAAAAAAAAAAAAGGCAGCTCTGTGTGATGCTACTGCTGGCTGCAGTCCTGCATTTGTGGTTGCATCTGTGAAGGTATCTGCATAAATCTCTCCTCAGGTTTTAGGATGCCAGCTGAATAAAAGGGGGACATTGTTCCATGTACTCTTGTGGTGGTTCTGAGTGCTGTGAGAGCAGCTGCCTCTGGTCACTGCTGCCTGCTTCTGCATGTTTGTCTTGTTTTTGTGTGTGGGCATCTTTTTTCAAGCATTGTGGTTTGGGGTTTTTGTTGTTTTTTTTTTTTTGCTAGTTTCTGTTATAATTAAAATGAAAGTGTGTTAAAGCTATTTGCAGACTTATATTTAGAGTTTTGTTCTAAAGTCAGTCCTAAATAACTCCACTTGAAGTCTGGCCTAGAAGAGATGACCTTCTCTGCCATCCTTTCCACACTGTTTTTCAATTATTGTTTTTTATTCTTTTAAGCTGCATGTTTGCGTCTGTGTTAACTTGATAGGTGGTTATGCACAGGGGGATCAGCTTAACATACTGTTTGCTGTGGGATGTGTTCATCACAGTTGTGGTTTGCAGTGGTTTTAAATTTTCTGCCAGAAACATGAGAGCAGTTTGGATTTCTTGTAGGCTCACACTTGGATACATAATGTAGGTCAGATAAATGTACTATTCAATATATGAATGAACTGGTATCACACCTCTGAAGACTTGCTCTAATTGGTTGTCTTGACCAGTGAAAGTTATAAAAAAATGGAGCCTTTGTTGAGTGTTTTGTAGTGGTAAACAGTTAGAAATTTCTTGCTGTTGAGGTAAAGTATTCGAGATTGAGAAATTTTAGTTTGGTTGGGTTCTCTTTTTTAAATTATTTGGTGATGGGAGCGTGTAGGCTTATTTTTGTTTTCCCATGAGATATGTATAAAAATAACAGATGATGCAGCAAAGATGTTTTTGTGGTTGTAAGGGTTATTCCAAATGTTTTAGAACTAGTTTTTCTCTGAATTTTCCATTACCAGGAAGAACAGGAGTGGCTGTCACAACTCCTAACAACACGGTTTAGTAATTTCTTTTGGAGGTGTTAAATTTATTTTTTTCTCCTCTGTTATTCTTTATTTTGCTTTATTGTAAGCATCTATCCAGAGAGGAATTAAATTTGTAGTGTGCATTTTTTTGGTTTTATTTTTAATCTTGCTGCAGGTTGTTCTGTAATTCAAAACTAGTTGTACTTTGAACCAGTTTCTGTGCTGGCTAATTGTATCACAGTGGACAGCCTGGTTTCTTACAAACCTGAATCATCTCTTACTTTAAGAGTGTGAGTCTAATTGTCTTTTGTCCTTTTTGTCTCTCTTAGTCTTGGGAAATGTGAACTTCTGAGCTGATTCCTGGAAGCGACCGGGCAGCTTTTTCCTTTTACAGGAATCAAATGAGTTGGGACTTGCTAGAGAGAGGATGGGGAATAGGTTCAGTGTTCCACTGAAATTCGCGGGAGAAGCAAAAAGTCTTCCATAGAGACATCCTCCTTAGGGAGAGGGAAGAAAGCAAATGCTGATTTATTCAGAAAGGGCTGTGTCTGTGGGAATCTCCCCTACATGTAGGTGTGTGGGTGTGTTTGAGTGTTTGCTTTAACTTAGAACTTGTAAACCAGGTTGAACTGAAATTCTTTTAACTTCTCACTTGCTGACCAGCAGGCTTGCTGTTTTCTCTACCCTGGCAGAGTTTTGAAAATGTTGCTGACTGAATGTCAGTATGAAGTTCAAATCCTATTATATAAAGACTTTGGGTTCCTTGCCTGGACTGTTCCATGTGTTCAGTCTGAAGATACCATTCTTTTAATGAATGCTGAGATTTTGCGTCTCATGCATTCTTCTGTATACTTTCTTTTCCCTGTAAGGTTCTTACTAGGATTTCTGCCCCAACTGGCAAATGAGGATTATCATTTATGTTCCTGCATCCCCTTACCTTCCTTTCTATAGGAGATTGGTGAATCATGTAGAAATAGATCAGCATGAAAGTAATCTAAACCTTTTGTAACCCAGGAAACAGAAATAACATGTTTTTGAGAGAACCTGATCTTGTAAACAGTATTGAGTGTATTCAATTGCTGCAATTTGGCAGTTATTTGGCCACCTGGGTGGGATTATAGTATGTAAAATATAAGTATACAGTAGATGTGGTCTAGTATACAGTTGTTTATTTGCATTAATATTTGGTTTTTATTACTATTCATTGTTTATTTACATTAATGTTCTGCATGAGAATGAAATTAGGTTTGCGACATGCTTAAGCAGAGGTACCATATGAAGCACTCTATGTTCTTACGTAGCTACAAGTCTGAGTTGCAGGAATAATGCTGATGTTTGAAACAAGTTAGAATGTCTGTGCTTCCAAATTAAAATGCAATTTAATTTCTTTGGACTTCTATTTTGGGTTATGATTCCTTGGCACTGTTTATATCATGTACATAAATGGAAAACTGTAGAAGAAAAGGTTTTTGCAGTAAAACGGATTTTAAAATTTTTTCTCCAGATTGATTATTTTAGTGTATTCATAAACAGCTGTTTTTCTACTTTACATATTTTAAATTTTAAAGACTTTTGGAATAATTGATAGGCAGATAAGGAGTAGGCTTTTTGTTCTAAAAATCTGGAGGGTGACAGGTGTATATGGCTCCAAAGGATGCCAGTTAAAGGCTATCTAGCCTGAGTCTTGTTTGGGGAACAGAGATCTTGGCTTTCTTTTTCATCAAAAAGTGGTGCTAGCTTTACAAATGAAACAAAGTAAAATAAAGTAGTAACTGTGGGGGCAGTTTTGTGGTGTTACAAATGAAATATTGTTAGGTATGAGTTGTGCTTTGTCATGTAAAGTTGACTGCCTGTGTGAGCAAAAAAAGCCTTATTTCTTTTTCCTAAATTGTGTATATTCTTTCTTTCTTTTGAAATATATCCTGTGCTTATTCCTTGCTTAGTTTGCATCTGGCTGGGAAGATCAGCAATTGTAATTTTTGCTAGTGTAACTGTGCCTGTAGGAAGCCCAGTTACTCTGCATGAATCCAAACAAACTTTTCCCTATATGTGCAAGATTGGTTTAGTTTAAGCCAGCTTCCTGCTATTGAAAAGCAGACTCATTGAGTTTGCCCATTGGAGTATTGATTATATATTTTTTTCTTCAATATATATTAGATCCTGTTTTCTTGCCAACCTCATTGATTGTTGTAGCCTTCTAATGGATGGGTTTTATTAAAAGTGTTGGGCTAAATTCTGACTTATGTGGTAAAGCACTGATCTCAGTGTTTGCTGATGTCCTGTTTTGATGTAGAAGTGCAGCATGCAAGAGATTTCATAAATGTTGGAAGACTTTTGAGTATAAATTATGCAAATAACTTAAAATTATTTTGTGTTTCAGCAACCTCTGCCTAGCTGTTTAAGAGCAGTGGATTGTGAATTCAAGCCTTTGATATCCTGAGGTTATCAGATAACTATCTTCGAGAGAGATAACAGTTCTCAAAGAATCTTCGGGGGATGCACCATGACATCAGTAGTGATTGACAATGGAGGCCCTGCCCTGGAGTTTGACATCAATGGAATAAAAAATCAAGAGGTTAGAAAAGTAAATAGCATTTATTTACTATCAAACTTTGCACCTTTTAACTTAATTTGAAAGAAAAATTCACTGTAAACTTGCTGTGAAAACGAATGGATCTGAGACAGTGTGTAAGAAGGAAGAGTGCAGCCATTTTTCAAATATCTTTCAATAGAAGATTTGGTTATCACAGAGAAGTGGAAGCCGGAAATTTTGAAGTCTGCAGTACAACTGTAGACTGGGTTTACAAAATCATATTCTATACTAGGCTTTCTTTAAAGATCTCAGACATGTCTTGAGGTATAGAACAAGTTGAGCAGAACAATACAAGGACCTCTTTTAAAGTTAGCCAGCACAACATAATTTGTTGTATTTTGTGTTCTTATCAACAAGTAGTAGATGTGTTCTACTCTCCTGTAGCTTTTAATAAATAAAATCTGGCAGGGTTCTACTTCTGCAACATTGGAGCTGATTATACACGCTTTTACAGACATTTTGGTCCTTTCATAAGTAGAGATGAGCATGTAGGCTTTGAAGTAGTCAGTTTTTCTGTAGTAACTTAGGCACTTAACCCAAAACGTGTGTTGGTAAGACACGGGTCAGATGTAGGAATCTTGCAGTGCACGGGCAAAGCTTTTGTTACATTTCATCAAGCAGAGGGAGAGAAACACTTCCCACAGCTGAGTGTCTTCATTAGAAAGTGTGCTCTTTCCTAATATTCTAAAGCTGTCTGGTGCTTTAAATTTTAAGTCCTTAAACCCAGGGAAGTTTCTTTGGGATTCAGGAAGCCCCCTTTGATGGCTGATCGCTATCTTTTATTCTTTTAACCTCTTGCTTTGGAAGAAAATTTCCTTTAAAAATACTTAAAATTATTATCATTATTCTATAAAGAATGTAAGAACATAAGAAGAAAATATTGACGTAGAGTTCAATAGTGCAGTATTTAGAGCTTTTTTTTTCTTTTCTTTCCTTTTTTTTCCCCTTTCTATAGGAAAGTGAGCCAGTCTCTGAATTCCCAGCAGTGATTGTGGAGCCAGTTCCTAGTGCCAGACTAGAACAGGGTTATGCTGCTCAGGTCCTGGTTTATGATGACGAGACTTACCTGATGCAAGATGTAGCAGAGGAGCAAGAAATTGAGACTGAAACTGTGGAAACAGGTAGACTTACTTTTTTTTTTTTTCTTCCATGAGGTTTTTGTACTTTTAGAAATCCCCAAGGAATGTGACATTGTGCTTACCCATAGGATGGAGATCTTGACCTGGGTTCACATCTCTTTCCTCTAAGCTTAGTTTTGCTTAGGTTTCAGTGGTGACAGGATTACCTTGGCAGGTAAAAATGTCACATTTCATTCAGGGTGCTGCATTGTAACGCTGTGTCTCCTCCCTCAAGAGCAGGCAACGCTTCATTTATGTCTTTGCTACCTACTTATGCAGCGAGTTTGCTACACAGCTAAACTTGCAGTTTTTAAAAATCAGCTGAGCCAGGAAGCTGGCTAGAATTCAGTTTTACACTGTGTATGAGCCACACAACTGCAGGGCAGCTGGAAAATAGGGACTGCGTGGCACTATTTACTCCATCTTCCAACTCTTGCCCCTTCTTGTCTGTCCCTTCCTATCCTGCCTTTTTGATCCAAGAGTCATTTTATTGCTGGTTTGGTGACAGGAGTGGGTGGCTAGGGGGAATGGAGTTGGGCTGTCCCTTTATGGGCAAAAAGCCTAACAGATTGAAATTAACTCATCTATCTATAAAATAAATTGGGAATGAAGAAAGGAATGGAGCTTTGGTGTGAAAGCTGAACTATTTAGTGATAAGCACAAATATTTCTGTACACCCTTTCTCCAAAGAACATGATCAGGAGGTTTGCATTTTCTGTGGGGCACCAAAATACATTTAAAGTGTCTGAGGAAATAAAAGCTGTGCTGCTATAGCAGCCTAATTACATCTGACTGTTGGGCTGCGATTCCTGTTGTCCTTCTGACTTGCTCTCTTATGTTGCTTTTCATACTTCTCTTGGCTAATTTTGCAAGAAAAAAAATAGCAAGGAGACCCTCAACTGTTCTGTATTTTTGTTGGGTTAAATTTCTGCTGGATTAGCAGTGTTGGAGTAGGGAGTACATAGAACTGCTACCGAAGGACAGGTCCTCTTGGGAATTCCATACTGAACTGGTGAGATCCACTTGACATGGGTAGCATATGTTCCTGTCTTAGGGCTGGCTAATTTAGAGCTGGAGTTTAAATTCATTGTGTCAGGAAAGCAAAACAAAGGTGAGAGACTGTGTGAGCTGCTTAACTTGGCATCCCAGTAAGTCTGTGTGCATTCCCATCAGATTAGCTAAATTTCAGTGTAGATTTCTCAGTAAACAGTGGATGCAATTGCTCATATATCCTTCTCAATTTGGACGTTATCCTGTAGCACTACAGCAAAAATCACATGCATCAACTTCATAAGATGCGCTTAAACTAATGTTTCGGGACAATACTTAAAACTCCCATTTACTGAAATGTGTTTGGAAAGAAATATGCTAATTAGAAGTTCAACAAATTAGTGTAAAGAGAATTTAAGAAATAATGTATTTTTTAAAATTTCATTTTTGACTATGGTAATAAAACTTCTTAAAATTAAGGTAAGTGAGGAGTGAGGGTGTTCTTCCCAAACTGAGTTTTACAACTTAGGTTTATATTTGAAAAGCTTTAGGAGCTTATACTTTGAAGGTTTTTGTATTCAGAAGTTGTTTTTTAAACATTAAATATGCTGTTTCTTATCAGATTTTAATAGATTAATGGCTAAATTAATTGCTAACAGAGCAGTTCTTCTAGGATAAAGAGTTGCTGCAAATGAACTCTTTATGTTTTTAAGCATAATTTTATGGCCATAATAAATTGGGGGAAATGACAATTAAAACCTTGCAGTTCTTCTATAGGAATAGTATTATGTAAGCTACTGTTCAAAGAAAGGGACATGGGTGCTTCCAAGCCTTGATATGTGAAAGTATAGTCTTAAAATTTATAAGGCAGTGGATATGATAATTTGGTGTTTGTGGCTGGAGATGTTAAGAGATATGTGTTGACTGCATGTAGTTTGTTGATGTTTTTGGTGTTGCTTTTATTTTAATTTCACAGTTTAACATTAATATGCCCTTAAAAATCTAGTATGTTAAGATAATAAAATATTAAAATCAGTTCAAATATTTATTTGTTTTCATAGTTTTGATCTAAGAATTAATGAATAGTGAGAAGCCCATTACCAGTGGAGGAGAAATTAAAATTAATGAATATTTTAAAAGCTATGAATGCACTCCAGTTCCTACAGTCTATCTTTTCAGTATTATTTGTGTAATGTATACACCATTAATCCAGTGTGGTTTTCATGGTGTAATTATACATGACAATGAATAGTGGTTCTTGCACAGAACTTGTGTGCAGTGTTGGTGAAGGAAGTGCTTGGTTTAGGCTCTTCTGAGGGAGGCAGTCTTGTGGGCCATGTGTTGTGACTGACACGTTTTTGGCATAGCTAGGAGCCTTTCTGAATTATTTTTCATACAGAGAGGTAAGATGGGTGGAGAGAAAGTGTGAAAGCCCCAAGAAACATTCGTTTTGATAATGCGCCATTATTTCCAATGAATTGTAGGACAGTGAATCCAAGTGCGCTGTATTTTAATTTTGTAGTAGAGGTACTGGGCTGTGGGCAGGAATGAGTTTAATGTAGGAGAGGTGGTGACAGGTGCCACAGTAATTGTTAATGGGAAAGCAGGCTAAGACAGTAAACAAGGTATAATGTTTAAAGAGCATCTTAAGGTGTTAATTTTTTGAAGTACATATCTTTATTATGCTAATGAGCCCAGTTTAGAGAGGTGCAACAGTCTGATTTCTGTACATCTTAGAAGAAAAATCTATTGTTGCTAGTCTCAATAGATTCTACTTCATAAACAACAGAATTAATTGGTACAAAAATTTTCATGTTATTTGATAAATGTATCATTGTTGCACCAAGAATGAATAGACTTAATACCTTTTGTGGTTCTAGACTCTACAGGCAGCAGGGTAAATACCAAAACCTCTTCAAGAAGCCTTAGCAGAACTTGAAAAGGATCCCTAGTCTCATAATACACCCCACTTTGTCAGTATCTTTACTGTTGGCCATGGACCTGATTTTTTTCCCTTTCTTGTGACACTTCATTGGCAATTCCAATGACTACTGATTTAAGTGATTTATAGCATTACAACACATATTCAAAGAGCCTCAGGCTACTTTGCAGCTAATCTAAAACTTCATAATTTAGTAAAATGTAGCATTATTCTAGCCTTCAGAGATAGGGATCAGTACCCTGTGTGAAAAATGTTGTGGGGAAGCTGCTGTGGGAAAATTTACTTAGGACACTAAAGATATGATCTGTGCTGTGCACTGAATGGTTCTACTTGTGGTTTGCTATTCTATGAATGGATTTGAGACTGTGTGGACTGTAAGGACAGTCAGTGCTGAGCCAAGGGCAGAATCAGGATGTGCAATGTTGTTTTTAATTAAAAAACCTCTTGCATTTATGAAACTACAATTCAGATAAAATATACTATACGATCATTATAAATACTGATGAATTTTTAATTAATTCCTGTGGAGCATGGGGTTTTTTGCCTATCAGACTCCTTCCCACTAATCTATCTTGATTCATTAATCAAGGATCATTATTTATAATTAATCCTTTAACTGTCAAATTAATCAATTAACTACAAAAGTAAAACCCAAGCGTCTTTTAGCAAAGAAGAAAGACTTAGTGGTTCATGTTATGTTTTTATTCCAGAAGAAAAATGCCTATTTGCTTGGAATAGAAAAAGGAGTTTTCTAGAAAAATCAAAACGTGGACATTTTTGTCATTTCAGCTTACCTTATAACATTCTTTGTGGAAGTAGTGAGTGCCTTTTTTAATCATCAGAAGGGAAAATATAACCTTTAGATGGACATAGTATTTAAATTTCTTTCCCTTTTTGTCTGTTATTCTTGGGAGTGGTACCTTTAGATTATTGAGGGCTGAGTTACAGCCTTAAAGTTTTGTTTGCTGCAACACTGAAAGTGTTTGTATCATAAAAGCTACATCCTTCTTAACCAGTTTTTAATAATACTCAAATTTTATTGGCTTTCATTTCTTTCAGAGTTTTTTGTCCTAAATAAGAAATAATCTTAATTTTTAGCCCTTAATTTTTAGGACTTATTCAGAAAAACCTTTTTTAGTTTACATAATAGCAAAAGCTGCTTTCTTTGAAGAAGCAGTCAGTTGAAGTCAGCAATTTTTACAGTTCTGTTTATTTTGTCACCACACAGAATCCGTAACGTGGGTGTGTAGGTGCGATAATGGGGTAATCTAATTTTGGGATTTACCATAGGAGCAGTATGGAAGGTAACACAGTCATGGTCTGCAGATTTTAGGCGTGTGTGATGCCTGCCCTTTTAGTTAAGTAAGGCATGAGTATTTAAGTATTCCCACTGTTAGACCTTGACTTAATTGTTTTAGTGAATCTAACATCTCGTGTGAATTGTATTTTTCCCCTTATTTTTTTGTTAATCATCAAAGCACCAAGTACAAGTTTGGGTTTTATTTTTTTTGTCACAGCTTTAAGAGGAAACAAAACTACTATTTTCGAGAAGCTGAAATATCATTTAATTTGTGAACTGTCACCAGATTTTTTTATTTCATGTCCTGTCAGAAATCCTCCCTGTGGAAAAAGCTGAAAATCTGTTTTGATTCTAAAACTGTTATTACCACAGGGGGGTGGAAGATCCACATGAAAAAAATGCGGATCTGAAAACAAGCCTTTCCAGGATGGAAAAATATTGGGCTACAAAGACCAGGAAGTTCAGTTGAAACTATCATGTAAATTGATAGTCATTGTTAAGGAGAGAGGATGTTGAATCAACAGGGAGTTTAGGCTTAACCCTCCCCTAATTAAAACAAATGGATAAATAAAATACATACTTTAAGGGAAATCTTATTCTTCAGAGGAAATTTCAGATTACTACTTACACAGTTATCACCATGAAAATCAGCTTTGCATATCTATGTCCAGTCTTTAGTTATTGCCTGTTCTTCTTTCTGTCTTTATATGTCTTCCCTTATTATGAATAAAACTGCTTCCTTTTAATGTCTTTTATGGAAATTAGACCCTGTGAACTACGTAATTTCTCAGATAAGTTTTCATCAGTTAAATATCATCTCTAAGAACTCAGTATTAGATCTGGTTAGAATCTTACCTTTGCGATTATGGGGAGTGTGGGTATGTGTGTGTGTGTTTATGTGTGTGTGTGTGTAAGGGATAGACAAAACAGCGTTATAATTCATCCTGGCCAGACATTTTTTGATTAAACTGCCTCTTAGGAAAAATAAGTGAACACAAGCACCTGGTGTGCATTTTGTTAGTGCTGGCATATCCTGTTGACTGAACTTCACTTCCTTACACTGACAGCTTGGTGAGAACTTTACACATGCAGAGAGACGGTTTGCTCTAGAGACCAGTGCTGACTATGAAACAAAAAAAAAAGTCTGGACATTCTAACAACTTGATTAAACTCTCATTTTAAGTTGATGCTGTCTTCCTCAAAGCGCTAAGACAAAGCCTATTAGCTAGATAAAAACAAGATAATACTTTGCTTGCTCTACTGCAAGAATTAGATGCCTCTTAGACACATTAATGGGTTAAGCCGAGTTTGCCCTTTGAATGTCAACTAATTTTATTTTTCACACCATGCTGCTACCGCTGCTGCATCCATGTGAATCCTTGTTTTGCCAAGACATCCATTGCACTTTTGCTAGTTAAATGTTGATGACAGTGAGGCAAAATGATTCTCCTCCTCTTGCATGTGCTATTGTGTAGTGCTTGGAGCAGTTATGCCAAGGGCATATACACCTGTTTTTAGTAACATTCTTAATTCAGAAACAAAATGCAACTGGCAGCTTAGATTTTATGTCATCTTTGTTGGTGTTCCATTTTTTGAGAAATTAAGGAAAAGAGCTCTACAACTGCTCCATGGACAATAGTATTTTAACGTGATGGTAACAGCATGGTTGTGTCCAGTTCTTTCTAGATTTCAGGTTTCTGCCTTGCAGCAGTCAGTGCATTCATACTGAAAGCATGCTGCAAGATTAACTATTTTGTAATAAAGCAGAATTTAACTACATATTTTGGGCATAATTTTTATTTTGTGAGGCTGATGTGAGGCTAATTCAATGGCTTGCTAGTGGGGGGCATTATGGGTTGGACTTAAGATGCACAGATGGATTCTCCTCTAAATTCCAGACTCCAGTTGCAACTGGGAGTGCGAATTTGTAGGATGTTACTGTGAAGACTCAGCCACAGCATTTTACTAATGTGAGCTGAAAAATTTGTGGTTTTTTACCTTGAAATTAGAATGCGATGGGGCATCCAAACCCATTGTGGTATGACTGCACAAGAGTTAGTGGTGTTTATTGATCAAAAATACAGTGACAAATTATTGAAAGTAATAATTTTTAAAAGTGATCTGCATATTAAAAGGGAGATTGTAGTTGACAGCAAACTGTAGGATGAGAGTAAAGCCATATGTGTTTGAGCAGGGCATTTAGTCCTTAAAAGCATTCAGTGGGCTTATAGAATAGATGCTTGTTGTTATCAGAAAAGTCTCAAGTACTTCAAAATGGAAGTTCTCAGGTGGAAGGACTTCAAAATCTGGGACAGAGAAATTGCTCAAGAGTGGCATAGTTTATATGGCAGCCTATGACCAGTCTCAAATACTGTTAATTTTGCAAAATCATATAGAGTGCTATGCAAATACCTGACTTACCATTGTCTAATAGACTGTCCTGGAAAGAAAGAATTTCATTATAAAGCAGGGAAGTGTAAATATTGATTGTTTGTAGGTTGGCATTTTTTTTTCTTTTTCAAGACAGCTGAGTTTTCTTATTCTGCATGCACAGGTAATAATACTGGAATGTAGACACTTGCTATTTTGATTAACTCTTTTTCAGTTTGTCAAAGGTAGTGTCAAATCCCGAGAATACATCTGCTTTTTCTGTTTGGAATCACTAATTGCTGTATGAATAGTGACATCAGGATCCTGAGTCCACTCAAAGGTGCAGATTATGACAGACACATGGCTTTGGTATTGTTACTGTTTCATATGGTGTAGTCAAGATGATAAGCTTGGCATAGTCACGGACCCCTTTCCTCAGTACTTTTCTGTTCTTCCAGGGACACTTTGTGGTTATTTTGCTATTTGGGCATTTTCTACTGTGGAATCCAAGTGGATGGTAATGATTATGTTGATGTGCTGATGTTAGATACAGCTCTGAAGTTTTACCCTGGGTGTAATCAGCACAGGGATTTCGTGGGAAGTGAATTAAAACAGATGGCTGCATTTTCTTGTATGTTTTCTGGCATTTAACTGTTAAAAATGCTTCTTTGTATTGTTACCTTTGCAATCCCGTAATAGCTATCAACAGTTTGATGGCCTGCTGTTGAAGACAGCAGCTACTTCTGTAATTATTACATGGGAATGTCTTTAGGATCCTGGGCAAAACTGACCTTTCTGTAATTTAAAAATTAGTAGACAGTTTGGGCACTTGGGAGAGGGCATGCCTGGACTTCTGAAATTACTTGCAGCTTTTTGAAGTGGTTGGCATTACAGGATTATTACTCTGTTATTTGCAAGTTCTCATGTAGACTGCGAATACTACCCTCAGACAGATTGCCATCTACCCTCCACTTACGTAAATCGAGTCAAACAAATCACCTGTGCTTTATGGTAATTGCCTTTTCCCAGGGTAGCTTTGTTTTACTAGAATACAACTGGAATCCTCTGTGGCTAAAAGTAATTAAATGGACACAGTTTTTTCTTTCTGGTTAATTATTTGCTGTCAGTGGAGGAAAACGGTGCCATTGGAAGGTTATACTTTTAGCATTTCAAGCAACAATGCTTGTGAAGTAGTTTTCCAAGAGAAAGTACAGTCTGGTATCAAAATGTTTTTATCATATTTGAGAGAGTTGTAGGAAAGGCAACTTTGCATAAGCGACTACGGCAGTGGAGACTGACAATTCCTTTATAAGCGCTGAATGCTCTATTAGTTTTGAGGACTGTTCAAGGAGATGCTTAAGATAATTGATGATCCTATTCCAATCCAATTCTGCAAATCTGATGAAACCCACCAGTTTTTCATATTTTGAATTTACATATGCTGTCTTGGATGCAATTAGTCACATCCAGCTGCTTTTTTTAAATTTGTCTTTCACTGTTTCAGAAGAATCAGGGTCAGGTTTAACTGGTGTATATTGCAGAGAAGAAGTGATATATTTCCTCTAATGTGAACAAAGTTGTCCATATCCCTTAACCAGAGCTGATATTTTATTCCTGTGTTTTTACAAGTATGGAGATACAATTCACTTGATAGACTTATGACAAATAGGAATGTGTAGTAAGTAGAAGGATAGTTTTGAATGGTAGCTTTCCAGCTTATTAAACATTTTGACTGGGTTTTTCTCCTGGCAGTTGGTAAATGTAGCATGTAGATCTACCTGGCTATCTTGACAGCTGAACTTGTGGGTTAAAAAATTACTTAAAAAAAAAGCTTAGTTTCTGTATACTAGCAGTAAAAACAAACAGAACAAAAAAAAAATAAACAAACCCCTCAGCAATAAACTAGGTTCAACAAACATGTTTCTGTCTGACAAAGACTGATGCTGGTTGGGGATCTGTTCCTCTACTTTTTTTTTTACTTTTTTCATGCCAGAGAAATATAAGTACATCTGCAATTTCCTGTGGCCCTGTTCCAATACAGTAAGCATTTCTTGCTTCATTGGGCCACCCACTGAGTAGATTCTGTAGCCCTCTTCATTAGCCTAAAAAGAAGGCTTTAAAATAGATTAAAAAGTTCAAGTGCGTGTTTACTTTTTTCCTGTTGACTGTCTTTTTTTCCCTGAAATAATAAGATTTTCTTAGCATGACAAATCAATTAGCATTCATAAAATACTAGAAATCATAATTTAAACAGATGAAACTGCAGGACTTCTGGAAAAAGTTGCATTCATCCTTAAAGACAGTGTTATGCTTCAATACTATACTTACATAGATAAGGTATGCACAGGTCAAAACGATCACTTCACAGATTTGTTGTGGTGTTCTGCATATTAATCTTGAAAGTGCACAGGCTCAGACTCTTTTCAACTGATTGGAATCCCTTGGGCATCCAGTGATACTCTCTCTGTGTAGGATCAGAGAGAGGGAAGGATCAGAACACTGTGTGCAGCTGTTCAAGTCCATTTCATGTGAACTGGCAAACACTGGGCCAAGTCTGTGCTTACAGTAGTAATAAATGCTACTTAGGAAACTGATATTAAACCAAGAGCTTCATGTGTAATACTCTCGTTATTTTTAATTTTGGCCCGATGGGGTTTGTCAGTAGTTACACAACGCCAATTACTTGCACACACTTATTCAAGGAGTCCACACATCTCAGGCAAAACTTCATGGGGTGTGAGTCAAACACTTCAGTTTGTGACTGAAAGCTGCAATCAGTAAACAATCCTCACTGAATTACACGCAATCAACAAAGGAAAAAGCTATGAGTGCACCTTTTAACAAGTATGGTAGTGTGAACTCCTGTTGACATGGGTGTGGATCTTCAAAGGCATTTAATGTCTCAGTACAGCTTTTTATCTGGATCTAAACAGACAAACTTTTAAACTGCATTTTATTGCTGTGAAACTGACAGCTTGAAGTGTGGGTAAATTATAATTTTTAACAACAGGAGGTACACAGGACAAAGTGACAGGACTACATGGTTATTGCAGTACTCTGTATATAAACTGATTCTATGGTGTTGCTAAACTACACCATGTAAGGCTTCCACTTCGAGTGTGTTCTAATGAAGGACTATTAAATTTTATTGCACATTTAAGTGTGTGCCTACCTAAAATGCTTTTTCTTGTCCTTGGGCTTGTCTCCACTAGGAAAATTCCTGCTGGAGAATACGGCAGAGTCCCCTAGTGGAAACATGCTGACAGAAGGAATTCTTGTTAGGACTTCTGTTCCACCTCTCTGAATAACAAAAGCTGACAGGAGCACTCTGCTGTTGGCAAAGCTGGATCTGCATGAGAGCTTTTTTCCCTCACAGCTGGCTAGTTGCCTTTTTTGTCCATGCTGCTGGCTGGAAAGAGCTTGGCTGGCAAAATTTTAGCACAGACCCATCCTTAGATATCATGGCTTAAGTGTGAGAATGAATGATGTTGCTTGCAGGTCTTGCTCTTTATCTGATGAGGCAATGAACAAATTTAATTCCTTACAGCCAGGAACAGATGAGTGCAGCCTACAACATGCCTGATTTTTTACTTGTGTATTATAAATATGATGTATAAATAGTCATGAAAATGTATTCCTAAAACATAAAGATTTGTAGGATTTGTCAAGAGTTTGAAGCACTGAATTTACCAACAGGAGGTGATTTTTGCTGGATGCTATTTTGTAATTTTGGTGCTGGGGAGAATTCCTTCTAAATTGTTCTTGTGATCTAGGTCCTAGGACTACTGAAACTTCAGAGGGGAAGAGATTCTGTATTGTCAAATTGCAGCTGGTGCCCTTCACCTTCTTTTAATGGAGCTGTGAAGCTGTTGTGTTCAAGGAAGTCTCTGTAGGCAGCAAGTGTTTGCTTGATCCTTGGTTTAACAATGTAGGCCAACTCCAGTGTATGTGGGGTTAACGAAGGAATTGCTGCATGTAATTTCCATGCATAGCTCTGTGTAAGACATATTTGGTTTTTCTTGCTGTAGCTGCCCTTTGCATGCTGCTCTGAAGTTTTACTCTAGGAGTAACCAGCACAGGTACTTGGTGGAAAGTGTGGAGAGTGTGTTCTCCTGACTGGTGCCTCTGCCCAGGGGCCTGGCAAGGAATGCTGTGGTGTTACTGAAGCCAGGTGTTCTTCAGGGCAGAAAGGATGCAACTCTAAAAAGTAGTGGGAGTGGTTTAGGGTTTTTTTTAAGAGAGCGATGAAACTTTTTTTTCACCCCACAAGTCTTTACAGAGAGTAAATTTGATGAAGGATGGATGGGGGCTCTGGCTAACAGGAATCAGCCCTTTTACTCTTACGGAGACGAGGTGGATTGCAGGCACGGAGGACCGAGCTTTTTCTGGCAAGTTGTTAGTAACATACGTGCCCCAGGGACTTGTCAAGGAGAAATCTTGTTAATGCGTCAGTGGTCGGCTCGATGAGGACTGTCCGGCTTATCCTGGTACGCGGTGCGCCCTGTCAGAAAGTGTCACCGGGGCACGGAGGTGCAGGTGGCCGAGAGCTGCGGAGAGATGGAGGGGAAGGCGTACGGGGCAGTGCGGGGGCGGCCAGGCTGCGCTGCGTCCTTGCCCTCGGGCGCCTCTGAGGCCGTGCGGGAGCCGCTGCCCGCGCCGCGGGGCGTCCAGCGGGGCCCGGCTGCT
>VZTX01013941.1:0-27544 GCA_013400915.1 Pardalotus punctatus | reverse complement strand
CCGCCGCACGTGGCCGCACCTGCCTGCGGGCGCCCCCGGCGGGCGGGGGAAGGGCGGGCGGTTGCGCTGTCCCGGGCTGAGCCGCCTCTCCGGGCAGCCCCGCGGCCGCGGCGGGGTTAGGAGGCGCGAGGCCGCGGGAATTCCGTTCCCTGACGCCGGCCCGGGCAGGTGCCGCGCTTCCTCTGGGCGCTCTTCCGCACCGTCGGACCTTGCAGCCCCTGGGCCCAGCCGCTGCCGGGACAAGGGCCGTTTACCCGAGCTGTAGAAGTTTCTCGGCGTTGCTTTCAGAGTCCTGCGTGGTTTGGCCTCTTTCCGTTTTATTAAATCTATCTGACAGCAGGATAATCCAGTGATTCCAGGACTTGTCTTGAAGTGTGGTAGAGCCCTGGAGAACGAGCAAGGTTACCACTGACCCAAACTTCAAATGCAGTGTCAAGCATTCAGTTCTCCACAGAAATTGTACCAGTTCTTTATTCCTTTACAACATGGAGTGCAACTTCTGAAAGTAGTCCTTGGAACCATAAACAGTACAGTGTAGGGCATTATAGGTAATGAATTGTGCAGTACCTGCACATGAACTTACAGAGAGAGTCAAGCTTAGTACTGGCTTTGCATTGACATGGCAGTAGGTTTTTGCAGGCCTAAGGCTGCAAAAGGCTCTGTTATTGTGTTAGGAAGCCAACACAATGGCTTACCAGTGTGTCAAGATACTCTTTTAAAAAGGGCCAAGTCATGTAATTTTCATTGTAGTTTATTTTATTTAATGTGGAAAAATACCCAGGGTTTTTGGGGGGGGGTGACCAAAACCCCAGGCAAGCAAAAATACCCCACTACAAAGCAGCGAAGAGCTGCTCTGCTGCGGAACAGAAGGGGAGTAGGTCCCTAAGCATTTAGACACTCAGATCTACAATGGAGCAGTAGCTTCACTTTGCCAGTAGAACACATCTCTGATTTCTGCAGGTCTCGCTGCTGCAGATTTCAGTAAGTTGTTTTTTACTTTTGATTGTCCATTAATAGAGAACATTTAAGTAGTTGGATCATTGTGACAACAACTTAAGTCACTGTAACTAGATTGCTTGTGAGCCAGCCCTTAGATAAATAACAAATGACCCTTGCATTGCTCTTTCAAATGTCCTTTGTCATACTGATGTCATTAGCCCAATCAACTTAATTCCTTTTTTTTTTCCATATTTGCATTGCAGTGAGTTATACAGATACCTACACGTCTTGTATTCCCATCATCATACTATCAGGATACTATATCTGTTTAGTTAGTTTAGTATGTAGATGATATCACGTGCATTTAAGTGAGGAATTCTTTATCCTGAGGGATTATTATAATTATATGTTGCCTTTTCCCATGGCTGCTGGTTTCAATGTTGACAAAACTCCAGTGCTTGATAGCTGTGGGAAGTAAGATGGACCAAAATTGTTACAGCTTAGTGTTATCTTGATTGCCAGTTGTAAGAGCAACTCCTAAATGACTTTACAAAGATATGTCTTGACTTTGTTGCTAATATTTCTGTCAATATTGGGCTGATAACATATGGCTCACAGTGAAACAAGTGTTTTGAGATGGTTGCTCTCATCTTTGTTTTATTGATTCCCCTTTATGCACTGGGTTAGGCATCATCCTTACCTTGTGTGCAGCTGAGAGTCTTTTGAACAGAGCCAGGCTTAGGGAAATACTGAAAAAGCCAGGGAATTGTTTTCAGTTTCTGAATAAATGTCTGCTATAAAACAAGCAGTAAACTGAAAATGCTTTCTTTTCCAGTCAGGTTTTGCATACAGAAAGATTTCTGGGTATTACCTATAGAGGCAATTCAACTGCTTTTAATTAAAATGTGGCTTCGGCACTGTTACTAACTCACACAGCTGTTTTTAAATGCTTAGATAAAACAAGCAGTGAACGCCAGTGAACTTTAATGTGGTTTGTTAGTGTATGTGTAGTCACTCTTGACCGAGTTCCATGCTTGGAATGGCGAATTCTTCATTAAAATGTTGCTTTGGTTGCCTGACAATATTAAAGGGTAAGCTATTGCAAGTGCTACAGTTAAGTGTTGGCCTTGTAAATGTAGACATTGATAGCACTTCAGATTAAAGGGGAGGGCTGTATTGCAGTGCAAAATAGTACCATTTTGAAAATTTCAGTTCCTTTTTTTGGTCTCATAAATTGCTTTCATTAATTTTATTAGTCATGTTAAAATGGGGGACATTGCTACCAAATGGATATGTTGCCACTGTTTTTCTCTGTAAAGCTAAAGTACAGCCCTGTCAGACTTAATTACCAAGGTTGGCATTTTGTAACAGCTGTTGAGAACCTTGAATAATCTACTGTACCTGCTGTTTGGGTAGAAAGTGGAGCTAGAAGACATTAGGCCAACAGTGAAGATAGACATCAACTAGCCTAGTTATTTATTTACACTTTAGATTGAAATTGTTTTCTAAGAGAAATTTTTTTTTGTGAACAGATCAAAAATTTTTAATGAAATATTTTAAAATGAAGTGCCAAGGACTCAAGATTCTTTCGTAGAAGCAGTAAGAGGGGATTTAGTTTAAATAATGAAAGATAAATGGTGGTATTAGCTCTGATGTGTTCTAGATCAGTAAATGGTAGTCCTCATGTTACTCAGTTACCAAAGTCTGAAAAATTTAGTTTCATCCACATAAACTAGTTTGCTTCATTTGGTCAAATGACAGTTCTTCCTGAAATGATTGTATTATATAACAGACCTACACCTTATGTTGTTTACTCAAGCAGTACAATCTGTTTTAGCTTTGAGGTCTTGCATATAGTTGATAGCATAAATATAATAGAAACAGAATTGGGCATTTTTAGAGAAATGGGTAAGACAGTTCTTTGATTTGAAGTGTTTCTGCCCATTGTGATACTGCACTTGTGTATCAAAGTCTTGGAAAGTTGTCTTTTTTTAGTTGCGGAATCTTACTCCTTTGGTTTGCTTCCCCCCCATCTTTGTTGAGAGAAGTATTACCAAGTATTGTGATGCAAATGTAGTTTAGTTGATCTAGTCATCTGCAAGAAGAGCCACCTGTTTTTTTTTTCTCGACCCATCCCCTCTCTGAGAGGGCCTGTTCCCCCCACTTCATCTTTTATGATGTCTTTTTTAGCTGTATTTTTTGGTATCATGTCTTCTATCTGAGCACTCTGACATGCTGTCTTCTGCTAGACATTTTGTAGCTTGTCAGAAAGATATTTTACATAAATTTGTGTTGAGACACAAATTTCTGCTTCTTTCTTCCCACTGTGTTGGTGCTTTAACATTGCTTGTGAGCAAATGCAGACTCCTGATGCTCACTGGGTAGATAAATGCTTCTGAGGCTAAAACCATGTACTGGTTAAAGGAGAATTGGCTGTCTGGGAAGACTTGAAACTTTGTAATAGCACTCAATTTAGTAAGTGTTTTAATAGCTGTCTTTTTGGCAATGTTAGGTTAGTTTGTTAGCTGTCATGATAGACAGGTAGCATGTGTTGTTCCAGCCAAAGCCAGAAGTGTTACTATTTTTTGCTTGGTATTTTTTAGGTGACAATTTTAGTAGAGTCCCAAGTAGCTCACATTGGAAAAGCATTTCTGAAGTGTGTATTTTCAAATGTCAGATGCTTTTGCAGGGTAAATAGTGCTGTTTTTATTGGAAATGGAAGGGTTACATAGGGGAGAGGTTGAGTGGCTCCTTTGCTCTGCTGTTACCGTTTTGCAGTCTTAGTCCCTAATGCTGGTTGTATTTCCTTTCCCTCCACTCTGGTCCCTTGGCAGAATGCCCTAGTACCGGAAAAGTACAAATATGACTTTTTGCCGTCTTTTCTTGCCTTGTTCCTGCCCTCTGTTAAGTACCTCTTAGTTGTGGTGCAACGTCTAAACTGTTCTCTGTAGGAAAATTTTGTATACTTTAAAGCATTTAGGAGTAGTGAAATCAGTACCCTCTTACAACTGAAATTTATCAACTGAGTTTGAGTTCTTTACAGAAGTCCTTTGTGTACTGTGCACAGAAGCAGCTATCTGGTTGGAGAAGCTTTGCTGACATTCCTTGAATCTTATTGATGCATTAGAATAATAATATATTAAATACTGATGTGGACTTTCTAATTTCAGTAGTGTTGTAGAATTGATGTATGTTTAACAGCTATCTAAATATTGTTCCGTATTCTGATAATCAGTGGAAATTTTTATCAAGTAGATGAGAGAAAGCTTAGTTATCAATTTCCATGCAACTGAAGCTTTTATTTAGAAAAAAAATTGTTTAGGCAGAGGCTTTGCTGCAGGGCCACTCTGTTACCGTGCAAGTGTTCAGCCTCTGACTTCAGGTACCCCCAGATGGCTGCTCGGGAAGGGAACACTTGGCCAAGCATGGAGCACCCAGGGCTTGCAGCTGGGGAATGGGCTTACAGTGCAAAATTCGTGCTGGTTGCCACTGGTTATCCAAGGGACAGAGAGCACAGTAAAGACCCTTTCCTGATTTTCCTGTGCTCTTAGGTAGGCTTTTATTGTTCACAGCCTGGGGTGAAGCAGTGTTGGAATGTCAGCTTTAACAGGCATCTACTGTTCCAAAAGATAAAGCCCTCTAAATAGCATCCCAGGCCATAGCTAATAGGCTGTTGTGGGAATCCCGTCAGCCAGCCAGCAGGTGGGCAGCAGGCTGGTTCAGCAAGAACTTTCAGTCACCCATAATTTTGTGTTCGTGCATCCTCCACATTTCATCCACTTTCAGCTTCTGGTTGCTATGTTTAATCTGCTGGCTAGTAGGTTTTTCAAGTTTTGAATCCGTGCATTTGAATAAACTGCAGTATGCTGGAAGGCTTTTTACCCCCATGTGAGCCTGCAGGGAATTCAGCGTGTATCTGGTGTTTCCTTAAGTCAGAAGCAATTCTGGTGTTATTTTTGCCTGCTTTTCACTAAAAAAACCTTGAGTTATTTCTTAGACATTTTCAGTAATAGCATAGGTGCCTTGAAATTTTCATAGAGAATTATTCCCAAATCCTCTTTAGTTCTGTGATACTGGAGATAGGTGACTCTGCTTGGGCTAAAGATAGGTCTCCTGGTTGCCAGCTGCCTTGCTGGAGTGGTTCAGCTTGGAGCAGATGGCCATAAATGGAAAGAGCAACTGGAGAGAGCCAGCTACCTTGGCCAGAGTGTGGACGATGGGCAACAGGTGTTTCTGCAGTCACTGCTTTTCAAAACCTTTACAAGGGTGAGGAATATGGAGTTAGCTGTGAATAGAATTGTAGTTTTACATGGTACCTTGGGGGAGTGTTGCTGCTGTATTCAAGCTGCTGTGATCTGTGCTGTATCAAACTTAAGTGTGCTCTCTTGAAGTTTCATTATTTTTGATTAATTGCTTGGTTTTCCTTAACTTTCAGAACTTGAAAAAAAGCTGTTTTTACCTTCTTCCCTTCGTTTTTGCGTAAAACCAGACCCGTTATACTGTTTGTTATGCTTTGTGGTTTTTTTAACAACCAAGGTGCTAAAACAAACTCGTAATTATTTTTAATGTCAGAAATCAATCAGGATATATATTTTGCAATCTCTATGTATTTACATATATATGTCTACGTATATATATATATGTAAATTTATCTAATAGACTGAAAATTTGAAGAGAGGTGACCTTTAGATTTTAATAGGATAATAGTTGGAGATAGTACTGTTTCTCTGTTCTGCTGTGTTAATTTGTAACCATCCTCATGACAATCTGATTTTTTTCTGGTTAATTTGAAGGCAGAAGACAATTCACAGTCTCTTTCTGTAAACTCTTGAACACCTCATGGAAATGAGGAGCTTGCTTGTGAATCAGAAATCTAATCTAGGAAGTGACGGAATCAGTTCTGCTTGTCTTGTGTCTTCCCTAAATATTTCTGTTGACAGGAAGGTATAAAAGGTGTGAAGTCATCTGATAATCTTGTGATTTTCACGTTAAAGATTGAGAAGTAGAGTTACACAGGGATACATATGGACTTCTATAAGTAACCTGTTCTCATACATTTTTTTGTATCCTTCTGCAGTGGAAGCATCAGTTCATGGCAGTAATGTGCACTGCACAGATAAGACAATTGAAGCTGCAGAGGCCTTGCTTCATATGGAGTCTCCTACCTGCCTGAGAGATGCCAGGAGTCCTGGTATGTCAGCCACAGTCTCTGCTTTGGGAGCCATTTCTCCTTCTACTAATCAGTAAAGCAAGCAAAGCGGGAAACCTGTTTCTGTGAAGAGCTGTGTGCTGTTTAAAACATTTGCCTGCATATTTAAAAATGACTGAATTGTTTTGAGTTTTCCATGATTTCTCCACTCTGCAACAAATATACTTGCAGATTAAATAATTTATCTGAGCGGGGTTGTTGGGAAGAGATAGCTGAATAACTACCTATTTAAAATTAACTTTTCCCCCTAAAAATCACGGAATACTTTTTCTCTGTGCAGGTGACAGAGCTCTGGCACAGATTGACCAGAGAGGCCATGGAGACTCCATCCTTGGAGATATTAAAAAGTACAGGATCCTGGGCAACCAGTTCTAGGTGGCCCAGCTTGAGCAAGGAGTTGGGCCAGGTGCCCTTCTAACCCCAGCCATTCTGAGTTCTGTGAATCTGACAGTATAAATTGCTAAAATAGTGAGTTATTTTAAGGGAAAATATTTCTATTCATCTTTCTATTTTAGAATGAATATCTGAAAACAATGTGTTGCAAAGTTTTACCAGTGTAAAAAACCAAACCTTAATGTTGATGATTACTTTAACTGATGTCCCTTCTGAAGTTCCTTAATATATGTTAGATGAAATAATGGTCAAACTGAAATGCAAAAGCTACCAAATAGGAAATGGAGATCAGAATAATGATCCAATATGAAGCTCTAATTAGTTTCATTTAAAGTTGAGTTTAGTTCTGAAGAATATTGGTGTGATATTAGTTTTTGCCTAAAACTACTGACAAGTGTGTGTTTTGGGAGTTGGGTTGATTTTCAAGGTGACAGGACTTTGGATGCTGTGCCATTGTATATGCTTTGTTTAAAATATTTTTATATAAGATACATTAAAACCATCAGGTAGAAATTTAATTAGATATTCTTTTTTTCTTCTCTCGTAGTAGAAGTTTTTGTCCCTCCTTGTGTGTCCACCCCAGAATTTATCCACGCAGCCATGAGACCTGATGTGATCACAGAAACTGTGGTGGAAGTATCAACAGAAGAATCTGAACAAATGGATATATCTCCTGTTCCAACTTCACCTGATATCCATGAACCAATGAAAAAGAAAAAGGGTACATATGGCTTTTCATAGGAGCGATCTCAAAATTTACTTCTCTTGTCCACTGCCATGGATGGTGCAGTTGATGGGGGGAGGATGGATTGGATGGTCTGATCTCTTTGCTCATACAAACAGATTGATGGGAGTCTGAAATGTGAGTTCTTAGAAAATGGGTCTGCAACGAGAAAAAGGAGGGAGCAAGAAAATGGGCTTTGACAAGCCATAAAGGAAGGTTTCTGTGTTACATATTTTAACACAAACGGGAGGAAGGTTAGAGGATTCAGAGGACTTTTGTGGTGGGTAACCACTGGTGTCTGAAATACGGATGTATTTGGAGAGAGGGTAGACCTGTGGTTCATGCAATGAAGCAACAGGGTAAATACTAACTTAAAAAATCAGATCAGTTCACAAAATCATTATAAGACCGTTGTGATATTTGTATCTTTCCTGTCTAATTGGCATGTCTTGGAGGAGAAACAATTCAGAACAGTGTTTGATTTCTAAGCATTTTGCTATCAAATGAGAGGTTGGCACCTGGTAAGGTTGCTTTCTCTGGTCTAGCTCTCTCTAGTTTTGTTAGAGGCATCAATACAGTTCACATAACTTTAGGAATATTGATTTAATGGAGTTTCCAGACATGCTGAGATAGACATTTACTTGTAGTTTAGAGGGAAACAAATGCAATGTAGTGATAAAGTGATAAAAATCCAAGATCTGTGAGTCTTAGATTTAATAAAAATGCACATTAGCTTGTCTGAAATTGAGTTAAATCTGCCTATGAAGTAAGGAACCAAATGATAATTAAACTGCATGTGCAATAGTAATCTAAGAATTCAAGTTTATCCATACCTGTAGCAAGGAGACAGCAGGGGAAAAATACACAAACTGCTTTTTTCAGCAAAGGCAAACTATAAAATTTCACTCTGCATATGATTAATACTTCTTTTTCCCCATGTTTTATGTGCAGCTGGCCGTAAACCCAAGACCCAGCAGTCAGCTTTATCTGATGGGTCTCCAGATCTAGGTATAAAGAAGAAACCTAGAGAAGGCAAAGGTATATTTTTCCATTTATTGAATCTTTAAAAATAAGCAGTGTATGTGCATGGTATTTGTCACAGTAAATGTAAATATCATTAAAAATTGATGGATGAGATTGTACTGACTTCATCAGTTTTATTTGATGTCTTCAAATTTGTTTGTACAAGATCTAACCCAAGGGTGTGTGCTCTAGGAGTCTTCTCTAGTACCCTCCACACTTAATAGGCTTCCTCATTTTTTATTTGCTTTGCTTTGTGGTTATTGACTTGTGATGCCTTTGGTGTTGTGTATCAACTTAGTGCTGCACACAATTTATTAAGCTACTGCTGTAAGACTTGCTCTCCAATAGAGGCAGCACATGAGCATTTAGAAAGGTGGTGGTTGGAAATATGATTTCTTAGTTGATTGACAGACTTCAGTGGGAATATATTCCTTGACTAATAGGTTCAGTTTAGTTTAAGGGGAAAAACAAATGATGGTGTGTTTCTGTATTAGTTCAGTGGAGGATTATGTGCAGGAGAGTTCTACCTTCCTGATGCTTCTCCAGATAAATAGAGGCTCCTTTCTTGGACTCCAAGCCCCTGCTATTCATTCAGCATGAAGACAAATTTGGGCATTTGCTTACAGGTTCCCTTTGAGGTGACGTGCAGTGTATCAGCGCTTCCCCTGGCTGCAGGTGAACAATGGATCTCTTCTCCACGCCGTGCACTGAAATTGTTTGGAGATGTTGCTATGGCTGGGAGTAACAAAGTTTAGTGAGGTGGAGTGGCAGCATGCTAGCTGAAAGAGTGTGCAGTAGTCAGCTCCACTGTTATTTTGAGATTTGTTTGAAAGCGAGGTCTCTGCTGTTTACATAATTCCTTACCTGGCTACAGCTCCTGAGTCATCACATTTATCAGTAGGGCAAGGAAGAATGGGACTGACTTCATGGAGATGTTTGCTCATGGAAACCAATGCAAACACTAATTAAACTTCCCTGCAGTGCCCACTGTTGCTTTAGATTTGGTGTAGCAATGGACTTGAGTGGAGATGACAGATTTTGTATCTGCTATATTTAAAATTATATCTTGTTTAATTATTTATTTTTTTAGCCTTCTTGAATCCTTAGCTTACTTTCTATTTCAGATCTTAGTATTACAGCTTTCCTTTACCTGAATAGTACTTGTCATTGTCCCAGGTCCTAGTTTCCTGCACAAATAATTTGAAAAAGGAGGCGTGTATTTCTGTCTGTTCTCATTTTTGTACTGGTGATTTCAGCTCTATAGCTTCTTGTTTTATGAAGTGGGAGATGGTATGGCTTTGTGGTTTTCAGGAGAGTTTTTAGCTTTTTTAAAGATTTATTTTATTTCTATGGACCTTCCTAATGATCTACTTATGTCTCTTGTTCTCATGAAGTGTCTCATTCCATGTTTTGTACTACAACTGGGATGAATTAATTTTTTTCTTGGTGTCCTGCAAAATATTTTGTTAACTGGATATAATTTTTGTTACTTATTTAAAAAAAATCACTTGCAAAAGTGGGCTATTTCATATGCAGCATGTTTTTGGAAAATCAGGAATTATTCTACAGTTCAGTACTGTCAGAGTTAAGTTATGGAGGAGGAGAGATGATTGTGCACATTTGGAAAGGGGATCCCTTGTTGGCATTGCTTCCTTTGTGCATTCCGGGTGCTTTCTGGTGCAAAGTGAGGCAGCTGTAAATCTGATTTAATTGTGCTCTACAGTTTATTTATTCTCTTGAAGTTCCTATTTGCTTCCTAATACTGAAGCCACTTCCACTTTTGCAAAAAATCAGTTGCAGAACTACAGCATTTGGTGGTTGACCCAGAAATTCTCTTTCTAGGGAGCTAAGGAATAAAATCCCAGGAATTAGTTCCCTAAAATCTAGAATGATTTAAAGATTCCTGAGTTCTCTTGTTGACTCTTTCCTCATATAGGTCCTATTCAAGTGTCTCCAAAATCTAGCTGGATTTTGGTAGCTCTTGAGTCAGTACTTGCTGTTGTCTAGAGCACATTGTAAAGTACAGTTTTTCTCTATGAGGTGCTTTTCCAGAAGATGGAAACTGATTTTTTTTTTTTGTACCATTTGAGGTTTTAAAAGATAGCTGACTTCTCAAAATCTGCAGCAGTGGTCTTCAATCTGCCTTAATTTATCTTAATTAGGCCACTAAATCTCAGGAATTAATGAACCTTTTTCACACACATACACAAAAATATAATTTGGTCGATGTCCTTGGAGGTAAAGAATTACTATTAATGTTCTGAAGTTAGTATTCTTGTGGATCTATCTTAGTTCTTCCTTCTCAGAAACTTGAGGAGTCTTCTCCAGCTGTACATATTGGAATGTGATCTGCTTTTTCTCTTTGGCTTCTCTTCCCCTTTTCCTAGATGCGTATGATCTGGTCAGAGTGCAGACAGCCCCTGAGTTATGTTCTGTGCCATCCTGATAGTCACTGTCACAAACCTGTTCTTGGGCCTTCTTCAGTGAAGATGGCACACCTCCTCAATACCTGACAAGTGCATTAAATTCTTTAGCCTGACTTCATTTTATATCCCCCTAATTACAGAAGGGTACATGGGATTTCTGCCCTGTGAATATTCTCTTTCAAGGAGTTGGACTGGCTTGGCACCCAGAAGGATGTTGGGCACTCTGCAGCATGTATTTGGGAAGGGTGAGAACGTGGGGCTGTCACCAGTTAGTGCAATTGCCCCAGATCCTGGACATGCTTAACCATGGTTGAGATGGTTTGTTGCTGCAGCTTGTATGCCTTTAAAAAATTACTTATATATATCCTCCTGTCCTTCAGTGTCATAAAATAAACTGGCATTTTCATGCCCCGTTTAATCAAATAAGAGAAGAAAATTCTGAGCTCTTGTCCTGCTGAATAGATAGATACTGATTTGGAACACCCTCCCACACCTCTTTTCAAGAACTGTGAGTGAGTTGGATTGAACAGGCTCCCGTGCTGTACAGCAGATCACCAGGATAAGCTCCTTTCAGAATGTAAATATTTATGGAAACTTCACTAAACTTAACAGAATGAATGAATTATGTGCAGGTTACATCCTCTGTGTAACATTGCTTGTAATGCAGGTCATTCAGAATTACCTAAATATGGAGGATTTTCTGTTATCTTTAAAAAGTGGTTTTCTAACACATAAATGGTTTTGAATTATAGGAAATACAACGTACTTGTGGGAGTTCCTTCTGGACCTTCTTCAGGACAAAAATACATGTCCTCGATATATTAAATGGACTCAGCGAGAGAAGGGAATCTTTAAACTTGTGGATTCAAAAGCTGTCTCCAAACTCTGGGGAAAACACAAAAACAAACCTGACATGAACTATGAGACTATGGGAAGAGCTCTCAGGTAAAAATTCTTAGATCTTTAAGTTATCTACTACAAGTTTAAATCTGTTTCTTAATTTTGCCTATAGAAATATAACCATTCTGAAATTTTAAAAGCTTTGCCCTCTTGCAGACTTAGCCTTCAGTCTTGCAGTCCCTATAACTTTGTATGTTGCCAGTGAATTTGCAATTTTAATTCCTGAAATTTGTATTTGAATGGTCAGATTTTTTCAGGTAGATCCTTCAGATCCTTTGCCAGTGTGTTCTCCCAATTTCTTTCCATACCTCCTCACATTGCAGATTTTACTGTGGTTACTTCAGGTTTTCTTCTTAGCACACAATGAGGTTTTCTTTAAAATCTGTCACTATGTTGCTTACTACTTAATTGTACTTTCCTTGCAGATACTACTATCAAAGAGGAATCCTGGCAAAAGTTGAGGGACAGAGGCTTGTATACCAGTTTAAGGAGATGCCAAAAAATATAGTTGTCATAGATGATGACAAAAGTGAGTCCTGCAATGAAGATTTGTCAATGCCTACAGATGAAAAGTCCCTGGAAAGAGTGTCCTTGTCTGCAGAAAACCTTTTAAAAGCAGCAACTTCTGCACGTGGAGGAAAAAATTCCTCTCAGTTAAGCTGCACCAGAACAGAAAAAGCAGTCACCAGAGTTGTGAATATTGCCTCGCCAACTCATGACACATCCACATCTCGTCCTTCAACTACCACTGCTACTGTCCCAGCAACAACAGCTCCCAGGTTTGTGTTTATGGGGCTGTTAAATTTCCAAAGTCTTGTTGCTAGATGTGCAGAAGGTTTGGGGTCGGGTTCTTTGCTTGCTGGTTTGCCTTTTTCATTTTTCTCTTGTTTCGTTCTTAAAAAAAAGAAACAAATTAAAAACCTGTCTCTCTTAGAATTTTCTGTTCCTATTGTCACCTGTAATGGTGCCCTGTGTTTTGGCCTAAACACACACATATGTTTATTTTGTAGGACTGTTCGTGTGGCAATGCAAGTGCCTGTTGTCATGACCTCTCTGGGACAGAAAATCTCGACCGTGGCAGTGCAGTCGGTAAATGCAGGGTCACCGTTAATAACCAACACGAGTCCAACCACAGCAACAACTCCAAAGGTAGTAATCCAGACAATCCCTACTGTGATGCCAACCTCTGCTGAAAACGGAGACAAAATCACAATGCAGCCCGCCAAAATCATCACCATCCCTGCCACGCAACTCACGCAGTGTCAGTTGCAAACAAAAACAGGCCCATCTGGGTCGGGAAGTATCAACATTGTGGGAGCCCCGTTGGCTGTTAGAGCACTAACCCCAGTGTCCATAGCTCATGGGACACCAGTAATGAGACTATCGGTGCCTGCTCAGCAGGCCTCTGGCCAGACTCCTTCCAGGGTGATTAGTGCGGTTCTCAAAAGTCCAGAAGTTAAATCAGACACAGCAGCTTCTAAACAGGAATGTGAAGTGAAAACACTGCAGCTGGTAAAAGAAGAGAAGCCGGCGGATGGAAGCAAGACTGTGACCCACGTAGTAGTAGTTAGCACACCCTCAGCTATTGCCCTTCCTGTAACAATGAAAACAGAAGGAATCATCACATGTGAGAAATGAAGAACAGGTTGCTTCCAGCGTGGATTTCTGACTGTTACGGTTTTGAATATACTGACATGATTGGGGGAGGGATGTGGATGCCACCACCAAGTCATAAAGGAGAATTTTGGAATGTTAATAAATATGCATATGTTGAAGACTTACTGGAAAAAAAGTTATTTTCCCGTGTTTCAGTGGGAATTGAACCACACTGATATGCTGACAAAAACTGCCTCTTCCAGTTGGGAAACAGCTGAACCTATGGAGAAGGAAAGAGAGAGGGACTGAAAAGGGACCAAACAATTCACTACGCTACCAGTCACCAAGTTACACTAAGACCTGAAACACTAAGAGAGAGCTTTGCCTTGTTTTGTAGTTTTCAGGGGGAGAGGAAAGTCTCATTGTTACACAAATGGCAAATTTGATGCATTTTATGCGCATACCAGCGATTACTACTGTGTGCCCACAGTACTCAACTGGTGCTATGTGAAAAACTATGCTACTAGGTATTGTAGGAAGTGAAATAAAGGAGATTAAAGAGCTTCTAAAAGAAGACAGAGGCCTAGAGGGATTTTTGTATCATACAGCTTAAGCAGATTCAAATTGAAAGCCTTAGACTGATTTTCAGTTATCTTTCTTGAAATAAGCTAATGGCTTGTTTGTGTAAAGCTTTTTTATTAAAACAAATTTTTTAAAAACCTTGTACCTAGCACAGTATTGTTATAGAATGACATGTAACATATTTTGTATGGTAGTTAAAAGTCTGTTGGAATTTCTTAATCATGGACGAAGTAGCAGCAGGATTTCTGCCTTCTGCTGTACCATGCCTACGTCTCTCACTTAGCCTTGACATCTGTGCATACATTTCAGTTTCAGCTCTACTCTCACTTCAAAGGTCACGCCCAGCATGAGCTTTTGTCAGGTAGTTCTAAACCTGTAAATTTTTTTTTAGTTGAAGTTAAGAGGGAAGTACCAGTGTTCAGAACGAACAATAATAGTTTGTATATTCAACATTTGAAGTATATTCTATTTTGTTGTACTCTTGTTTCAAAGTGTATTCAAGTAGGTTTTACTGAAATACAGAAAGAAAATTTAATGGTGTTTGGCCTGCTTTTTATTTTTAACTTATTCCTTTCTGCTAACCTGTTAACTTTCTTATTTGAAATCTTCCAGGCATTCATCCTAATACAGATGATACAGTGTGAATTTTGGGACTCCTCACTACCTCGAAGGGCTGACCAGCTCTCTCACTCAGTTATTGTTTAAATACCTGTGAAGCTTGCTGTAGCTGGTGAGGTAACTTCTGACAGGGGTCTACTAACTACCCTTTTTCGGGATGGTGAGCATACATACACATGAACTCTGTGAAATACCGAGCTGCTCCTCCAGCTACACCAGCTCCGTATTTCCAGTCCCTGTGCATGGCTTGAAACGTAGCTTACCCTGTTTTCATGGGGACCACACTGGCACATTAGTTTGTGGGTAGTCACGTGCCCAGTGGACCCCCAATTCCCAGTGATAAGCCCTAGAAAGTCTTCAGGGCAGGAACTCAGCTCATCCTGAAATTACTGAAATCCAAATGACCATCTAAGTACTTCATGCCTGGAGAAGCAATTTTACCATGTCTGGAACTGAGGTCTTCAGTAATGATGAAAGACAGCAGAATTAAATACTTACATGCTGAGAACCAAGTGACTTGTAGAATCCTAGCAGCAAGGCCCATTCTTCCCTTCAACTGGTAAGTGTGGGAATAGCTCCATACAGCCAAGCCAGCATGTGGGGGTTTTGAAACACTTCTGGCAAAAGTGATTCTTTTTCATACTCTAAGCAGGGAAGTGGAGTTTAACAACAAAATGAAGCTGAAGCAGGTAAAAAATTGTGTAGAAGGCAGCAATCCCACCTGCAGCAACCCACAGAATCTAAAGTTCCTACGCCTGGACTGTGTTTCTGGCATGGGGAAGAGGACAAAGCCTCCTTCCCCGAAGAAAATGGAGAAATAAGAGGACTTTTTTTTGCTAAGAAAGAGGTAGGAAAGGCAAGTAGGGAAAGCTGGGCAATGGCTCAATTATTTTGGTAGTCTGGGAGGCACTAATGTTCTGGGTAAAGAGAAATGGAGTACTGTAATGAGAGGCAGGTGGAACGAATCTGAGCCAAAAGACAAGAAGAGAGAAACAAGTGTTTTTAAACCTACACTTTTAAGTCCAGTCTGTAAGAAATCATCTTCTAAATGGCTGTTACCTGATTGTGTATGAAAGAGATGCTGTAACTCAGAGCGTGAAATGTCTACATCGAGTATCTGTAATTAAAACCCTTCCAACACCTAATTTAGATACACTGGAAGTCAAATGGGGACAAACTACCTTCTTGAAATTAGATAAGGATCTCCAGCTGATGACCTTCTTCTCTTAATGCCAAGACTTCATTATGTAATGGCAAAAACTAGAGGAATGAAGGCACCCATCTCGGCAAATGGTGGGATAGTCAGCTCACAGCCAGCTCTGAGACACTGCCAGTGCTGTATCTTTTCAAGGAGCAAGTGATGGTCATGGTCCTCTGGCTCTCTCACCTGGCCACCAGTAAGTGGCACATGAACTGGCTGCCAGAGGATATTTACCAGGAGTTCGTGAAGTGCTTTGAGAATCTCAGTCTGTGTGAGGATGTGCTGTAACTGAAATGGAAATGGGACTTAACCCGATTCTGTAAATTAATGTTTTTACTGGTGCTGTTGGAGGATGTGACCTCAGGATGAGGGAGCTTTGGTCAGGTTTTAACATCTGAAACATGAAAGGAACACTAGAATGTTGAAATAGTATCTAGCTATACACCCAGGCTTTTGCAGTCCCGTTGAAAAACCCATTTTGTACATGTGTGAAATCAGGACTCCCTTTTACATCTGAAGCTGATGGCTCATGTAGAAGAGTCCAGGCTTAACTCAGCATTGGCAAGCAGTAACTCTTTCAGATGTGTGGGTGGAATGAAACTTGTGTGAAGTGAGCACGCTTTATACAGAAGGCATTGAGACATACACAGTCATGGTATCACTGATTTTACAGATAAATACAAACACTTTTCTTTTTCAAATCGACTGTTTTAAGTTATAGGGTGAAAAGGGTGATGCTGTGTAATCCACAGGGGGGGAAAAATGTTAACTGTGAGCTGCAACTCAATGAATGTCAGTATCAAAAATAAGAAAAATTGAAAGCGGAATCTCGTTCCAGGGACCCTTGTTTTTGTTAACTCTCTCTAGGACATCTTAGCAAAGGGTTCTGGGCCTTGACACAACTCAAGTTGTCTGGGTAAAGTGTGCTGAAAGGAAGGCTGAGCCCTTGGTATCCTCTGCTAATTGATTTCATCAACTTCAGGGCTTTGGAGAATTACATCTGAAGTGATCAGCGATGAGTGAGCCAGGGGCAGTCAGGAATTGAGAAAATGGAGAGGTGCCTGAAGCCTCGGTTTGTACTCAGTGTGACGTGTGCAGCAGGGATCTCGGCTGCATGTGAAGATTGCTACTGCCAGAACAAGCTAAGTGCAATTTTGCCTTGTAGAGACAGTTCAAATAGCAGGTGTTAAGCTTGTTAAGAAGATCCAAGTGGCACTATCTACTGGGATGTATTTGTTCTCCAGGAGAGATAGTGTTTTACTAAGCTTGCAACAGCTTCTGCCTTTCAGCAAATTAAACAAGAGGGTCAGTTCTTCCTGAAGCTTGCTTGAGGATGAGGGAAAAGTGTCACTGCTAAAGCTTAGGCAGCCTTTATTCAAGATGAAAGCAAGGGATCTGTGGAGACTTTTTTTAGCCTTGGTGTGCTTATAAGGCATACAGCCACAAGGAGAGTTTGGAAGACATTTTTACTGTAAGAGTCATACTGCTACATAGGAAAAAAAATCCTTTCTGCTTCTTCTGAAAAATACTTAGTGTATTAATATCTATAGCTGCCAAAGCCTTTCAATGCTGCAGGCATTCCTCTTGCTGCATAAAACAAAGCAAGACCAATAATCTATTTAAGTTTTCCAAAAGAGTCTGTCTGCAAAATAAATTATGGCATGTACTGGAGTAAAATGGTGAAGGTCCCTGGGAAGTTACCAGTTAATTTCTGGAGCCTGTCTACCTTTTATTAACATAAGCAGAAAGGGCTCACCATTGGGCTGTAGCATGGATTTTCTGAGTATGACGAATGGCCTTGAGATGGGAGGAGTCCCCAGCCTTTTCCCCTTGCCTAAAAATTACCCTTTAAGGAGACGAAGCAGTGAACATCTACTGTCACATGTCCAGGATGAAAGAAGGATCCCAACCCTTTCCACGTCAGTAGAGGTTCTGCAGTGATGACAAATCACACAAATCATACAAATCATGCTCTTTCTCCACAGTTCGGTTTCTTGTGTAGGAGAGTTAGTGTTGCAAGTAAGGGTATGAATTAAAATGTTTTAAGAATCATACAGTTATCAAATACTCCACTCTGAGAGGGACAGTGGGAATTCTGCAGCTGTGATAGTTCAGTTCCTCCTGCTAAAGAGCCTCTCATAATCGGGCCTGTGGCTCTGTGCTCTGGCAGTGGCAAAAGTCCCACACTGATGGACACCTTGACTGGCCTGAGAAAATGGAGCAGCTTATAAAAATGTGAAATGAAATCATGGGCTTTTTGGTGGCAGTGGTGGGGTTTTTGGTTGTGGTTTAGTTAGTTTTTAAATACAGACCTGATCTTTGCTCTCAAGTCAGGGCTTTCTACCACAAGTGGAGTTTCTTCCAGAAACTGCCAAAAGGAATCTGGATGGAAACTTCCGCTTCTGGTGTGACTTTTTGTGGTAGATAAGCAAGGACTTGACTTACTAAAGGAACCATCTTACAGGTCTACATTGTGGTGTTGATTTTAGAAGTGCTTAGCTGCAGATGACTCAATTAAAGGGCACTTGTATTATTTCTCCTCCTTGCAGACCATTTGAGGGGAGGTCCTAAGAGAAGATAATCCTAAAGGAGAAGCAGTGCATCTCACCCCCTCTGAGCAACTGAGGGCAGCCAGCAGCATGAAAAGGAAGCTGTCAGTATCTGGTTGGTATGAAATAGGGCAGCAAGGCTCAAGGGTCTGTCTTTCTGTAGGGCATTGGGAGTGTTGCATCTTTGGCATAAAATCTCCCCCAAAAAGTGCCACCCTCCTGGCTTCCAGGGACACAATTTTACCAGCTCCTTCTGAAATTCCAGCCAAAGGAGATGGTGGCATGTTGCATGTGCCTGGTAAGAGTATTCACCAAGGACACTGTCTCCATGATTGTAAAATCCTTTCTGTCTGGGGAAAGTCAAATCCACATAAATCCCAGGCTGGTTAAAGAGGCCTCTGCTTGGAAGCAGACCATTGCCCTCACCTGCAAGGGTCAGGAACATGTGCCGAGTGTGTTACAGCTGTGCAACAGCACTTCATTTGTTTGCCTGACAAGGAGCGTGTTTGTGTGGGAATTTAGGACTTCCAGTCGCCAGACTCCGTATTTCACTTCTCAGCAATGCAAGTGCAGTAATTTATGGGCTGTGTAAAGCATACACCTGTGGCTTTTCTTCTCTTCAAATGAGGTTTTAGAACAAAGTGGCAGATACAGCTGCTCTTGTGAGGGGCCAGCCTTCCCAGGCACACTTAGCAGCCATCAGGGAGGAATTCTTGCACCCTGCTTTGCAGGACTGGCTAGGTTTGTAGCTCCACACAACTGTCAGAAAGGGGAATATTTACACTAACACAGCATAGGTTTCCTCTCCTAACTAGGAGAGTGAGCAGCTTAACAGCTAAGGGTAACTCCCTTCCCTAGAGACTTCTTGTGAGACTTGGACATTTCAAGTTCAAGAAAGAGTGCGTGCTGTGTAGGCAAAGCAGCTCTGCCACCTTGAGATTAGGGTAAGGGGTGGGGGAAAAGAGGTCTAGAAGGGGAAGCATCACCACCAACTTGAAGCTCAGACCAGTTGAGACAGCACCTCCTTGGAAACAGGAACTTGGGACAGGGAAGTGAGCAAGACAGCAGCAGAGATACTACTTTCTTCCAAAGAGTTTTATTAATAAACACCTGGAACATTTAAGAGTTACTATGCACCCTACTTTACATGGAAGTACTGCTTTATTTGCCCTGCCTTTCTCAACCATCTAATCTTTCAACTATCTTATCTTTCTCAACCATCTAAATGTCAGCCGAAGTCCAGCTGTTGCCTCTCTTCCCTTCTCTCTTCCTATGGCATTTTCCAGCATAGTGGCATGTTTACAATCCATATATGCAATTCCTGTGTCACCAATGAGCATCACATGAGTTACTATACCAACCCACCTCTGTTGTAGCCCAGATGCTTGGCCAGAGTTCCCCTGGGCCACAGGAAGAGGCTCCTGAACACTGCTGCCATATGATTTTCAATCAGATGCAGGCTCACCAACTTCTCTCAATAAATAAATTTTATCTTCTAACAGGTTCCAGTGTAGCTTTAGATTCTGAAGATAAATAAATGAAAATCTTTCAACATTAAGACTGGCCCTTTACTGAAACAGCAAGATTGACAAGACTAGAAATTTAAACCATTTAGAAAACTAATACTCAAAGCAGAGGAAGAAATAGTCCCTGGTTCGCTGTGTCCTCCAGAGGGAAGCACAGAAGAGACGAAGGTACAGTCATTGTGAACATCCCTACAGTACGTGTGTGACAGAGACACGCACATTGTTCTGGAAAAGTGAGGGTATTACTCTAGGTCATAACCTCTGTTTCCTCACCTGCTCTTACTGGAGGGGGCCTTCCTCACACTGCAACCATCCGTTCACTTCTAATGAATTTGTCATCTCAGGTCATGGAAAAATGACAAGACCACACTACTGTGAGCTTAGCTTTGTGTCTAAACTGCACTAAACTTCCCTCATATTGCAACAAAAAAAGATTTAAGAGAATCTCACTAGGTAGTTGAACCTTGCTCTTTGGTACTTGCAAAAGCTTAACATGAAATAAAATTAGCATGCTGTCAGGGCAAGTTGTTTTACAAACAGAAGTGTTTTGATTTAAATACTAAGGCCTCCACATTCGTTAGAGGATTAAATCCTTAAACAGGGGGCTTAGTGAAAGGATAAAGCTCATTTGCTTTCTAGTTTTCCAACCCTGACATGGCAAGAAGACCATGATGAGAACACTGGCTTCTTTCTTCCTCCCTCGAAGGCTGCACGTTAATGAGGACTAAACAGCAAGCGCAACTCCAAACAAGTGCCCGAAATAATTGTCAGTCAACAGTATTTCCTCATCTTTCAAAAGCATCCAGCTTCAAAGGTTTTCGCTAAAATAAAAGAGTGGTGAGTTCAGACACTGCAATACCAGGTGGCTTTCCAAGACATTAGAGCAGTCTGTCAGGGTCTTGATTAAAACTAAAGTCACACACAAGGGACAGGTGATCGGAAGGGTAATTGAATGAGGGCAGCCTGTTGGGCCCAATTTGCTCTTCAGTCAGCAAGCCCAGGGCTGAGTTCACGTTCAAGGCATGCTGGGAATACCAGATATAATCCAGTGTGTGCCGGCACTCTCCCGAGGGCCGGATCTTCCAGGTGGTGTAGGGGGGCTCCGACTGTCCATCAGGGCTCAGCACCTTGTATGCACTGTTTAAATTGAGGCTGGAGTTGGAAAACTCCCTGTAGACCTCCTCAGTTGGCTCTGCATTGAAGTCTCCGCAGACGATCAGGGGGATCTTTGCTCCTTGGGTGATGTTCTTCAGGTTCTGGAGGAGGTCACAGCCCTGCGCAGAGCGGAACCTCTCCCAGCCCGTGCGGGCTTTCAGGTGGGTGACAGCAATGCAGAAGAGTCTCCCCGTTTCGTGGCACTTCAGCGTCTGAGCGATGGCCACCTGGTTGGTCTTCAGCTTCATGGCCGTCAGGCGGATGTTGGCGCTGTTGATGAGCTCGAAGCGCTCCTTGAGGAAGAATATGGCGCAGCCGTCCGGCCCGTTGTTGCGCTCCACATCCAGGCACGGTGACCACGGCTTCGGGAAGAAAGTGCACTGGTAGCCCAGGCGGCTGAGCAGCGGCTCAAAGGTGTCGAAGTAGTGATCGACTTCCTGCAGGCACAAGATGTCGGGCTTGTATGCAAGGATTTCCTCCAGGATGAGGCACTTCCTCTCCTCCCATTTCAGAGCTTCCATAGGGCACTGAACAAAGTTGTCTTTGCCTTCCCCAAGAGCTGGAATTAGCAAGGAGGGGGGAGAAAAAACCAAAAGTTACTGATAGCTGAAAGAGGCTGTCATCCTCCAGGTTTTATCAATTTACATGCAGGTCATAGGTTTTTCAGGAGTAGCTGGTGACTTGAAAGGTGCCAGGTTTGCCAATGGGTGTGAGAACCCCTTCTCAAGCCACTGGAGTCACTCCAAAAAAATAATTTCCTTTTACAGATACAAGATATATTAAAGACTTCCTCCCCCTCTGCCCACTACACAAGGTCAAGTACTTCCACATGTGGCTGCTGCAGCTTAAGCCTAAATAAAATGAAGTGGGTTAAAAGTGACTTAACCGCAGAAGATTAAGGCAGTCCCTATGAGGGGAATTTCCCACCCCAAAAGATTTTAAGATGAAGCTGTTGCATAAGTCAATTTACAGCCTCGATTCAGAACTACCAGTTAAAATTATTTTTAAGCATTAAGAATTCCCATAGCAGATCTGAATTCCTGGATAGTTCACCAATAAAATAATCAGAAACTGAAGAGAAATTTTACAAAGAATAAAACTCAGGAAAAGGATGAGTCTTTTCTGGGGTTAAGAACTATCTAAAACTCATGGGTCAGAGCTTTCGGAATACACTGTGTTCAGTTAGGACAGGAATTCAGGGCTACCTCTGGCATCAGAGTTGCAAGGGGAGATCTTTTTTTCTTTCCCTATAGGACATAAGGAAAGCCACTAATCCAAGTGCTCAAAATATTCCCCCTGGCCCTCAGTCAGTTGCACCTCATGTAGTTCACTCCTCTCCCTTTGCTCTGCCAGGGCTTTCATTGCTGCATTTTGTCTCAAGGTCATACCTTGAGCTCATGAGCATCCCCTACCTTGGGCAAGGATGTTCCACTGCATGACCCGGATGGGGCGGTGGTTACTGGCAGCATTTTTCTTCAGGTTCACAAAGCTCCTCTGAAACCGGGGCGGCCGCTTCTGCAGAACAATCTGACATTCCTCCAGCAAATCTTTGGGGTCTATGGGATCCAGCTGTGCTGAATCGAGCTGCTCCAGGCAGTCCTGGTGCTGGGACACAGCACCACTGCTCAGCGTCTTGGCGAGCACGCTGTAGAGCCGGCTGGTGCTGTTTCCCATGGAACACACTGCAAGGGAAAAACTGGGGTTAGAGATGGTCCACCAAAACTCTTCTCACCACTTGGATGCCTTGTTGCAGTGCCAGCCATCGGTGGTTTGTGCAGGAGCCTGTTTCTGAGTCCGAGACAAAATAAGAAGGGTGCAGAGATAGGGTTAGTCCTGTCCAGCCTCATGTTCTACCTGTCATCAGGGGCTGCAGCCTGCGAATGGTCTGGTTCAAGGCATCATGCTGCTGTCTTCTAAGGCAACAAAGAAGTTTCTCAACCAGAATAGCAGGGCTAAGATTAACTCTGCACATGTTGTAGGAAACACAACAGAGCATACTTTTTCTCTGCTCACAGAGGAGAGAGCCCAGCAGGTAGACAAATGCTGTCTGCTCCTTATTTCATGTGCAGCATTTGCTTCTGGTGGAGATGGCACTCTGTATGGCCTGGTTTCCTGTGCCCATCTGGGATGCCTCCAAGCTGCAGGTCCTGGCCTGCAGAGCAGCCAGCAGGGTGACTTATTCCCCCAGGTTAATATTTAATAGGAATGTGACCACAGCTTCATTTATCCCCAAAGCAGTAATGCTGTCATGAGCATGGAGCCAGCCATGTGCTTCTGCTGGCTTAGACCTCAGGATGTGGAGTGGAAAAGGCAGCATCTCCAGCTCCCCTTCACATCCCTATGTTCTTTCCCTCCTTTCTCCCTTCATCTCCTCACTCCTTTGTGCTGTGCCCCAGCTCGGCAGCTTTCAGCATTCCCTGCAGTCCTCCCTGGGCCCCAGCCACCTCCTGTTCCTTTGGCCATCTTACCCACATGTCCTGCATCTCCTACAGGGAGGTCACCCCATCCCACATGGGGCCACAGCTGCCAGGGGTGCACGTGTGTCCCCGTTTTGCCTTTTGGCTTATGCACAGTTTGTGGTATTTCTACACTGTGTATGCCCCAAGAGCTCTCCAACCCTTTCTCAGGCAGAGGGCTTTGCCCCTTCAAACACAGGCAGCAGGGGCAGTGCTTGCATCACAGCAACTTGCATAAGAGGCAATGCTGACCGAGTTTTGTTGTTGTCTCAACTTACTTATTTACTCAATGCCTTTTGCAAAGGGAAGCTTAAGCAAAAGAACTTGAATGTTGCACTGCTGTTGGCCCACAGTGGTTTTTAGGCAAGTTTATTTGTACATTTGACTTACTTAAAAAGAGGATGAAATTGTCATCTTGTGCTCACATCTTGCAGCAGATTTGGGGTGCTTACCCAACACATCTGCACGTTCAGATTGAACTACAGCATTACCAACTGTAAGAGCTGGTGACAGATGCACAATAATGACAGGCTAGAGGGGCAGGCAGGAAGATGGATACCATAACAGTTCAATAAACACGCTCAGGAGGAAAAGAAAGACTGCAGTATAAGCTTCATGTCCTCGTATTTAGAAAAATGGATACTTTTAAAAGACACGAAAAACTACTTGCTTTAACATATGTTTTGTATATGTAAGCTCATGGAACAGTTTTAAGAAAGTTGTGAATTGGGAATTTAGATTAGATATAGGATATTTCTCCTCGTCTCCATCCTTTTAGTTAAAGTACCAGGAATTCCTCAAACTGAGATGTGATCTTGAGCTCAAACATGTGAATGTCCTTCTAGGGAAACTGTGTGTAGTGTTTCAGTTTCTGCAGTCTTTCTCAGTTTACAATTCTTCTCAAGAAGACAAGTACTGCTGCAGTAGAAGAAACAGCATTCAATAGTGAGGGAAAACACAAAACCCCTAAGCACAACCCTGACACGGCTGTCAGGGCATAGGGAGCAGGAATGAAAGCATGCTCTGTGCTGGATACAGAAGGGTGTAGTGCACACACAACCAGGGCTGCCAGGCAGCCATGCAGAAACCCAAAGACATCAATAGAGCTTTTAATAGAAGCTCCACAGGGAGCCACTCACCTATTTTTAGGGTAGGTACAACCCATAGCTAAGTGCTGCAACTGGAGATAAGCACACAGTGTTTACTGCATCAGAGATGCTGTCAGCAGCTAAGTACAGCCCCTGCCATGCCATGGATGAACATGGCTCATGGGGGGCTCCCCAAAGGAATACTGGGGAATTATTATTCTCCAAAAAGCCATTAGCAGGACCTTAGGCTGCTTGTGGCCTGACCTGAATCAGAGGGATGATGTTGAAAGGGACAGGGTAGGTGCAACACAGCTGGAGCCAAAGGTCTGCTGGCAAAACCCTGAGCAGCACACAGCTCTTAGAGCAGGATCAAGGCTACGTTCAGCCTCCACCTGCCAAGCTGCAAACAAAGCCAGAGTATGGTCCAAATCTCATCATCCCTGGGATCATGGGACATCCAGTTCTTTATGGGCCATAAAGCATAGCTGAACCTGTGCTACAGCCCAGAACAGATCTGACAGCTTTTAAAGTCAGTCATATCTCAGGAAGGAAAAAGAGCTTCAGTCTTCTTTTGAGGAACCAGAGAAAATTGTGTGAAAGAGGGTCTGGACTGTAAATTAAGCACTTTCGGTACTGGAATAGGTGGCTTGAGAGTTCTTGGATAAAGGAGGGAGCTCCTTGGGAAGACTCCAGCCTAAGATGACTGCTGATCTGCACAAATTCTTTGTCCCCAAAGAGCTGAGATCACAACAACACAGACTGAGGTGTTCTGCAGAACAGGGGCCATACCAACAACCTGAACATGAAAACTCCAAGCATAAAATTTATTTTGTTATTTCTGCAATGTTGAACCACGTCCACAGTAGTCAGGCCGTACAGTACAAGGTCACCACTCCAAAACCTTACAGTGCAAGTTAAGTGACCTGTAACGTGCTGGGATAATGTGTGCTGCCAGTGCTGCAACACTGCTGCTAAGTGCAGGCAGAGGAACAAGCAGTCTCCTGAGCTTGCACTGTAGCAGTGGGCAGTGAACATGAAAAGTGATTCTCTTGGTGTGATATAACCGGGAGCACCAACTCAGCAATTACTATTCAAAGTGCTTAAAATAAAAAAGCACCTTCCTCTCAGCAAGGGTGGTACCTCAGCATAGTAAGGGCAAGGGAAGAACTCAAACTGTGAATTAAATTTAAGAACAGGGTGTAAAGTTGGAAGGTTTCTTGCATCATCCAGCACAGAAGAGGATCCTATCTTCTAGGATCTCAGGCAACAAGCTGTCAGAGACTTTATTTTAAGGACTTTGCTTCAGAGACAAGGGCTGCAGAGGGGTATTGGTTCCTGACCTTTTGGGTAAAGTGAACAGCATTCTCATTTCCCTTCCTGTCAGGTCATAGCTCCCAGCACCACTTTCATCCAGAAGCCCCACCTTGTTTACCACAAGGCTTTCCCTGCCAGGTGAATGGCTTCGCACACCTGCAGCCTGGCCTGGAATTGCACCAGCCTCCATGGCCCCAGAGGCTGGCAGCAGCTAGAGATGCCCTCTCTGGAACCCCAATTCTAGGAACAACTTGATAGGTGTCATCCCCATGTGACAAATTCTATGCTACAGGGTATCATACTACATGTACAACCTTGTTTGGGACAGCAATGAGAGCTCATCAGAGCAAGGCAGGAGCTGCCTGTTCTCAACAGGCAACACCAGAAAGAAGAGGGAACTTCAAATCCTGCCTGCAGTCATACAGAGAATCAGTGCTTGGCACAAGCTCTAGAAACCACTTTCCTCATGAGTGCTTTAATCATGAGCTCGACTCTGCCAGCTCTCAGACACATATGCTCCACTTCCTGTAGTGCCATGAAGCTTCAATCCTGCCATATGGCATCCTGGCCTGGCTTCAACAGGAAGAAAGGAAGCACCCTGCCCCAGCCTGGCTTTACACCCCTCCTGTAACAGCAGCAACAGGGAATGAACTCAGTTCACCCCAACCCCAGCTGAGGGCAGTAGGGAAAAGTGGATCTTCTGCATGCCAGGTATGTAATACAGCCTAAAGCACACTGCCCAGAGAAGCTGCGGCTGCTCTATCCCTGGAGGTGTTAAAGCCCAGCTTGCATAGAGCTTTAAGCAACCTGAACTAGTGAGAGGTGTCCCTGCCCATTGAGGGAGGGCTAGAACTAGATGACCTTTAAGGTCTCTTCCAACCCAAACCATTCAAAGATAAAGAGCTGGGCTTATCACCTCTCCGAGCAGCAGCTGTCTGCGGCAATGGTGGCTGCTGCCCCAGCTTTCAGCAGGAATGGCTCCGGGTGTGCATTTGGAGCCATGGCCAGAGTCAACAGAGGTGGCTCAAGGCTGGATCCAACCGCAGGGGTCCCGTGGGTGCGCCACTGCCCTGCTCCGGGTCTGGCTGTGGTGGGAGGGCAGGGAACACGGGGCACAGGGGTTTTCTGCACAGGCACACCAGGACCTGTGGGCACTTTCCAAGTCTCATGTGGGGAATGAAGAACGGGGTGTAATTATTTAATGGTACAGGCAAATAAGGACCTGAAGGCTGCTGCTGCCTGCCAGAGTACAATGTGGGCTCTTCCCACACACTCTGAGTGAAAAAACCCCACTGTGAGTCAAGCTCATCCTAAACAAAGTGACAGCTGAAGAGAACAGCTCAGCCATCCGAGAGCATGCTCCAGACAGCGGCATGTAGACACTGGCCCTCCGGCTCACCAGCCAGGTCACCCCGCCGATACCTGGGGTTACTCCAAGCACCCAGCCTAGGTGTGGGAGCAGAGGGTGCCCTATTCCTCAGCTGCAGGACCCGGAGCCCGAGCCCTCTGCAGCTCCGGCGGGCCGTCCGGCAGCGCCCATCGCCATGCTGCGGGATGTCGCCCGCCCACACCGGGTGGGCGAACGCCACAGCCGCTGCCTTAGGGCCCCAAAGGCCGGTCCAGTCCCGCAGAAGTGGCTGACGAAAGGACAAGGGACACAGGACACGCTGATGTGGACAGGACAGTCCAGACCCCGCTCCGACAGCAGCAGCCCGGCACCAGCCGCCCGGTGACCGGGGCCGCCCGGCTGTGACCCCGCCCGGTTCCCGAGGCGGCTCCGCACCCTCCTCAGTCGGTACCCACCTGTGCGGGGCAGCGGCCCCGGGGCGGGCGGGCCGCCCGCTG
>VZTX01013940.1:79400-107932 GCA_013400915.1 Pardalotus punctatus | reverse complement strand
CCTCACCCCTCAACCTCCAACATCCACATTTGTCATCTTTACATTTTTAGGAAGAGTTACAAGTAGGGTTACTTGCATTTGGTCTTGGAGGCCGTGGTTTACTTGAAGTTCAGCTCAAACAAGAACATTATTATCAAGATATTTTTCAGGGACCTCTTCTCAGTAAAACTGTTATGTTTCTGGTTCTCTCTGGTCTGAGCTGGAAAATGGCAGAGAGGGGTGCTGGCAGAACCAGCCAGTGCTTGGTGCATGATCTTGGTAGCCAGCTCTGACTTCGTACCTGAAGCACTGAGCCTGTGAACTCTGCAGGGTGGTACAGCCTGGTCCAGAACAGTGGCATTCTCTTTTGGACAGTGTGGGGCTTATTGCTTATCTGAGTTGTTAATTTTGCCCATCAGACCCGTGCCAGGGACTGGACAGGGGTGGCAGCTTTCTTGATCCTTATAACTGACTAACAGTAACTGAAAATGTGTGCTAATATTTGCTAGTGGCTCAGATGTGTAGGGGTTTCTTAGCACTGAGTTAAGCTTGCTGGATTGCTCTTACCAGAGCAGCTGCTACAGAAATAATATGGTTGCTTTTTTCATTGTTTCCTGAAGAGAATGACTGAGGCCCCACTGTGTTCCTGCTTCCCTCTGCTTGCGGAGCATTGCTCTGACCTAATGGTGTTTAAAAGGAAATTAAATGCAAAAGCACTGTGTCTGGTGTGGCAGCTTGTTCTTTCTTAGTGGTGCCTGGGGTTTGAATTTTCCTGACAATTAGAAGGCTTGCTGTGTTGTTGCCATCCTGTCTGGTTGAGCTACTTAAGAGATCCCCTGGGAGCATTAGAGTCCAATCTGCTCAGCTAACCTCAGTGGCTACCAGTGCATCTGCCTCATCTATAAAATAGTTTGCTTGTCTTGTTAAGACAAGTGTTTCTGACCTCTTGGTAGGAAGAGAGCTGGTTAGCCCCAGGGGTCTTGGAAGTACCTCAAGTAAATTTCAGGCAGTCCTTGTCCTGAATCACCCTTGCCATTCTTTCTGGAGAAGCAGTTTTGGAGCCCTGTTCTACCCAAACATGAAATTCTCTAGAAGACAAAACACTTCCTGTGCTTCACTCAAGAAGCGGCTGCTTTTTGTGTGATGGTAAAATGATCTCATGAGTGTACTCTTTATAAAGAGTCCTTTCATGTACCTAAAGGTGCTGAAGTCTCTTGATAAAATTTGTTTTCCTTTCCAATAGCATGGAACTCATTCAAGAACAAATATTTGTCCTTACCTGTGCAAAGATGAGTTTCAGCAAGGCTTTGATCATATATGCAGAGCTACTGTTTTGACTTTTGCGTATCATTTTCTCCCTGTCATGGGAACCTGAAACATAAAACACTCATGCTGTATACTTCTCCTATCCTTATTTCTGTGCTCATCAATTTAATTGGAGTACTTAGAAAAGTGACTAAAAATGGCACCTTGTGACTTCATTTATCAGCCCCTGTGTATTTTCCTAATTATCTGTTTAGATCATTGCCCTACATTAACTTCTAGTGCTGTCAACCCAGCCACGCACCTGCAGGAGAGCACGCACTGCTCTACTCTCTTACACTTCACCCACCCTTGGTGAAGCTGCCAACTAAATTTGGCTGCCAGCAGGATCTCTATTACCATTGATAGCAATCCAGCCAGGCTCTTCCTAGTTCTTAATGCCATGTCTCAGGAGATGTTACAGCCCATGTTTTTGGGTAAATCATTTGAGCAGGTAGAGTGTAAAGAGAAGGGAAGACTAAAGCAAGGAAGTTTTCTCTTTCTAATGGCATTTCTTATTAGTGCATTCTCCCCTGGGCTGTTTTTGAAGTGCAGTATGATGTGTCTGTCACCTGAAGGACTTGTATCGTTGACCAGCCGTTTACTGCTGTCTCTTCTGAGACTCTTTTTAGACTGTCTTCTAAACAGCTAACAAGCAGAAGGGTCCATGTGTCTGGGAATTGGTAGTTCACTGAGGCACAGACATGATTAAGGAAGGTATCTGTTCTGTGGCAGAAATGTTTTGAATCTGATTGTATTTATGTGTATGTGAAAGAAATCACATACAAATCACTTCAAGCACAGTGAACAGAATGGGGTTTTTCCGCAGTAAATTATTGCTGTCTTCCAAATGGTAAATAATGAAAAGCCTGCTATGTACTGGATAGATTGGAGGTGGGGAAGTGGAAGCACATGGAATTCTGAGTGATGACTGTTGTGCCCCCTTACCTTCTGGTTAGCAGTTGCAGAGATGACCTGGAGGCCTTTTCCTTCAGGTACCTGCTTGCTTCTGCTTAGAATATTGTTTATTTGTCTTCCTTTGTGTCTGCTACAGAATCATTCATGGCGTAGGCAACCCAGATGAGGTGCTTGAGTGCATTGAAAGGGGAGTGGACATTTTTGAGAGCTTCTTTCCCTTCCAAGTGACGGAGCGAGGCTGTGCCTTGGTTTTCAGTTACGACTACCATCCGGATCCTGAAGCAACAGGTAGACTTCTTGATGGTCATTATAATTTTTAAATTTTACATTGTGGCAAGCATAATTCATACTTGGGAGGAATCTGTATTTGAGGGTTTTGTTCCTGAAGTAAGTGTAGTGACCACTGGAAAAACTGGCATTCCACTATCAAGTCTTGCTTTTAAATATGGGGTACTTTGATGTGAAATCTGTTGAGTAAAACTTGAGGCCTTGGAATGTCTCATTAGCCAAAATATGATGATTAAATATTTCTTAAACACCTCCTGAATACAGGGGTTTTAGTTTGATGCCATTGGCAATTTTTCTGTTGCCATTAGCAGTGAAGGCTGGTCCTACTAAGTGATCTCTAGAATTAACTGAATGTGTGTCTGTTGTAAAAATATATTTTATGAAGTTCTTTTTTCTAACTGTCAGAAGTTTCCCATTTATTTGGGCAGTTTTTCTCTCTGTCCTTGCATTCATAGGTTTATATCAAAATAAAAATGATGTAAGTCATTACACTGTGAGATGGGAATGTGTATTGCCCATTAAAGCATCTATTGAATGTGTTTCAAGGAGCTGTTTTGTTTGGGCCTATTAAATGTTTTTAATACAGGGAAACATTTTACATTTTTTCTCTTGAGTAGAACCTCTAGTGGCTTTTCATGCCTGGATAATTCAGAGCCAGCTGAATAGAACAGAATGTGTTGTTTCTTTGCGCTTGGTGCTATTTTTTTAACCCTTCTCTTAGTTTGTTGTTCTTTATCTTGTCTCATTTTATTCTTAAATTATAAGACTCTGCGTAATGGCAGTGGTTTTGACTTGTGTGTGTTTTAAACGCTGTAGGCATAGATTATGCAAACAGTAATATTGATACTTCCAGATACATCTCATTCTTCTTAAGAACAAACTTAAAAATGCAAACCTACAAAATTGTGGGATGGTTCTTTATTTTTCAGATAGATGCTGAAAAGGCAGATGTGGAACCTACCTCTCCTGAATTAGTGCTACCAGCCTCTTTTGATTCCAGGGTTTTTTAAAAAAAACAAACAAGAGGCATCTAAATCCCTGAGTCTGATCACAGCATGGAAAGTAGAATGATTAAATGCAGATGAGTTGCCTGTCGACTCTAACAAAATCTCAATAAAATCCATTTGTTCAGGTGATTGCATTCTATTCAGCATGCAGTTCAGACAAAATACTTTTGATGTTTTATAAAGAATTCAGCTCAGTAGAGCAGCAAAAAATTACACTGTTGTTTCAGCTCAAACTTTTGATTAGTTTTAGATGATTAGTTTTCACTTGTCTCTTGCTGTTTTAATTGCCTAAAAGCGTATTCGTGTTAACTAACCTATAGCAATTACAGTAAAATGTCTGCTTTCTAGAAGAAAGAGGTGGAGACTTGTGGCAGGAGTTTTCAGCTGGCAAGAGAGTAGCAGGAATATCTACTCTAAGGTTGCTACCCTTGCTCTGCCCTTGCTCTCTGTTCTTAGGCTATCTTTTTAATTTAAGCAGTTTTAACACAAAATGGAGCTCAGGATCTGGAGAAGAATGGTGCTCAAGAAGACCAGGACGAAGTCTCCAAAGCTGACCCAGAAATGACACCATTTGAGATATTTCTGAAGGACAAAAAGTATGTGAGTTTGTGAAAGGGTACCTGCAACTGTATCAGTAAATATGATGTTTTTGTCCTCTATATTTATTTGCATCTGGTCAGCAGGTGGATGACAGACTTATAAAACATGAAGCTGTTGAAGAGAGTACTTCTGGACACTGAGTGGAGAGTGTTGGACAAGCATTCTAGCTTTTTACCAGGCAACAGCCTATCTCTGAAACTGCTGTCTTTTGCCTGATCTAGAGCCAGGGGTTCTCGGATCACTTATCCTGCAAACATTCTGTGGTCATAATTATGTCTCAGATGAAAGACCGTAGGTTCACAAAGGTGGTCTGGGAATCATTTTGGTCTTCCACATCTAACTTGGGTCATCTTGAGATACAAGTCTTTATCTAAACTATGGAGACCCTCTACTCCCTGACAGTTTTGGCAGCTGCAGAGCAGTTCTGGCATTTCTGGATACTTCACAAAAACTTTGGCCATTGTTATCACTTGTGCTTCCTTCTCTTTGCTGCAGGTACTTTCAGGCTGTCTGAGGACATGATTGTGTTGCTTTGCTTTCTCCACTTTGTGAAGTGGTACATCTCACAGTAGAGGGGAATACTGTTCTGTGAATACTGGGATTAGTAAATCCATGGATTTGGTAGTGTTCTCCATAAACTGTGTGATAGCGAGTGAGGGCTGTCTTGCACTGCAGCTTTTTCTGCCAGGGAAGGCACAGATAAAGCCTCTTTCTGCTCTTTCCTGTGATGTAGTCAGAGTTATTCTGACTTAAATATCTGGCCTTTTGGCTCTGAATTGAGTTCTGGCATGATGAGGCCTGGGGCTTTCAGGAGCCTGGGGCTTTCAGCAGCTGTGGCCCCACACCACGGCAGGGTGTGGGAGCTACATGATCTTTAAGGTCCCTTCCAACCCAAACCATCTATGATATTTAAAGTCCTTTGTACCAGTGGTACTGGTCTGAGTTGTCAACAAATCTGGATTAAGGACCTCGGGACTTCAGTGCTTAGGTCCCTGCAAAAGGCCAGGTGGTAACTGGGTACTTTTTATTGCTTGAATGGGTCTTCTTACCTCTGATGTTACTCAACATTGCTTCTTCCTTAGATACCACGATGATTTTGGTCCTTTGCTGGAAGGATGCAGCTGTTACTGCTGTCAGAGGCACACTCGTGCCTATGTCCATCACCTCCTGGTGACCAACGAGCTGCTGGCCGGTGTCCTGCTTATGATGCACAACTTCCAGCACTACTTTGGTTTCTTCAGTGCCATTCGGGATGCCTTAAGGGACAATAAACTGGATCAACTCAAGAAGCTTGTCTTCAGGCAGATGCTGCAAGGCCCAGCAAATGCAACACTGAGCCAGTGAGTTCAGAGAGGACAGAAGAGGTTGCATCCTCATCCAGTGGGGCTGTATCACCTGGACCTGTCAGTAGTAAAATGTTTTTTTTTCCCGTCCTGGAGGAACCTGAAGGAGACATTTCAAGAAGATCTCACTTCTTGGTGGGGAAGGATGATCTTGTTCCAATGTCTCTTTTGGTAATTGGCTTGGTGTGCTCTTGGTGGATGGAAGAGCCTGAACAGTTCACAAGTAAGACCAGTATGGATAACTTTGTTTTCAGGTGCTCACTGTTGGTTTCCCATGTGCAAGGACAGTTATTGAACTTGTAATTGAGGATAAAGCAGTGCATATACTTAAAATTAATCCAGCTATCTGGAGGCTCAGCAGCTACTTGGGACTCTTGTTCCATACCCACAAGTAATTATGTTCCTAGATAAAACCTAGTGGTGTCCTAGTGTCTCATCATGTAGCTCCTTGGTGAGAAATCCCACCTCAGTCTAACACACTTGTGGCCATTGCCAGCATCTGTATCCGTGGAAAGAGTTGACTGGAAGTGCTGCTGTGACCAGTGGCACAAGGGACTATGTGTGTACTTCCCTCTCAGGCCTTCTGCAGTGCAGAATGTTCTCTGGGCATGGAAGAAGCTCTCCACCTTGGCCTGGCCTTGAACACCCCTGCCTCAGGAGTCCCAGCCAGTGAAATTAGAGCCAAAGAGAAAAGAAAGCGTTTAATCCATGGCCTGCTGTAGAGGTTTTTTTTTAATTTTGTGGGAGAAATTTTCAGGATTTCACCCCCATGTTAGCACTTGGATGACAATGTCTGTACCATTCTTTCCAGCTACACCAGCACTGGTCACAGAGCAGGCTACACGAATGTCACTGTGAGATGGAGCTGTGGAAGAGACGTGTCATAGGAAAGGGCTTTTAGAAAATGTTCTTGTGACTCTTTGTTTTAAAATATGACTTAGTTATGTCACATTCCTCTTATTCAGTTGGGTTTTTTTTTACTGCCCCTTCCTGTGGAATCATGGATTTAATAATTTTATATTACAAAGCAACAATAAAAGAAATTTATTATTTCTTACACTGGCTCCTCATTGTGTGACAGAGGTGGTGTACCTCAAGAGAGCTTGAACTCAAGATATCTCCTGAAAATTTGACCTAGCAGCCTGATGGAGGTCAGAGATTTATCTAGGAATGGCATCCTGTCCTGAAACAGGGTTCCAAGTAATTTACTTCAAAAGAATGTCATAGGATAGACTTGGAAGTGTTAAAGACAGCTGCCTTCCCTCTCCCCATAAGAACTCTACTACCTTAATTAAGCTTGAAAAAATACTGCCCTTAATGGCCTTAAAGCCATTAAGGATTAATCTGTAGTTTACTCTTCACAATTTCTGCAATGCTTTAAGATTTTAATATCTCCCATCAGAATGGCTTTACCATAGAGTATAAGAAGGTTTTGGTTTCCCTGGCTCTTTGAGCAGTTACACAAGGTTGTCATAGTCCTTTCTGCCATTCCAGCCTTACTCACTGTGTTGCAGTAACTTCACTTCTGTTCCATGGGATCCTAATGAAATGGTGCAAATACTGCTCTACTGTTGTCTTAAAACAGAGATTACAGAGAATGATTCAGCCACAGGAATGACATAAAATACAGGATTATTGTCCTCGCTCCAAGTAGTTCCTTGTGGTTGTTAGAGTTGATGCAGCACTGGGAAACTTGGAGAAGGTGTCCTGGGTATGTAGTGTGAGGTAGAAGGTCTGCCTAACTTAAAAGGGCAGGGAATTCTAATGAAACAAAAATGGTTTATGCTTCTTTCCAGAGGAGTGCAGTGGCAGTGCGTGGGACCTTGCAGTGCTTGTTTCTGCAGTGCCTGTTTCTATGATATTGCAAGTGCCTGTGCAAAATCTTTTGGGAGGGGACAGGTTTTGATACTTGTTCACTGATACTCCTGTATCCACATACTCAATCAGCAAAATGCCTGAGTCAGCCCAGCAGTCAGGCACCACGATGGTTTGTGTCCAAGAGGTCAGTCAGGGATGCTCTGTGATAATACAGGAGGAGGGGTGCTGGTGGTTGTGTCCTCCTCACATTTCCTGCATACTTAGGTTGATAACCTTACTGTTAGTTTTGGAAGTGCTGTTTTGTGCCTTTTGGGAGCTACATGTGGTAAGTCCATCCTGCCCCACCTCTGTGAATCACTAGTATTTATTAACTTTTCTTTATCTCCCAGACTGGATGTCCTGAGGAGATAAACATAGCTGGAATCTTAGTGACCTACTAAGCTAAGAGCCAGTATTCTCATGTTCTTCGTTATGGCTTTCCAGTCCTTCCATACTGCTGTGTTACAGTTTTTTTGTAGTCATACCCATCAGACTTTCCTGTTAACAGTTCTTTGCTTAGCTTTTATGTGTGTGCACGTGTGTACCACAGCTGCACAAAGTAAACCATTTTCTATTGGGCAGAATTTAACCAACTACATCATTCAGTGTCTAACAAAACCAGTTACAAATGTCACTAACGCTGAAACAACCTTAATGTATTTTATTTATACAGCTTCTCAATGTCAGTTCTCTTTGTTACAGTGTAAAAATTCAGCAACATTTTTTTGTGCTGACTTACAATGTTTTTTATTAATTTCCAGACAGAGATCTAATTTCTTTCAAAAACAGAATTCTTGCCCTAATATGGGGATGAAAACTACATGAAGAAAGCTAAACTTTCCATGGAGAAGCAAAAACTGAAATTAATAAGGAGTGGAAAAATGTCTGTGCTAAATTAACTTCACTAAGCACAGAATACTGCAAAAGCATCCTTGACTGTCATCCATCCCCAAAGGGCAGAATATAAAAGACCAGAGCAGAATACAAAAGAGATTGTGTGTTACAAAAACATTAGACCCTTGAATATCTTTTCCTTAGCAACTTTCAGTGTAATCCTCCCTCTAATAAAGAAAAATCTTTCACACTGATGAGAGTAACTGACAGGGCTGCATGTTAAGTGCCATGTCGTGTGCCTTTCTGACCACTTCATCAATATTCTGCTCAGTATTCAGCTTCCCCTTTTCAGAGCTACTTTAATATTGCAGACTTTTTAGCAGTTTCAAAGGTATGCTTTCAAATGTATTAAGGAAAAAAAATCAAATTGGTTTATCACAAAAATATTTTCTCCTTTCCTTCAGGTTTGTAATTTCCTGCCCCCCTCCTGCTGTTCATCTACCCCATCCTGTAAATTGTTAGGACACAATGTCCAAGACAGAGTGTATCCAGCCTTGTCTGACAGTTTCTAGGTCTGCTCCTTTGTGGCTCTGCAGGATTGCAGGAGCTGCTCAAGACTGGAAATGTTCCAGCAGGGTGTTCAATTTATTTCTACATCTCTAAGGTCCAGAGGGCTTTCAGATCATGGGATTTTCATGCATAGAAAAATCGGTTCCAGGTGTGTTTCAGAGGTGCTTTTAAGCATTGAGTAGATTTTTATATTTTTCATCATGAACGCTGTTGTTTTTTTGATTCATAACCTGAGTTGGCAGACAAAGGGCTCCAATAAAATGTTTAAACCTTTCTCTCAGTAACTTCAGACATGTTTCCTCTGTGATGTGGAAGGCATACATGAAATAGATGATGGTGCAGGCCAGTTTAATGGTTTTATTTGTAGTACTCTGGAATGATCTCCATAATTCACTAGGGACCTCATCACTTCTCTGGTAATGCAGTACTCCTTCAGACTATTTAAGATGTTCAAGCACATGTTACCATCATTTCTTATGCACATTCTGTAGGCATGACAGGACTTTTCAAACAAAAAGAGAATTTAAATCCCTTTGAGAAGTTGGACATAGACTGGCAAAGTTGGTGCTGGCACAAAAAGTGATGCAGCAAAATGTTCTTGCTTCCCTGTTGATGCCAACGTTGCCAACATGAACAGTGTCTGTTAGAGTACACAGTCTGCTCCCTGGGGACATGTTGACTTGGAAAGCAACACCTTTCCTGCCTCACAGTGAGGTGATGATGAACTGCCTGGTTAAGTGTACATCTGTCATCTGTGTTATTTAATTACATTTGTCAGGTGGAGGAGCAACACAGTGGGATGCTCTGTCATGCTTCTGACACATCTCCAGCTCCTGGCCTTGCTTACTCCCCATCATTACAGAATCTTTGGAGAAAGCCTGCTCTGTTCACAGCTATATGTGTGTCTGAACAGCTTGCAGAGCACCTTGGGAAGCAGTTTTGGATGAGAAGGGGTTATCTGGTTAACCAGGATTATTTCAAACTTCAGCCTGAAAATTTAGGAATGTGTTTAGTGAGGACCAAAGGTAAAGAAATTATAAATAAAGGCATTTGGATCTGCCTGACAGCTCAGGATTAACCAGCTTTCTGTCTTCCCTGTCCTTCTGCTACAGTGTAAAGCATTTTCTGGCCCAAGGGAGCAACCAATGCACTGGGAAAGGCAATGGCTGTCGTTCATGCCAGAGGCTCTACAGGACAGGGTGTATCTTACTGCCTGTACATGCGGAGTAGATTGATTTGCAGGTTGCTGATCAAGAAAATATCTAAAAACTGTAGGCCTTATATGCAATGGCCCAGCACAGACTTTCACAAAAGGAGCAGTTTCAAGGTCCTTGGCCAGAGTTCCTGGACCCTCTGCCATGCTCTCTGTGTGATACCTTGTGCTCTTGAGCTGACTGCCTTTCTGAGCTGTTGGATGTGTTGCAACACATGACACGAAGGTGGCTTTGTAGCAGTGCTTTCTGCTCATTGCCCCCTCCTTCCACAGGAGAACATCTGGTTTGCCTTTGGATGAGGTAATCAGGGGAGGTACTGATGTAGCCAGCATCTTGCAGGAAGTCAGCAGAGCCTACAAATCTGCTTGGGCTTTTTTATACTGCCCTTCCTGGACCAGAATGGAACTGTCTACACAGTAATGTCAACTTCAATGGTACTATGTACTGAAAAACAGCTGAAGCAACCAGCCCTTAGGAAAGCCAGATGCTTTTCTCAGACAAAGCTGAGGGAGCTGTGATAAGAGAGAACAGACTGGCAGGCAGCTGAAGCCTTTAAAGAGATGCAGCCTCTTCAAGAAAGAGAACAGGAGATGGAGCATCTGGGAGGAAGGAACACAGGCAAACAGGATGATTAGGATTTGGCAAGGCCAGCAAAAAATGGAGTGGGAGCTGTGCAGCATGTCCATGGGTAGCACTGCCAACATCAAGTTGCAGAAGCCACTGGCACGTGCCCTTTTCCGTCCTTTGTTTTGTGCATGTCTTGAGGAAGAAGTGCTCTGTTGTGGTTCAAAGACTTTAGCAATGGCTGCACAAAAGCAAAAGGCCACGGAGGAATGCTGGTAGCCTTCAGACATGAGGCTGATGGGGGTACTTAGTGCTGGACTCAGCACTGGTACCTGGCTCCGCTGTTGCTCACAGCCAGTGCCATCACAAATATTCAAGGGAGTGCTGTAGCATCAACCATCTGCTCACGTCCTTTGACCTGACCCTCACAGAAAAACAGAAGTGCTGCTGCCTCTCAGCTGAGGCATAGCAAGGTGAGCAGTCATCTGCACCACAGCCCTTCTGCCATGACACAGGATGGCAGAAAGAAATGTAATTCCCTCAGTCTGTGCTCCTGTTCAGTGAAAAGTGGCCTTTATTTGGGCTGTTCAATTTGCCATGCTCACAGCTGTGGGGTAAAACTTACTAAAATTGACAAGACTCCCCAGGGCAGGAAACCAGAAAGGTCTTCCCCACATCACCAAACATACAACAGCCTGATGCTTGTCTCACTGAGATGTTTAAATCATTATACTGAAATTTATTTTTAATTATGTTCATTTTCTTCTTTACCCCTGGGGGTTTTCTCTGCCTCACATTTCCAGAGGTGTTCAGGGATGACACCAGTGTCTGGCAGGAAGAGATTCACTGATTGTATCTAGAATCATGAAGGAAGCTCTGGAAACCTGGGTCTGGAGAAAGTGTATCCCTGTTGTAGAAAGGTGTGGTTGGCATCAGAGCTGGTGGCTCCTGATATGACACTTGAGGCAGTAAGAAACCAAGGAACAGTGGCATGAGTGATGCCAGGAAGGCATAAAAAGAAAGGTTGCTGCTATGTCATGAGTTAAGAGCCATTTGGAGAGTAACAGAGCATAACTGGGTCAGTGGCATTTGAGATTGAAAGGCAATATTGGTCCGGGATATATCTTCTACATCCAGCAATCTCATTCAGGAGGACAGGAGGGACATAGCTGATGCTGACTTCAAAGAAGTACAGTTTTCAATCCCTCAAGACTTGAAATTCCTACAGCCTTGTGAGCCTTTGCCCCTAAGGCAGCCGGTCAGGTGCTAAAGCACTGCCAGGAGATGACAACTATGTTAATTCACTATTACCATTAGATAAGGGAAAACTCACTTTGATGGCTCATTCAAAGGCTCAGGCAGATTTGAGATACCTTGGTCAGAGAAAGAACTGATGTGCCCATTCTTTTTGGGAGATGAGACACCTCACAGCCAGGTGTGTTTGAAGGCTGAAGGCTGCCAGTCTCTCATCACTTTGTGACCCAACCATCACACTCTTAGCTGAAACTAATCAGATTCCTACCAGCATCCTCTGGGTTGTCCACAATTCCTATTTGTAGATCTCTGAGTGTCACCATATCAGCAGCCTGCAGGCTGTTGATCCTTCCTTGACATGCTGCCATTGATTAGACATTCTTCAGAAAACACATCAGTAACAGCAATAAGATGCAGCCAAGCTCTGTCTTCCAGAGAAGCTGCCAACCTGAGCAGGTTGTGCCAGCCCCAGCCGGAAGCAGAGAACCCCATGTCACTCCAATCCCCCCAAAGAGGCAGACTCCAGGTGTACTCCCTCCTCTTTCCAAGGGGGAAGCTGCCTGTGCTTAGCCCCACAGTGGGGTCCAGCTGAGCTCAGCTGAGTGTCTGGCCAGGCCAGTCCATCCCCTAAGGGGCCTAAGGAGAGTTACCTAGGCAAGTGAGATTTTTCTGCAAGGCTTTGCTTTGTCCTTGTAGTCTGGCAAATGTGGATTTTAATATCTGGCTGCAGCTGGGATTGTTAAAATATGTCCATTGTTAAAATATTGTTAAAACATGCCACTGCAAGGTACCTGGAGCATATTCACTGAGCATTGTCACCTACAGAGCAGTGGGCTGTGCTAACAGGTGAAACCCATCTCCTCCATCATTTCCTTGCCTTCCCGGGAGTCAGCTTTTTCTCATGGAAGATTGTTTTATCTTCTGCCTCATGGGCCTTTGTGCTCTTCTGCTTAAAGACTCCTGTATGATCCGATGCCTGTTGCTGCCTCTGACAAGGTAGAGTGTTCTATGGTTTCTTCTCTGTTTAGATTTCACAATGTAAAACTTAACATAAGAGCTTTTGGTTCTAGCTCTGGATGCCTCAGTTCAGTGCCTGGTACCATTTAAGATTTTTAGTAACTTGGGTGACCTGTGTTTTTCCTCCTAGAGCTTAAGTTTAACACATGCAACCTGTGGCACAGCTGTCACAGATGGGGAGCCCCAGGTACATGTGGAATAGCAAACTGTGGGATATGTGGCCTCAGTGGCTCATCTGTCCGGGCTGGTGCAGGTGAGCCAGAGCCTATGGCTCTGTGAGCTGGGAGATGGTGGATACAGGGGATAAATGGTGTTTTTCAGTCCATTTCTCAGGCGTGCTGTAAATGTGTCTAGACAGGCAGTACTTGGATGGCTGCCTTGTACCTTGCAGGGGGGGCTGGTCTTCCCAGTGCGTGTTGCCAGCTCTCCTTTATCTCCAAAGGATCTTAACTCTCCTCAGCTACAGTAGAGCTGCTTCCTGGCTGTTCTGCCTACTGGCTCGTTTACAAATGTCTTCCAGCACAGGGGACCTGAGCTATGCCATTCCAGCTGCCTGGTGGAGCAGGGGGGCAGTGAGCACAGACTGCAGGGCCCAGGGCTGCACCTGCAGATCTGCCCAGCCCTGCTGCCAGAGCAACCTGTGGCTGTCTCTGAGCTCCCTTCTCCTCTCTGCAGGAGAGGAGGTTTCTGCATTATCCAAAGGCTCTTCTAATGTGAATATCAACATGTAAATGAATTCCGGAAGAATGCAGGGCACAGCGTCACAGCTCACCACTCCTCTCCCAGCCAGCTGTGGAGGCAGGGAAAACAAAACAGCAAACAGGAAAATGTTGTAGAAAATCAAGGTTAGTAGGAGACACTGAGTGGTTGAAAAAGGAGAATGCAGATTATTCCGCTCTAAATAATGAATGGGGGATGTGTCTTGGGGGGTCTTCAGCAGTCCCTCTGACTTCCTGGAGATGGTGGAGGGGCATCAACTGCTTGCACCTTTGATTGTTTCTGTTCCTTGGCCTTTTCTATGGGATCACCTATGTTTGTATTGCCAGAGTAAAACTGGACATGGAGCTCAAGCAACACTTGAGGGAGGGGGACACAGGGATTGCTTTGCTTTGGAGTTGAGTTTCTGTAATTGTGTGAGGGTTTTGTGATGCCTATTTTCTTTTTTTTTTGTCCATAGCAGGTTATAGTTCCAAGAGGTTGCTGTCAGTTCTGTGATCTGATAATTCAAATATTAGTTAGTAAAGAAAGGACTGCTTGTTTAGACATAGAATTTTCCCCATCCCTTATAGTTGTGTGGACACCCACCAAAATGCTACTTAGTCTTCTGCCACACCTCCTGCTCTTACCTCTATTCTGAATCATCTTGGGGATCACTCCTTGAAAAACAGGTTCAAATTCAAATAAGATCAAACTGACTCCTGAGAGATGCTAGGCCAGGTCTTGAAATGGATGTATTCATCCTTTAAAAGATCTTCTAATTTCCTCCTTTTTGACAATTGTTACTTAAAGCAACTGGACTGGTGATCTTTGTTATAAAGCATCTTAATGAGAATTCCTTGAGTGGCAATCTGTCCACAGGTTGATTCACTCGACTGATACCTCCACCATCCTGTCTGCTGAGCACCTCCCATGCTGTCCAGCATCTTTGAGCAGATGGAGTAACACTACTGTATGTCTGCTTGGCATAGCTGGGAAACTAATTGACCATCTTTTCAGAATTCATCTGCTGGAAGTGCTTACAGTGGCCTTTGATTTCTTTCCCAGTTGCAAGGAAAATGCAAGTAACAATAAAGACTTCTTGTGGGTGTCAAGGTGGATGATAATTTTTTACAGGGAAAGTGTTAAGAGGCTTATGGAAGTGGGTACAGTCACCACAAAGGCACCAAAACTTCCAATTACACTTGTATTTTATTGGGTTAAGGCAGTTACAATGCAATATGGAGGGCACTTCCCCAGGCGAATGACACATGCTCTCCCCAAGATCCTCCTCCCAAAACCCAAACAAACCAAAGCAGCAGCTAGACCTCTGCTATGTGCTCTAGGGGCAGAGGACAATGGCTTTGGCTTCATATTAGGAAAGAGAGGAAGCCCTTCCCAGATGGAGAAGCTGTGGCATGGACACAGGCAGGAACAGCACACAGTTATGCCCAAAGCTATCAAATGAGCATGGCTGACAGCACAACTAAGCCAAGTCCTGGGGAGTGAGAGCTGGTCTTTGATCCAGTACAGCAAGGGGGCAAAAGGAGAGAACTGTGTTGAGCCTCTCTGGCCCATGCCTTGTTTGTTGATATGAGGGGAAGAGCATTAGAGTGCCCTGACATGAGACCAGCTTACAATGGTACATCAGGACATGTCTGTTTTTTCATCAAGGAACTACTGGAGATGGCTTTGTAGAATACTGCTGGGAAAGGAGACCATGGCCAGGCTGTATTTGGCCAGCTTCTAGATGCTGGGATATACAGATGCCATATGCAATGCCAAGAGTATCGGCAAGGGGCATCAGGGACAGTCCTGGGAGGCAAATGTCCCTTCTTGCTGGGAGGGATGTTACAAAACAGCTCTCCCCCAGGTATGGGCTGTAACAAGACTTATTGCAGCAGCCAGGTGGTACAAACCCTAAATCTAGCAGTGCTCCTGTCAGGAGAGGAGCACAGGTGAAGATTGTTTCCAAAGACTGTGAACAAGTTTTGAGACAGGGTGCATGCAACCAGCTGAAAAAACAGGCTTGAATCTATCACGAGCCTTGTTCTCTTAGTGGCTCCAGTAGATCACTGGGGTGTGTGGTTGTACAGTAGTGGCCAATCTATCACTGGTCCTTGGGTCAGGAGGAGGGGGGAGCCCAGGGTAGTGTTGCATTTCTCATGTGAGCTGACCTACCAGGGGGAGGGCAGCCACCTCTCCACCTTGCAAGGAGCAGTAAAATACAAGCTGGCAGCACAAGGGAAGATTTCATTTGCAACTAGGGTGATTTTCTCAAGCACTTAGACTGACCCAGTTTTACAGGCAAACCTTTTGATGGAAACAACAGGAAAGTTGTTATTTCTCATCAGTGCTCCTTTTCTAAGTTTCCTTGTCCAATTTTCTGCTCTTGGCTCCTGATCGAAAAGATCAGGATCCTTATCGAAGAGGTCATGTTCTGTCCTCTTACCAGGACTGCTGTGCTTGAGCTGGGCGCCTTCTGCAGGCTGAGGCTCCAGATGTGGGAGGGCAAATGCATTTCCAGTACGTAGGCAGCAGAGATGAAAGATGCCATCTGCATTTGGGTCCTGTGTGCCCTGCGAGCCTGGCAGCTCCCAGGAGTGATGCACTGTGGTGGCTGATCTGCTGCACACCCGGGGCTGTGCCCAGCACTGAGGGACTCACTGGCTTGTCTCTGTCACCTTTCCCTCCCTCCCTCCCTCCCCAGAAGTGGGAAGCACTGGTACTCCCTTAGGCTGGAGTGCTGAGGCTCAGTGTGCGAAGGCAGCTGTGCAGATGGGACATGTCCCTGCCCTTCCCGCGGGTCCAGGGGCTGCCTGGCTGTCAGCAATGACCACGTCACACTGACCACCACTGTGTGGAAAGCAGAGGGAGGAAGGGCCCTGCTTGTCGCAGCCCAGGGGTCTGCTGCAGACCCGTGCAGCCCAGTGTGGCCCTGCAGTCAGCAGCAGAGCATCTTGAGGAAGGCTTTGCGGAAGTCAGTGTTGAAGGTTGTGTAGATGATGGGGTTGAGGGCACTGTTGACATATCCGAGCCAGGTGCTGGCACTGTAAAGCCCTGGAGGCACATGGCAGGATGGGCAGTGGGCGTTGAGGATGTGAATCAAGAAGAAGGGCAGCCAGCAGACTATGAATGCCCCTGGGTTTAGAGAGAGGCAGAAAACAATCCATGAATTTAGAGAAGCAACTATTTGGAAAGGGGCCTGCACTTGTACCCTCTCCCTCCACCCCCCCACTGTTTTCCTGGGGGAAACAGTGCATCTGGTGACCTTAGGAGGTGACAGGGCCATGAGTCTCTTGGCTTCTCTACCCAGCTGTATGAACTGGTTCCTCTGTGACTCCTTGCCTCAGTTTCCCCTTATGTAATTGGATCTAAGAGCTTCTGCATGTATGAAAATTTAGGATTGTTCCAGCCTTCCTATAATAAAACAAAGGAAAAGGAAAAGCAAAGGTGTTGGCAGTTGCTCCCTTCTAGTAGGGCTTGCTGGCCACTGATTTAAAACACAAGGATAACAAAACATAGTAAATAAAACACTAACATATTTGGCTATCAACATTTGGGAACATTATTCTAGATCCCTAAATGTCCCACCACTGTCTCTCCTGAGTTTGTGAAGTAGTAACAGCTGAAGCCAGGGCCTAGCTTGCATTTTTTTAAATCACAGTATTGTATTAGGAGATTGTGTGCTCCTGGAAGTCCCAAACCATTGCCCCTTGCACACCATAGACAGAATGGCTCTCACTCACCCAGGACAATTGCCAGCATCTGTGTAGCCTTCCTCTCCCGCAGCTGGATGAGTCGGGGCTGCTGCTGTGCCAGCTTCAAGCTGCTGACGGTTCTACCATTGCTGAGCCTCCGAACCTCCACTGCTGGCTTTGTGCTCCTCCTCTCTTCCCACCTGCTGTTTTGTGTAGTCCCTGGGGCCTTGGTGAGGGATGCCTCATGGCAGAAGCTTCGGTACCGCTGCAGGCTGAAGACAGTCAGCAACCTCCTTTTTGGAGACATGTCCTGGCCTGTGCATTTGAGCGAGACACAGGGGGAAAACACGCCTTGGCATCTGTTTGGCAAAGCTTTTCTCTCCATGTGTTCCTGCAAAAGAAGATGCCACAGAGGAACTGGAAACCATCCAAACTGCTCATTGGGTCAGAGGATTATGAGGAAAGTTGTAGGGAGTTATTCTGAGCCCCACTTGCCTCTTACATTGCACCATGTTGTCTGGACTGACCTGGGGGTGAATGAGCACTTGACAACTCTCTGCCTCCATCCCACCAAGGAGAAGCATGAGAACAGTAAGAGCAGAAATACCTGCTCTGCTAACCTCTCATCTGTATTTTTGTGTTGGCTCTGCTCCCCTCAGCATCCCCACCCTTTTAATGTAGCTTCACTGTGCAGAAATGGGTAAAAGGAGTGGATATGCATGACCAGGCAATTCCTTTCAAACTGTTGTGTTGGTTCCCATGGTTGCAGATATTTCATCTAGAAAGGTCAGTGGAACAAATACTGCATGCACCATGAGCATTTTGACCTCTTAAGTCTGTCAGATGAAGAGGATTTTTTATTTTAATAATAGAGATTAAAGCCTGTGAAGCCCTGAGAATGAAGCTTCACAGAGCAAAAATCAATAAATTAAGACATTAAAATCAATAAATGAAGAAATTAACCAGACTTAGGTGTGGCTGAGAAAACCCTACTCTGAACAAATATTGAAATATGCCTGTGCTCTTTTCTAGTTGCAACTTCTAAACAGCAGAGATATACAGGGAATATCCTCTTTCTAGAGGTCTGAAAAGGATTTAACTGGAGCTTCTGCACCTCAAATATCACGGTGTATGAGCGAGGGATGGGAAGAAAACATGTCACATCCCTCCTTATGCCTTCTGTTCTGTGCTTTGACCCTTTGAGTAGAAGAGATGATGCATTCTCTGTCCTTTTTGACAGCTCCTACTGTGTTCATGTGGCTCTTACTTGGTGGGCATAACTTGGTTTGGTGCTGGCGCTGTGGCTGCCCTGTCGCGTGAGGGTTCTCTTCTTTTGCCTCTGTCTGAGCACGAGGTAAATCCGGACATAGAGCAGCAGGGTCACCATGAAGGGGAGGTAGAAGGACACCAAAGAGGAGTAGATGATGAAACTAGGGTTGGATATGGAACAGACACTGGGATCCCCTGGGGAGAAGACAGAGAGAGAGGAGTGGCTGAGCTGCTTCAGTTCAGTACAAGGAGGCTCTGGTGTGTTGGCAAAGCAAGTCAAAAGGTGGCTGGGGGCAAAGGCAGTCTAAGGAGGGCAGATTATGCTGTGGCTTACCCACTGACCTAACTGCTGCTTAAAATGAACCCAACACAGGGCCATCTAGCATTAGCCAGCATGCATCTGCCTGTTTTTCTGGCCAACAGCTCTGTTCTCTTCTCTCATGTCTCTTCCTATGTTTTCTCGGAGGATCCTTCCCCTTCACCCTTTCTCCTATTCCTCTGACAGCCTCTGAGTTGTCTAGATGCAAAGTGTGCATTCACCCCTATTTGTCTGGACCAGGCAGAGGGGGGCAGCAGAATTTCTCACTCCCACCCCTTTTTGCTTCAAGCACTGCATAGACGATGGATGAGGAGCAGAGCCTTCTGCCTGTGACTCAGTGAGGAGGAAGGCTCCCCTGCTTCTCTGCCTGCAGGGAGACTGGGTTGCCCTTCCTGAGGGAAAGGAAAGAGACCGGCCTGCTTCCAAGGTGGAGGCTAAATTGTTTGCCCTTCTCAAGGGATTAGTTAAGGAAGCAGACAGCTGGTTGGATGGGAAAGAGGTTTCCAACAAGTAATGCTAATATGCAATCCTTGCTGTTTAGAAATGTGTGTATCAGAGTCAAAACTGTGTGTCTGAAGCTGTTGGTATCAGCAAGATGCCATTAAGTCTGTGTGTGTGTTGTATGTGCTGCACGTTTTGCTCTGTGTGCTCAAAGTGATTGATGGGAATCTGAAGACCTGGACACCTTGATGTGCATTGATTTGGCAGCAGAGCAGGCAGGTTTGCCCTTTAGAGCAATAGACAGTGTCTGCCTGAGGAAATGGCAAGTATATAGACAAGAATACATGGGGATTTTTCTCTCCCTTCACAGTGTGCTTTCCAGTTCCTTAAAATTTTCTGTAATTTGGCAAATCTGCAGGACCCACATTAAATGACCTGGCCATACACAGGGCAGCTCCATTTCCACCCCCTCCTGAGTGCTATTGTTCAGGATATCACCTACCTGTAGTATTGAAGCCAAAGAGGAGAGGGCATGACACTGCAAACGCCAGCATCCAGACTATGACAATCATGAGAGAGACCCTCCTGCAGGAGCTCTGCCCAGTGCTGTACTGGTACTGAACTGGTTTCACCACCGCAGTGTATCTGCAGACCAAACCAGCTCCAGGAAGAGAAGAGGGCGGAATGGAGGGAGGGAAAGGACCAGGTTTTTAAAAAGAGAAATGAAAGAAACATAGGGAACATGATGGTGAATGTGGTGAAGAAATTGAAGAGGAAAGTAGAGAAGATCAGATTATGGGATCAGCAATTTGTAGAAATGGTAAGTGGGGCATTGCAGGAAGGAATAGAGGAAATCAGAGTTAGTTGACAGCAGTGCAGAGAAATGCTCAACAAAACTGACACCATGTAAAGCTGCAAGGTTTGGGCTACCAGATGGATCCAGAAACCCCAGGAAACCCACAACTTTCAAGGCCCCAAAGTTATTATATGGGCACTGCTGGGAAAGGGCACTCTTTGGAGCAATCACAATCTACTAAACTCTCTGTCTCAGCTGCCTGGTCCGGTGTTAGCCTGGCAGGCGGATTGCCCAGGGGCAGGTGTCAAGGACCTTCAGCTGCTGGAGTGCCCCAGGAGATGCAGCTCAGCAGGACTACGATTTGGAAGGCACAGGAGTCTCATCTTTAAGACAGCCTGGGGACTGCTCCTTGCAGACAGAGCCAAACTGAAATGGGGATACAGATTCCCATGGAGAACACCAAACCAACCCAGCACTGAGATCTGCCTTGCATTATTATCCTTGGACGACACATTACAACTACACATTACAAATGTACAGCATGTGGGATTTTTCCCTTCTCCCGCTCCTTGGTCCCAGTAGCACCACACGTACCAAGGTCTTGGCTCCCAGCCCTCAGTGTTGCTTAAAATAGGCTCGGTTTTAAAATGTAGAAAACCAGAGTAAAGCTCAAGATTACACAGTAATAATCTTCATGTCTCACTATGTATATGGCAAGACTTTGTTTATTCAAGCTTCATGAGTGAGATCTCCAGAAGATGAAACCCTCTTTGAGACTCAGTGGGAATTGGATGACCAATTCTGGTTCCTGCCTTCAAAAAGCTCGAGGATGTGGTTGACTACCTACTGGGGATGTTTTATTGCTTGTGTCTCCCTGCCCTCCAGTGCAGACCCCTTCTAGTACAATGTGCGCAGAGCCACATCAACAGCAGTAGTGGGAGGGACAGGCTTGCAGGGAGGTTTGTGATCCTGAAGACACCAATAATATCTGTGCACACCCCACTTCCTTGTCCCTGCCACACTGGGGCACAGGGCCAACCCCCATATCCAGACTGTCCCCGGGATGCTGTTGTGTCTCACCTGTCAATGCTGATGGCGCAGAGGTTGAGGATGCTGGCTGTGCACATCATTACATCCATGGTGACGAAGATGTCGCAACAGATACGGCTGAATGTCCAGACGCCTCCAGTCACCTGCACCAGCAACACAGAACTGTCAGCTTTGTTCTGCACCAAGTCCTGACAAGTTACGTGTAAGGAGGTACTCTGCTCCAAGTATCTCAACAGCTAGAGGAGTTCATGTCCACAGTGATGGGCAGAGGGAAACTGAGGCACCTGTGTTGTGTGCAAGATAAAACAGCAGTAGGTCATGGAGAACGAGCCTCACTTTCATTTTAATCCTTTATTTGCTCTTGCAGAAGGAGGCAGGGAGAAAAAACAGCAGCTATCACTTCTCTCAAGGCCTAGCATGATAAATTGATTTAGATTTGATATTCCTGTATCTATCCTTTGATTAATGATTATCTGAGAAAATCTAAGGGCTAAAAGTCTCTCATCTTAGCTGCCAGAGTGCTCTTGCAGGCAGTGAGCTGGAAAAGTGCTGCAAATTTTTTGCATTTATGTATGAAACTGAGATCTGAGACCAAGGCTTCTCAAAAACCTTATTTGAATTCTTATCTCAGTTACAGATTTTGATTATTAGATCTGAGTGAGAATTCACAGGCTATTCAGATAAGGGGGCTTGGGTTGCTACCAAGCTGTTGTTCTGGTTGTTTTGAATTTTTAATTTGAAGTGTGTGGTTGTGAAAGCTCAGCTGCAGCCAGTCTTACTGATGGAGAAAAGTGGGTTTTGGACCAGCCACCAAGTTCTTGTCCACTGACAATCTTTTCGGTTGACAATGATGTGCTCCAACCTCTGTGTGGCCCTGCTGTCCTTGGGACTGGGATGACAGCCTGACCCCGAGGGAGGTGGTCAGCCTCTCCTTGTAGGAGATGAACAAGGAGGCAGCCTGCCCTCCAACTGCAAACAAACCCAATGCTGTGCTGAATGGGGATGGGGGGTAGGAGAGAAAGAGGGAGGAAAGGCTATGCTTGGGAGAGTCTGGATTTTAGCCTTCAACCCCATGGATACTGCTGTTTCAGCTGGATTCTGGAAAGCTATCAGAAACTGCTACTAGTTCCTGGTCTCTCTGCTTACATTTAGAAAACATCTAGAACACTGCACCTGGTTTTGAGGCCCCAGTAGAGGAAAAACATTGATAAACAGGAGCAAGCCCAGTGGAGAATCACCAAAACAATCCATAGGGGCTGGAGCAGCTGTGAGGACCAGCTAGGGAAACAGGACTTATTCAGTCTGGAGAAGAGATGGCTTTGAGGGGTGGGAGACTAACAGCCCTCTAGTGCCTAGTGGGAGGTTATTGAGAAAGTTTGAGCCAGGTTTTTCACAGCAGTGTGTGGTGGAAGGACAAGAGGTAACAGGAACAAGCTGGAAGAAAGGCGCACACTGGTTATAAAGGTTACTTTTCTGACCACAAGGACAATGACATAGTGGAGCCAGTTGCTTGCTAAGTCTGTGCAAGATCCATTCTTGGATGTTTTCAAGACCCGTTCAAAAATACGCATCCCAGACCAGGCTGGAGAGGGTGCCACAAGTAAGCTTGGCTTCTAAGGCAGTGGGTCAGCCCTGCAGCAAGTGCCAGTGCCTAGGAAGGATGCAGCTCCCTGCAGAGAGAAGAACTTGTATTAATACAGAATTCACTCTGAGAGCTGTTTAAGAAATAATCCTGAGAAATTTAAATGGTTTTGATAGTGGTAGCATTCCCACACACAGGCACTGAAACCTGCTGGGGTGAGCTGTGTCTTTGGGGTGTTCTCTGCTGGGCCCAGCTGCTACATTTCAGAAATCAGGTATTGAATAAGGCAGTCTTCCATTAGGCCCTTTGACCCTGAATGAATGCAGGGGAGGGAAATGGGAATTGGCTTTCAGAATGCAGAAGGGAACTGTCCTTTCCTCTCCAGTTCTCTTTATACTGGTGTCACTCGTTTGTTTCTCATAAAAAGTAAAGGGGGAAAATAAAGCCAAACCATACTGCCGAGCTTTTCTGCACCGTTAGGTGAGCTACAAGATGTGCAAACTGAGGGCTGTCCATCTGAAATTAGGGACCTTAATAGGTAGGTTCAGCTTCCAAACACTACATTGGTTTTACTTTAGTTTCAGATTTTGAGATCTGCTTGACCACCTCAAAATATATTAAAAAAAATATCCTGGAAGCCTTTGCAGTGGGACCCAGTAAGGGATGTTTCTGCAGTTGGAGGCAAAAAGCAATGCAGTTTCTATGTGAGCTGTGGAGTCAGAAGAACATTTCACCAAGCCAGTGGCAGGTGCTCACATGAAAGCCAGCTGCTGCTAACCCAGCAGATAAACAAGCACTTAACTGAGGGAGTTTCCAAGGTCCTGAGCATGTTCAAATGCTGAGCTCAAGAATGTGAACCATTAAAACTGAAGAAGGTGCTGGTGGGGATGGCTCAGAAGTGAGCCCTCTCAGGATGATGCATTCAGATCACACCACCTGCACACTAGAGTGTAGCTTGTGTAAGAGGATGCTTGACAGATCAAAATGTTTGGGCTTAAAACCCATCCTCACTTCCACCTACCACTTCTAAAATGGGGAGTAGCTCTGCTGAAGTTGGTGAATTAGTTAATATTTACCTGTGGGGTATATGAGCACAGAATTTATTCCAGAATTTAACAGTGAAGAAGGGCCTTTTTATTACATGCCTTGTTCATAATTTAAAAATTTCTATTTCTGCTCTTCCTTTTATTTCTCTGTTCTAATCATCTTTCCTAAAGCAGCTAGAACCTGCTAGTCTGTGTTTCTGGTTTTCATGTACTAGCAGCATACCTCTTTATCCCTCTGGTGCTCTTTGTCCAGGAATCTCAAAGGACATCCCAGGTATTAATTGAATGAATCCTCACATCTGCCTGGGTGAGGTGGATGGTCAAATATTATTCTCTTACAGCTGATGAGAGCAAACCACAGAGAGATGAGCTGATACAATCTCTCATTACCACTCAGTGACTGTGCAGCAGAAGTGGGAATAGTGTCCAGGATAAAATCCTGACCCTGTTAAAGACACTGCTAAAACTCCCTATAGACTATTCAGGTCAGGTTCTCACCTGATCTTCACTGATGACCAGTCTGCATTATCCACAAAATTGTGGTATTATTATTTTTAACTTCCAGACTCTACAGGAAGCTTTCCAGTTTATGAATGCTCAATGATTATTTTTTAAACTTATGCAAATCCACCATTGTCCTGAATTCTTAAAATAAACAACAGAATCTCCACAATTCAGATATGAATGGTGATGCCACATTGAGGAGCACATGGATGAGAAAGTAGGAAACCAAGTTGCATAGGCAATGACAGGCATGAAAGTAATGGTGCATTTACGCAGGCTCACTGAAGGATTTTGTGTTTGAGAGATGCTGCTTGGGGGTGCTGTTGGCTCCTGACAGGAGATGGCTGCTCATGGGTTTGCACAGTGGGAGTACCAAGAGCACTCATGGTCAGGGCTGCTGAGCTGCAGTAACTCAGCTCTGTCCTCCCTCTGACACCAGTCCAGTAGAGCTCCTGGAGCTCACAGAGCAGCTCAGGTCTCGCTGCTCCTGTGTGAGAGACACACAAGGAGACAACATGACTCCCACATGGTCTCAGCAGATTAGACCTCAGTGACAAACTCCCCCTTTGGAGGTAGAACTGGATGTTTTGAGAAGACTGAGGAAGATGTTCCCAGCCATCCTGCCACATGTCTTCCTCCATTTCTGCAATGACTACAAGGCATGATGGTGTTCAATGCCATCAAACTGCAGTGGGCAGGATACCCTAATGACTCTGTCTTGGGAAACCTCAGTGAGCTTCAGCAGCCATAGCACCAGTGATCAGTAAAGAAGAGGGGCAGCAGTACTGGTGTATTAGACCTACCCACTGGCCCCCAGAAGACTGCTAGACACACTGCTCAATAGCCCTTCTGTGCTAGAAACCTCATCAGGAGGAGATGAGGATTTTGAGGCTATAAAACGTTCCTACTGCAGCTCTGTCACAGCCTTCCCAAAAGATTTCTCAGAAAGAGACAGTTCTGGTCTGCATGATTGATACAGTAACACATTCCATGGCCACAGATGACTCTAAAAATGGAGTGTAAAGAACAAATTTCACAAACAACCTTTAAATCTGAGGCATTCATCCACCTTTAACTTCTTCATAAATAAGGGCCAGTTCTCAAAAGTCTGGTTTGACAGACCTTCAGTAGATGAATAGGTATTGTACACAGTTTTGGGGACTGAATGATTTTTTGGCAATTTCCAGGCTCATAGTGTATTGAAGCATGATGCCATTTCTGCTTCATTGGTAGCATCACTGATCCATAAACAGCAGCAAATATTGAAAAAACTTTGGGGCTTTTTGGGCTGTTTTAAATCTTAGTCTTGATGGAGTCTTACAGCCCAGCTCTATAGGAAATACTGTGCAATGCCAGGAGTGGTAATTTGGGTTTGGGATGTGTATGGGTTCTTTTCCCTTTGTTTGGATGACTCTTGCATCAGCTACTTTGATTATCCAAGCTCCACAGACAGAAATTAGTCTTGAATGGGTCTACAAACACAACTAGAAAACAGACCTACTGTTGTGCTCACAAATCATGACCAAGGCACTGCATGGGAGCAGAGGCTGCTCCACAGATGTGCCTCCGTCCCACCCTGTCCACAGAAAGAGTGAGTGCCAAGTATTTTCTAAAGCAGAGCATAATGTGATTTCATTAAGGACTGGAATGCACTTGAGCTGATGGACTATTCCAGTTTGAAATAAAATTGGATTTTTAATAATACTTTTTAGTTGCAATCAAATTGAAGAGTCTAATCCTGTCTCACTGGGATGGCTTCCCACACACACACACACACTTATTCTTTTCTCTTTAATCATTCAGTGTAACACACCCGAGCAGTACACATCCTGCAGGACAGCTCCAAGGCTGTTCCACACAGACCAGTCTAAATGTTGTTACTGATTTCATTAGGAACATAGCCATGCATGCAGTGGTTTGGTTAAATTCTGCTAATCATTCCTAAGATGTACTCACCTCCAGGTACACCATCCATGGCATCACCAAAGTAGCCACCAGCAAATCTGCCACTGCCAGGCTCACCACGAGGTAGTTGGTTGTGGTTTGCAAGGTGCGTTCCCTCAGCACAGCCAAGCAGACCAGCACATTCCCAAAGATGATGGCCACAATCAAGATGCAGTAGCAGAGGGCGTAGTAGGCATGTGAGTGGGGCAGCTCAGGCTCTGTGGTGCTGTTTGCCCCACAGGGAATGGGGTCTGTTGTGTTAGGATGGCTGCTGGCTCTGGTGAAGAGGGCCATGGGGCTGCCACTGCAAAGAGAAAGAGGACTAAAAATCAGAGCTCTGCAATAATTGTGGAGAACAGTACCCCCTGTGGGTACTGGTAGGATTTTTAGACTTTCCTTATGAATTCTCCTTCAAGCCCATCAGAGAGGTCTTTTCTTCTGCTCATATACAGGCAGAGCTTTGCTTAAAGACTTGCTAGGCCTGTTCCATTTTTCACTGCATCTAAGCCAAGGGAAGAACACAGGATTTCACCTTCTGTGTGCATGTGAAAGATGGATCTTAACAACCAGTGCAGTTGTTTGGAAAGTGGGCAATGCTTTTGAGATGCACCAAAGTCACACCACAGTACAAGTAAGCTGGGCAGGAGTGTGGTCTGAAAGACAACATTTTGAAATGATGAGAAAGACCCAAAACAGTTGCCCAAACAAACTAGGGTTTGCCCAAAATTTGGAACTCATATATTTTCTTCTGGGAGGTATCCTCTTCCTTCTCTCATCAAAAAATGTCTTCAATAACTTCACACACTTGAGTGCTTGGCAGCCTGGCAGAGCATCTTGATCCCTGGCTGCCTGGTAGCAAGCACCACCTCCAGAATTCCTCATTTCCTGCAGCGTGTTTCTGTCCCAAGCCCTGCCTGCCTTGTAAAGGGTTGACTGCTGGTGCTGTTTGCATTTCATCCATAGTGTGCTCTGTGTTTTCCATGCCTGGCCAGAAGATGTGCTTCCTGTGCTAAAAAGCAAACCAGTTTGATGTCTGGGATGAAATAATGGAAAGATGCTTGCAGGGTACTCTGCATTTTGTTTTCTTACAATAGATTCAAGTCTGTTCTCAGTAACCTACCCTTTCATGATTTAGGAGGAGGATTTTTTTCCAGAAATATGAAAGGTGCTGTCCCAAGGTTGTTCCATGGCATTTAATGGCTTGTATCTTTTTTTGTCCTTTGCTACTGCTCCTGTTGCTGAACTCATCATCAGTGTGACAGGTATGAAAGGCAAGGACAAAACATTGCAATGCCAGTGATATAGATATTACTCTGTTTCACCTCACCCGTTGAACAGCAGCATCTGTGATGCACAGCTGCTGCACAGCTACACTCCTGGAAGAGTAGCTGTGTGATAGGTATAAATTACTCCAGTCCCTTGGGATATACTCATCCTTAAAACTGGTACCATTCTCCCCTGATGCTTTGTAGCTGGGAGAGTACAAGGGTTGAATGAGATGGAAACTGAACTTCCCTATGTCCTGTGGACACAGATCCCTCAGGACAGGGGTGAAACAGTCTCTTATGGGCACATGCTTTGTTTGAAATTGCCTGTGCTTGTCTCCCCTATCTTTCTTCTGCCTGACCCTGACAAAGACCTTAAGCCTTCCACTGAATCACAAGGATCTCTTGAACAATGAGTGCTGCTGCTGAGTCCAGGACTGATCATAAAAGTTGAGATGCAGCCACCCAAAGACAGGATTCATTTTGCTGCGTCCCTTGCATTGACACAGCTCCCACTCTGGGAATTCTGTATTGTCTGGGGCCCGGAAAGGCTGGTTCTGTAGTGCTGGAAAATAAACTACATTAAGCAGCTGCCTAGCTGATAAGCAAGGCCAGAACAGGCAATGAACAAAACATCACCCACAATATACGTAACCTGAAGGCACAGGGCACACAGTTTGCCTGTGGGTTTCCTGTCTTGTCTTCTGCTCCTTATACCCGTGAACACTATTTTCGACTCTCACCCCAAAGCCAGTCTTCCCTCGCAGCCCTGTCAGGTCCCCCATCCCTGGACTGTTCTCCACCGCCCAGTCCTGCTCACTCTGCACTTGCCAGGGTGCTGCCAAACCAGGCACGTACCAATGTACCTGGATACCCTCACAGGGGGTGGCAGCACCTCCACCACTCTGGGTAACCGCGTGGCAAGCAGCGATGGGGACGAGGGTCGCAGCCATGGGGACGCGCAGAGGGAGGGGAAAGGGAGGAAAAGGGATGCTCCTCCCGCGGGTCTCCGCCTCAGAGGGGTCCGGGTGCCTGTCCCGGCCCGGATGGCAGGTCCGGGTGCGGGGTGCGGGGAAGGGTCCGGGGTCTGAGCGCAGGGTCCAGGTGTGGCGGCAGCTTTGGGCTCGTCTCCAGCTGCGGGTGCTGCTCAGCGCCCGCCGCTCCCGCTGTTC
>VZTX01013940.1:6393-79387 GCA_013400915.1 Pardalotus punctatus | reverse complement strand
GGGGCGGGACCGGGCTGGCCACCTCCTCCCGCCCGCCCCCGGCCCCGGGACCCCGCCGTGCCCGGCGAGGGGGCAGCCGGGCCGGGGCTGCGCTGCCCGGGAGCACTTCTCCTAATGGACGCGGCGGAAGGCGCCTGGGCGAATTTTGGAGCCGGGGTCCGCAGCCAAGGGCGTACTTTGCCGAGGGACTGACCTGCTCCTGCCTGGGAGGCGAAGCGGAGAGCGGGGAGCCTGGGGCGCCGGGAGCCCGGGGCGCCGGTGCTACGGCCGAGTGCGGGGAGATGCCTCGGCTGGGGTGCTTGCCCAGCAGATAGAAAGTTGTCACTTAGAAGAGCAGTTGAAAAAAAAAAAAAAATCAAAGCAGAGAGGATTTTAAGAAGGGGGAGATTTAAAATATATATATCTTTAAATAAACTACCTTTAACCTGAGATGAAGGAGTGCAGGTAAGCAGGGAGGAAGCTGGAAAGGAGACTGACGTTGGGAAGCGTCCTTTTCCAGGGACCCCTTCTAGTAGGCACAGCACGATGGCCAGGGCACAGCTACAAGCCCTCGAGGTTTCCCTTGAGGTCTGAGATCAAGTCTCTGAGGCACAGTTCTCCTTGGTCTGTAGTCACTGGGGTACCAGTGATCTCGATGAACCTTCTCCCTGTGGAGGCTGGTTTGTGCCCACCACCCACTCTGGCACAGCAAGCGCGGCTTGCAGGGAGTTGCCAGGAGGGTGCAGGAAGCTCAGCAGCAGGGCTGAGGCTTCCCTTCTCTGCAAGTGTGCGTTGTGGCCCTGCCAGGAGCAGACAAAGTGCCCTTCCCCTTTATGCACCCACTGGTCGGGTGGCCACAGGCTGACTTGTAAGTGGACAAGGAAAAGAGAAGATACTGTGGCGAGCAGAGTTTATCGACTTATTTTTAAGAATTTGCTTAAGAAGTATGCGTTGGGACTTAGGCTGCCCAGATCATCTCTCCTGCCTGCAGCTTTGCAAGCTAAACTCCTTGTAGGTGAGAGTGGTAGGAAGGAGAGGCGGTGTAAAAAGCCCTGATATTCATCAGGTGTGAGGGGTGTGAGAGTACCATCTTTAGTCTGGCTGGGGACCGTGAAAGTGCCTATATAGGATTTGATGGGGACTAAGCAGCACCACTGCCTTTAACCAAAGCTGTGCCTGCCCCATGGCAGCTCCGTGGATGGCACTGGAAGAGTGTGATAAGTCACTGCCTAGTCCCTAGGGCGACACATTCACACATGTCCTCCTGGAGGATAGAGCTGCCAGGCTATTAGACCAAATGACCCGTGAAGGACTCTACAGCCCCTTTGTTCCCTTGGGAGTCCCAAAATGGAGTGACATGGACTACATTTACCATGCTTACATTATGTTTGTACAGTTGAACTTCTTCCATCATCTGAGCCATACTGCTCACTTTAGGGGAAATGCACTTGCTAACCGTGCCTGGGGCAGTCAGGGAAGGGGGGAAGCCCTCCCGCCCATGTCCAGCAGAGGATGAAAGAGAGATGGAGGCATTTTAACTTCCTTTTAGCAGTCTTTAAATGCAGTTTCTTTCTGAAGGATTGTGGCTGGCAAGGTGCTTATGTTGGCTCTGGGATGACGGGGCAGCAAGGCACTCCCGCAACAGGCTTTGCTGCTGTCAGCTGTTTGATGTAGCTGCTAACCACAGATTGATAAAGAGACACTGCCTGGCCCTCCTTGAAGATAAGGGAGATGCAGCAGAGGAAATGCACTGCTTTAACCACAAAATCACCGTTTTTCTGCTTCACATTTTTATCTTCCAGTGCTGAAAACTTCCCTGTTGCCTTGCCTTGTGTGTCAGTGGATCCCCTGGATCTGTCTCCCTTGTAAAAATTGTTTCTTGCTTTTAATTATTTTTATCTCATTTCTTAATATTACTCTGACTCCAGAAAAAAAAAAAAAAAAAAAAAAAAAATGTGTAGTGTAANAAAAAAAAAAAAAAAAGATGTCATAGACTCACAGAATCATAGACTGGTTTGTATTGGAGAGATCTTAAAACTCATCTAGTTCCAATCTGGCCTTGAATGCTTCCAGGGATGGGGCATCCATAGTTTTTCTGGGTAACCTGTTCCAGTGCCTCACCACCCTCACCGTAAAGAATGTCTTCCTCATATCTAATCTAAACCTACCCTCTTTCAGTTTAAAGCCATTCCTCCTTGTCCTGTCACTATGTGCCCTTGTGAAAAGTCTGTCTTCCTTGGAGGCCCCTTTAGGCACTGGAAGGCTTCTATAAGGTGTTCATGGAAGTTTCTTTTATCCAAATATAATTCTCCAAAAATAATTGAGTTGCAAATGCTGCTGCTCTATTGAAGCTCATTCTCCTAAGTGCTCCCTCCCCACCTCCTTCCCAGGATGGCTCCCTTCTGGTGTTTGCAAGACTGGAAGCTCTTTGGGATGGGACTTAATGACTTTCTTGTGTTTGCTCTGCAGCAGAGGTCTTGTGGAGCAAGATAATAATCCGTGTGATCATTTTATTTAGAATAGATTGCACCACACATGGAGGCAAGGCTGAATTAAAATTGCATAAGCAATCTAGATTGTGATAATTACAGTGATTGTTTTTTAATAGTACAACTTCTTTAATACAGGACTTAGTGCAATGTCTCTTTCATAAAACCCTCTCCTTCTTCCTACCCCAAAATCAAGTGTGTGGTGTGTATCTGCCCCTGTTAAACCTTGTCTGTGACAATGTGGTATCATTGGAGCATGGCAAAGAAACAGGTCAAGTAGTAAGTTGTTAGATGAACGAAAGAATGAAAGAATATGCCAACAGGTTTCACTGTTCAAACTCTTGGTTCTCCAGCTCCTTCCCAGGCTTTCTGCCCCATGTGCAGAAAGTGCAGAGATGCCATAGTTCCCAAACCTGCTTCATTCTCTCTGGATCCCCTCCAGCCTGTTTCTTTGCCCTCACCTCCAACACTGACTCCTTAATTATTTTCAATCCTATGTGTCCTCCAGCTTTTTGGTAAAGATTTCAAATAACTTGGATAAATGCCAGTGTTCTCTCTTAATATTTCCCCACCTGCTTGCCCGTCAGTCCTGATGTTCCTCTGTGCTGTTTGTCCAGTGAAGATTTGTGCACTTCTGTTCCCTTGTGCCTCTCTCCAGCCTGTGCTTGTTCCTTCCTTTGGTTTCCAGCCACAGTCTCAGCATTCTGTCCAATTCCCAAACCTATTTGTCCTTCCCTACTACTGCTAATCCCCAAGCTCCTCACTCTTCACTTTGCCATCCCTGGCTGGGTTGCTATGTCCTATATTCGTGTGGCTTAAAGGATTGTTTGGAAATGGTATTTATTGTGCTTTCACACCACAGGTGCTGTCACTACAGCCAGTATTTGAGGTGCAGTGTCTAAAATGTGCCACTCAGGTGGAATAAATCTTCCATCCTTCATCCTGCAAGCCAGGGTGCCCTTGTGACATTATTTTTAAAATACTCTGTATCCATGGGGTTTTTCAATACCTGACTGCACAAAGCCCTGATTTATCTCATGGCTGACCCTGTTTGAAGCAGGATGCCAGACTGGATACCTCCTGGGCACCCTTTCCAAGCTGAGTTATTCTATGCTGACATGAAAATAACCTTGCCTGCTGGATGTAAAGTAAACAAAACTTTTCTGGTTGGCACAACCTGCAAACTTCCAACGGAACTTAAATTCATGCCCATACCATCTAATCAGGATATGCCTGTTTGACCTTGGTTGCTTTAAATTTATTACAAAAGTCACCTATTTTCACAGTGATGGCCGAAATGGAGCTCAGTCAGCTTCAGGATTATCTATGCAAAGCAGCTTGCAGAATCACTACAGACTACTTGGAGAAGCTACCACAGCCCATGTCAGATAAGATTCACATGAGACTCAGATCCTGCTGATATTGATTCCCTTCTGCCCAGCCTTTACCTTCCCTGTTCCCTCTTCTATCTGTATGGAAAAGGGTGGCACATCCCAAACCCGCACAGCCCACAGAGATGTGAGCTTAGCCCGCAGGGAACTTTTGCCATGCAAATCACATCTGCAATGGATTTTGTACAGCAAAACATTATGATTGGAATATGTGGTAGCATAAGAACCCTCTCATCTGCTGGTTAGGTGTTAGACTGGGACTTTCAGGTCCAAGTCCTTTTTCTGCTTTACCTCAGGCATAATCTGGTGTAGAGGAGCTCTCTCTGTTTGGCAGAACTGGGACTTCAGGCACTGCATCCCATAAAGCACGCTGAGTGGATAAAGCCATTATCCTGCCAAATTCCTCTCTAAAATTACTGTTTTGATCCTGTTTTGCTTTAATTAAATTTTGGTCATGTTAGAACACAAGCTTTGCAGCATGTCCTGGGAAGGATGAATTCTGCCATGGTTAATTTCCTTCTGCATCCAATATTGGGCAATTGGTGCTGCCCGTGAGGAGAGGAGATGGGGTTTTTAAAATAAGGAGGGTGACTTCTGCAAGGGTGCCTGACAGAGGAAGGGCTGTGGAGGGGGTCGGGGCTTGTAACTCTCATACCTCACTTCGTGGTGTCTCCCCAAAATCTTCACACAGCACCATGTACAGGGAGTCCAAGGGGCTCATCTGGGGGGAGCAGTTTCAGGACATAATAGAGGGAAAATATCCATCTGAGAAAAAGGGCATCAATTTTCAAAAGGGCCATTATGCTTTTCAGAGTAACCTCTTCACATTTTCATGCCAAGAAACTGTGGAGCAGCAGGACTGTCATTACCTCTGTCCCTCCTTCCTTCCCTGGAAAATGAACCTGTCTTCTCTGTGAGGAACTGTGCTGCTGAGGTGCTGGCCGTGCCCTCCCATGAGGCACAGCCCTTCAGCAGCTGGGGTTGTAAAGTCATTTATCAAAGTGGCCCTAAATCTCAGAGGGGCTGGTTATGGCTCAGTGCTGGCCACAGACACGTCTGGGGGCAGGAAGGGGGGTGTTCTTTACCTTCTGCATGGGACAGCTCTGCACTACTGGAAGGGAGCAAAGCGCCCTGGAGGCAAGGCTGGTTGTGGGAACAATTGCTAAATTTGAACAGCAGGAGGGGTTCTGTGAGCCAAACCGAAATGCTAAAGCTACATTATCTTCTCAAGTCAGTGCCCTTCCTCCTCCCGTTTCTCCCCACCGCCTCAGCCTGAGGATCCTCCGTGAACAGGATCACTGCCTAGCAAAAGTCTGCAGCAGCATCAGCTCTTTCTGCGGTGCCTGTGCTCCTCTTCTTCCCTCGCACCACCTCCATCCTGAAGGGCTTTTGAGGTCTTTGCATCATCAGTACTGATGCTTTTTATTGCACACCTGGGATTCCTGCTCCAAGCCGGCTGCCTGGCTCAGAGGTGTTCTCACAGCTGGTGACAGGAATACGCTCATCTCAAAGCTAGCAGGTGTAGTTGCAGTGTTTTAGGATTTTTCTTTCTCTCTCATGGAGAATATAGATAAACTGTACTTTCTTAATCTCTGTGTTTAGTGTTAGAGGTGTACGAGCCATAACCAATAGGTCTTTGGGGGTGGATTGTNACCTTTAATCCTCTTCTCCTGTCTGAGGCGAGAGGCTGCGTGCGCACATGTGTGCATGCAGGTGAGTTGAAAGGGGTGTTCGTGGCTCCCTCCCGTCACTGAGTGGTCTCTGGCCTCAGTGTCCTCCCAGAGTTACCTCTCACTTTGTGAGGCACAGTGTTGTCACCCCACAGACTGTTTTTATTTTCACCAGGCAGTGGCACTGGCCACTTCTCCTTTTCTGACTGTGGTGTGACTGAGCAGCAGATATCTGTGTCACTGGGGAGGGAGGGTGCTCACGGGGTAGACACCATGCTTCCTAAATGGACTTGGACAGTCCTAATTGCCTCTGACTGAGATGCCTGCGTATCCCACAACACACACCAAACACTTAAGTCTCAAGCAGGAGTGTTGCCTCTGCCAAATTTTCTAGGCATGACCCATGAGAAGAGCAAAAACACTCCGGGACACTTAGTTTCTATTTTAAGAAAGACAGCAGAAGATTCCATTTCCACTTTTTTTTCAGAAATTAGTTGTTCCAGGAGCCTGGGCTGCTCCTTTTTCTTCCTTATGCTGCTAGTTTGTGTGGGGTTTGCAGTAAAGTCATCCCCTTTAGGTTTGCTGCAACTCCCCTGTCAGACTTGGGCCACTGGGCTCGAAGTATTTTCCACAGTAGAATTGAGATGGTTCGATTGCACGAGTCATGTTTCCTTCAGAGAGCAATGAAGCTAAAAACATCTGAACCATTTTTACTTAAAAGCACTGGAACACTGAGCTGAGGCAAGACAAAATTATAGCCCAAACAGTGAGCCAAGAAATTAGGCAGCATTCTGGTACTCTTCATTATAGCTTTCAGAGGTACTTCCACTGCTATATACAGTCACACCATGAAGTGATATCAAGTGAAAATTGCTGGGGTGGATGCAGCATTTATGCATTTCCTTGGCTGTGAACTGAAGTCTCTCTGCTTTCTGTCTGCCTTGAAGTCATACCTCCTCCAGACCTCCCCTTTCTCTCCTTCTCCCCCTCAAATACCTGCCCTGAGTCTTACTCATCTACTTGCCTCAGTGAACTTTGCTTTACCTGTGGTTTCTTGTGAAATTTTCAATGCCAGCCTCTATTCTGGGCTGTCTGCTGGGACAGAAAATGGTGAGAACTGCTGCTGCCTCCCCGGTTTTCTACTCTGCATCCCTGAAGTGCACCAGAAGACGCGTAGCAGCGAAAGGTGTTGCTCAGAACAGCAGCCTTGTGTCTCACTGCCATCTACATGCTGCTCAGGTTTTAAACCTCACACTAAGTGCTTTTTCCTGAAGAAGCAGACAACAGCTTCATCAGAGTCATCTGCAGTGCATTTGGAGTCCCACAAGTGTTATGGATCTCCAGGCTAATTAATTTATTTCTATCAACCCAAGCCTCTGAAAGCCAGAAATCAGAAGTTGCTGTGTGCAGTTTTTTTCAACTTTGGGGCCATTTTCTCCCAGGATTTAGCTGTGGAGTGAGTGCTGTGGGCCCAGGACTGTGGTGCTGTGGTAGCTGGGCCACCATAGCTCCTTGAAGCCACAGAGTGGTTCCTTGTGGCTGGTGACAAGGAGCAAAGTGGTTTTGTGAGGGAATGTCTCACCATGGAAAATACCTGAAAGCCAAGAGCCCATAGCATGTGGCTTGTTAGATCTGATGAGCAACATCAGATATTCTTCTAAACATATAAAAGCCTATAATACTTTCACTGTCCTCCTCCTGCAGCAATATTTACTGATTTTTTGCCACTGCAGAAGGTATGACCTTCTTCACTCCTTTTAATTATGCTGCACATAGCAACTTTCCATGCCAGTGGCCTGATTCCTGCTGAACATTTTCAAAAGTGTTAAACTGGAAGTAGAACACAGGGGAATAAAATGCTTTTGTTGAAACCCTGCCTCATAAAAGTGAAATCTCCTGTGGTTTAGTGCTCGCTCATACGCAAAATTTGACAGGGAATTCCTGCAGGAGGAGCCCTCTTCTGCTCATGTAGGGTTAGTCTGATGTATCCTAACCCAAGAGCTGATGTTGCACATACGGGTAACATCTCATGAACGAGTATGGGGACTGAGTGCTCTGAGCAGCTCTGAGGGTGTGTGAGCCCTGCTGAGCTCCTGCACAGTAGCAGGGCTGATCATTTGGATTACTTCAGCATCCAGGAGACCCAGCTGAGATGAGCACCATCCTGACCTGGGCACTGGGCATACCTGGAGTAAGAGGAACCTATTTCCCTGTACACAGGCCAAGCCCACAGCATGTGATGACTGCAGCTGGAGTGGCAGAGTCTTGGTTCCTTTTGGTGGAAAGGCTGGCAAGGGAGATGGAGGGCACAAGAGGCTGTCACAGGGCACATGGGGTGTCAGTGACAAACAGTGATGGCAGCCCACAGGCCTGTCTGTGGGATGTAAGAGGACAAGGTGTTGCTGCTCAGAGCGAGAATGGATGCACGACAACTCTGGAAACGTATTTGGAAAGAGATTTTTCACAGAGTAGGTGCTCTGTGGTGTTTGATACAACCTCCTGTCTTTGTCCCTCCTGTCAGTGGCAAGGCTGGATTGTGTCCCACAGCAGTGGGTGGCCCTGGAGCAGCATCTCCCCATTCCTTCTTGGAGCAGCACCTCTGCCTGGTCCTGGTGGTGGTGAACAAAGCTGCAGCACGTGGCTGCAAACCAGGACAGCAGGAGGGTCTGAGCACCCCCAGCCCTACACCCCATGGACAGCCTTGGGAACAGCCTCTGCTGGATACTGGCAGCTGCCCTAAGGCAAACCCCAGCCCTTTGGGTGGGAGCATGGTGACAACCCCCGTGGGTCAGCCTGAGGGGCAACTCAGAGAAAATGCAGAATTACAGAAGAGGTTCATAATCCTGCTCATGACCCCACGGAAAGAAAGAGGTATCCTGCATTGGTTTCCCTGTCTAACACAGCTGTGTACAGTCTTCTGACTCATATAAACACCATGTGTTTTTAAAAAAAAAATCGATATCTAACTTCTTGGTAGCAATGATAACGGTGTGGCAGTGAGTCACACAGGATAATGATGGTGTTTAAAAAACAATCTTTGTCAGTACTGAGCATTTGCCCTTTTAATTTCACTGTCTTCTTATGATCGAAGATTAATGGCATCGAATATCCTTGAGGAGAGGCTTTCTCAGGAATAGGCTCTACATGCACAGCTCTTAAGAAGTCATTACTGGATTATGGTGAGGGGTCTTGTTTCACTGCTGTGTCATGGTTTAACTCCAGCCTAAACTAAACCCCAACTAAACCTCACACAGCCATTCACTCACTTCCCCCCAGTGAATGGGGGGAGAATCAGAAGAACAAAAGCAAGAAAACTCATGGGTTGCAATAAAGACTGATTAAAAGGTAAAGCAAAAGCTGCACATGGAAGCAAAGCAAAACAAGGAATTAATTAATCACTTCCCATGGACAGGCAGGTGTTCAGCCATCCCCAGGAAAGTGCTCCAAACACTATGACTCCTAATGGCCCCCTTCCTCCTCCTACCCCTGGCTTTATAATGCTGAGCGTGATGCCACATGGTCTGGAATATCCCTGTGGTCAGTTGGGGTCAGCTGTCCTGGCTGTGTCCACTCCCAACCCACTCACTGGTGGGGCAATGTGAGAGGCAGGAAAGGCCTTGACTCTGTGTAAGAGCTTCTCAGTAACAACTTAAACATCCCAGTGTTATCAACACTGTTTCCAGCACAAATCCAAACTACAGTTCCATACCAGAAAATTAACTGTACCCCAGCCAAAACCAGCACATACCATAATGGAGGTCCCTGTGTTGGTTTCACCATGGTTGGTCTCTGGTGTACATAACTTCAAGTTTTTTTGTTGCTTTCAGAACCAGCTCCATCTGTAACATTAGATGCCTGAAGAGCATTTCATGTGCTGCTCATCCCACAGGCTTGTCTGCTTGACTTTCCCCAGCAGTCTGCAGATAAGCCAGCCCTCCCAGGCAGTCATAAAATCATACAGTGGTTGGAAGGGACTTTAAAGATCATTTAGCTCCCAAAGCCCCATGTCCAATTTCAATTCCTCCTCTGGAGTGGGGTGATTATGGTTTTGTTCCAAAAGGCAGAAATAAGGAGATAAAAATGCTTTGTATTTTCAGTACATATGTACAAATGTATTTTCATTTTGTTCTGTATGTTTTCACCTTTGGAGTAAGAGAAACACAAAATTATATTAATGCTTCTCATGTGGGATCAGTGCCTGCCCCCTTGCCTTGTGCTTATGTTCCTGTTCCAAGCAAGATGTGGACTAGCTACAGCGTATTTGCATTGGGGAGCTTCACATTTATGGGATGAATGTCAAAGGAAGGAAACTTTCAGATATATAGAAAAAAGCATCAACATTGATTAACTATAAATATATCCCAAAAAGTCAGGCAAGACACCAAATGGAGTGAGAAAACTTGTTGGTTTTCTAACGTTTTCTCTTTCAATGCAGAACATTAATCTTTTCAGTCCCTCATCAGAGATGTCTGTGCCCAGGCTGGGATTGTCACACCAGGGCTAAGCAAGGTCCCTACACTATGCCAGAGTAGAAGCCTGGCTGTATCCTCAGTGCTTTATTTCTTGGGTGTTCTTTTTAAAGTTTTTCCCTTTTTTTTCCCCCCCACAATGGAAGCTTCACATGAGCCGTACCTTCAGTAAAACAAAAGGCTATGAAACTTTTAAATGTCCAGAGTTTATTGCAGCACAATGCAAGACTGGTTGTCATTCTGGGAGGGACTGGAGAGAACTAAACTGCTGTTACTTTTGCTTGCCAGCTGCTCTTGTCTCAATGGGTCAGTGCTTGTCAGTGTGGGCCAACCACAGCAATTAATTCCTTGCCTAAACCTGCCTTGAGATACTAAACACTTCCATAAAAGTTCTTGACATCTGTATGCTTCCCTACAGATTCTGAAAGCATGTCAACATATTAGAGGGAAAGTTTCAATTATTTCAAGCACTAAGGATATTTGCAGTAAAGGAAATACGTGCTTTCGTGCACAGGAGTGAGGGACGGTCTCCTGTCATTTGCTGACATGGGTTTGTAATGACAGAAAAGGGGAGATGTTACTTTGGAGAATTTGCCATGAACTTTTAGAAACCACAGGAGATGCAGTTGATAAAGATATCAAATGTGTATCAGGTTCCAGAGAGGCTCCTCCAAAGGTGGAAAATGGGATTACGCTGCCATGCAGCAGGTGCTGAGCTGTTCCTGTTGCAGCCAGGAAGCGGTGCTGGTGCTTTGGTCTTGTCTGGGATGGGGCTGGATATGAGGCTGCACTTTGCCACACCAGTAGGCTCCAGGTGGAGCTTGCCCCTTAGGCTGGAGCTCATGGCACTTTGCTGCTGCCCTATTGAGTTTTTTGCTGGAAGAGGAAGCTGCTGGCTCTCACCAGACCTCCAGCCAGCACATACATCACGTGGGGAATGAAAGCTCTGGGCTCAGTGTGCACTTCAAACAAAGGTCACTCCCATAGGCTGGTCAGATAGGTCTGCAGCTGTTCTGGTTGGAGGATAGTTCAGGAGTAGGTGCGAAAGGACAGGTGTTTCTTGGTGGCCTTTCCCAAAGAGTCCACTCCAGGGAATATTCAGATTGTCATCTTTTTAGACCAATGCTTTCAAGACCAGGCCTCACAGGGTCCATGGCTTATGAACCATGCATGTAGCTGACATATGTGTGCTTGCCACCCTTGAGTCCCTGCAGACATCCTAACTCCAGACACTCAAGAGAGAGAAGGTGCAGAGGGCACCGAGAAAAGCAGCAGCTCTGCAGTACTGGCATCAGTGCCAGGAACGTAGAAGGATGCCAGCACCTAAATTTCTTTGGTGTTTATTCAAACATCACCCCAGGCTGGTACAGGATGGTTATCACTCAGTGTTTCCCTTAATGCTACAGGCCTCCAAAACATTTTTCTGTTTCACATATAATTGCAGACTACTGGCCTTGTTAAAATACTCAGGCTTATGATCTGATTTTCTCCTAAGCAGCTGTTTATACATTTTATTAATGGTTACTTCTTAAGTTGTTTGAATGAAGTCCTTTGGAGGCTGTCCAAAGACATAAACCTAAATCAGCCTGGGCACTGTGATGAAACACAGTCACTGAATTATCTTCCCAAAAGCCATGTAAACAGATTGAAAATGGACCAAAGAAAGGTCTGATGAAAAGGGGTGTGTGGGAAAATATATGGATTGAGGTAGGTGTTATCTAAGACCTAGGGAGAAGAAACAGGATCTAAATGCCTTTAAGCTCCTTTTGTGCATGAGGTCTTAACAGTTTGTATTTATGGTCAGCTCAGGTTGCTAATGCAGTTCTGAGCCAAGGGGCACTGGGGAGACCCCAGCCCTGATCTGTCACACCACAGCTTGTGAAGGCCATGGAGCATCCTGGAAGCCAAGAGGAGCTCTGAAGTCAAGCTATTGACCTCAGTGTGCTGGATTGTAAATCCCCCTGGAGGCAAGACTGTCTGGCTTTAAAAGGAGCTTGTGCAGGCGGGAGATAAAAAATTAAGAACGGGTGAAGTTTTGAACTGTTAAGCCTGGGGAAGGAGATGGTGAGAGGTGTGAGCAGCACAAGCTGCATTTGCTGTCAGGACCAAAGGAGCCACTGTCATGTCTGTACCTGGGCACCCCAAAGCAGCTCAGGCTTTGTTCTTCCTGGAGCTCGTTTGGCAGCATGAGGGGGTGAATGCATCAGAGGAGATGAAGATTGAGAATTGGAGTGAAGTAAAAATACAATTTGACTGATGGAGAACTGGCAGCTGGCAAGCCCACCCTCCAAGGCAGTGGTCACTTTCTGAAAGTTTGGAAAAGCTGCCCTTGGGCAGCCTGGAGCAAGCCTTTCCAGGCAGGGCTCAAAGCACAGGCTGCCCCAGGTGTTCAGGGCTCAGCTGTGTGACTGACTCAGCAGAGATGTGCTAACAACTTTCCTTCTGTGAGGCTTTGAGGGAATTTCAAGACCCAAGAAAACACAAGTTGCTGCAGACTTTAGAGGTGCCTTGCCAGCTTGCTTAAGGCCAGGAACTTAGGCAAAGGCAAAGCAGCTGCTGCCCAAATCCCTGGGGCAGGCTGAGCTCCCGGTGGGCTGCAGAGCTCCTTTCTGCTGGGAGCTGGGGTAGGCACGGAGATGACACAAAGCCCAGAGTTTCATGACATGGGGTGTGCAGGTCTTAAATTTCAGAGAGTGAGGATCTGTTGGGCTGAAAGACTTTCTTCCCATCATCACTCCTCCCATCACACTTCCTCCCTCATTCTCCACTTTTCCTTCCCCAGCAAAACATCAGAGTGGTGTCTTTATGGTTTATTTCCACCATAGGGGATACAGGAGGAGTTGTCTCCCTCCCTGTAACTGCTACAATGGGGACTAGAAATGCCTTTGCAGACAGATGCAACTGACTGCAGGTCAGTAGCATGCTTGTTTATGCTTATTTGATAGAATAGATTTTAAAATAATTTCCTAAATTCTCTCTGTAACAGCAATGTCTGCTGGAGTGGGAATTGCTGTCCCTTGCTGTTTTCATAGCTTGGTGGCAGCATGGCCTGGCTACTCTTGCCAAGGGGGCTGTGCTGGTGTGTGAGCAGCACCTTCAGGCTTGCTGGTCCAGGTATGGTCCTAGGAGGGTGCTGGGTTATGATGGCTTTCCTGGGGTTCAGACAGGGAATGAGAAATCCTGGGGTTTGTCTGAAATGCTGCCATTGATCTGCAGTGGGGGCAAGTTGCTTTTATCACTCAGTGTTTCCCTTAATGCTACAGGCCTCCAAAATCATGCAAGAAAAAAAAAAAAAAGAAGGTTGTGCTATTGTCTGGGGAAGTTTGGATCCTGTTGTTTGTTTGTTTGTTTTCTTTCTTTCCTTTGTTTTTAGTCTCTTCCAGACAGCTGGCCCTGCCTCATTCATCAGGATAATTGATGATGGACAATGTGGAAAATATGTGGCTATATGGAAAATAGAATTTGTCTGAATAGCAGGATTCTTCTTTGCTTGCTTATTTTAATGAGATGAGATGAGATGAGAGAGATGGGACTGTGGTCAGCAATACTGCCAGCGCTGTTACCATGCATTTCTTCTGGCTTGGGAGAAAAGCCTGGTGTGAAATCCCTGTGAAACAGCCAGAGAATTTAAAACTGGGGAAAGGCTTAGCCATGCTTTGGAGAGACGTTCATCAGTGCTATAGCTACAAGGACAGTCTCTGGGTGAAAGAAGTGCTAAGTCATTGTTGTCTACAATTTTACAATGGCACAAGGGCTACCACTGAGGGGGACATGGGAGCTGAGTACTTTTCTCCATTCACATTTGAGTTTGAAGCTCATACTGGGATGGATATAGATAAGGAGACCCCGTCTGCTGGTTTGTAGGCACAGAAAGCTTTTTTGGTACAGCTGAGTTTCTACAGACACTTTAAATTCCTTGGATTAATGATATCTATGTCTTCCCTCCCTTCTTATATAATGACTTGATCTGCAAGATATATTACACAGTGTTTGTGTGAGAGTCGCAGAGTTATCATTGATGATGATGAGGATAATGATCATTACTAGAGGAAACACCTATGCCAAGGCCTTGAAGCATAGCCAACCCCACTTCACCAGGGCCATGGGGAATATCTCTGATCCTCAAAAAGATGTGCAGTGGGGGCAGTGATGGCAGTATTTGTCTGGTCTCTCTCCATACACTTGTGTAAGGGCATCCTCCTGCGTCTCCTGAAGGAAATCATGTTTCTTGTTCCTTTGGTGAAATGATATCTTGTTCTCATATTGTGCTTCAGACTTGGCTTTCAGACCCACCGGTAAATAGGTCAGCCAAGGAAAATTGCAGGAAAGCAACGACAAGCAAGGCAAAAGCAGCTACATCCCACTTTCAAAAGGGGTAGGAGCTCAGCTCTAAGGAGCTGTGTGGATGTTTTGCCTCTTTCGAAACAGAGCTTACAGCACTTCATAAATCTGCGTGGGCCTCAGAAACCAGTTACTGTTTGCAACTGTTCTGCATCCCATGGGTATCTGCTGGGAACATTAGGACTGCAGCTCTTCTGAAATAAAACAGCTACTTTTAATGAAATTTGACTGTAATTTAATTTAATTTTTTTATCAGCACTTGTCAAAAGTTGCAGGTTTGATAAAAGTTACTTGAACTTTCCACATTTTCCTATGGGGGATTATTCATCCTTGTTTTGGAGGATTTCTAGTTCTGTGAGAATGTTGGCCAAAAAAAACTTAGAGGTTCCTGTTCTTTAAAAAAAAATAAAAAAATTCCATTTTCCATACTCTGAGATATGCAAGTGTGAAGCTTTAAATATGCATTCCTGAAAATCCTGATTTGGGAATGGTGCTGTAGCTTGAGCATTGAGCCACAAATCTCCAGGTACGAATCTTGCATTTCTTTCTTAATGCTATAAACACTTGTACATTAATAGGATTATTCTTTTTCCTGTATGGGCAATTTAGCTATTGACTCTTGCAGTGAAGGGTCTTTAGGAAAAAAAACAACTCAAGACTGATCTTGACAGAGCTCAGCTCTCTCTGCCAGCTGGCACTGCAGCTTCACCTCCCTGCCGGTGAGCTGAAAAGGCTTTTGGCTGGTTCTGGTGACTCTGGAGGGAGTTCTTTGTTGTTGTGCCTTTGGGTATGGCTGGATGTACAGCCCTTGCACATCAACACACGGAGATGTACATCCCTTTTGTCGTGTGTCTGGGCACACGTGCATGGAGGGGCCTGCATGGAGGGGCCTGCAGCTCCCTTGTGCTGCCGAGCCGTGTCTGGTGCCAGGCACATGAGGGGAACTGAGGCGCTGAGAATGGAGGCTACCACTGCAAACAACATAAAAAATCCAGTTCCATGGCTGCAAGGAGCCTGAGGGCTGGGGGAAAGGCCTTCAAGGAGCACTCTTGGGACCTATTTAGCTTGGGAAAGCAATGCTGCACTTCCTTTGACAGTCTTGCAGTCTGGAGAGGGAGTACATGCACTGCTGGTAGATTTAGGCTGCTATTTCATCCCAGCAGGTAAGGGAGAGCTCTGGCCATGGCCCAGCCCATCTGTGATTATTATAACCATGAAATAACTCAAGAAGATAGGGCTTACTAATATTTGCCACCTGCTTCTGACTAAGTGAAGTGTATGGTGAGGTGAGGGGACTGTGCAGCCACATGGCACTTACCATGCTTGGGGACAACTGGTGCACACCCAGCATCCCAGGCTGGGCCAAGGAACCAGCCCAGACCTTAGTTGAACACACCAAGTCATGGCTGCTCTCCCTGGGGTGGCACCTTGCCATCCCAGCTCTTGGCAGGCAGCTGGAGCATCTCCCTGCCAGCAGGCTCTCTGTTGAGCATTTCAAAACAAAACAAAACAAAACAAATGTTTCCTGGCTGAAAGTCTCTGACAGTAGCTACTTTGAAGGAGGGTGTTGAACCCACCCTAATTTTGTGCTTCTGTGTTCAACTGCGTCTTCAGATACAATCTGGGGTCTGAGGTCCAAGTCCACAAGCTGAGCTGAGGCCATGACTCAGGGTCTTCTGGGGAAACCTCTCTGTGACGGTAGAAATGAATGTCTGCATGTGCATGCCCATGTGTATCCACGTGAGATGTCCTATGTCCTTCTAAGTATTTACTGAGGACATGCAGTGGCTCCCCAGAAGCCTATATCTAGGCATTTTCCCAGTTTTCCGACTCCCAGCTACTACAGGTGTGATTCTGACGAGAGGCTCATGTCAGGATTCTTCTCATTTTAGGCTTATGTTGCATGTCTAAGTGTGATGGAATATCCTACAGCTGTATCGACTCTGTACCACAGAGAAGCCACTGGGGTCCAACCTCTCCCCCACAGACCAAATGTGAGGGTACAGTTTGGCAGACTTTATTTCTTGAGTGGTACCAAGTTTCCTGGAGAAGCTTCTCCCTCATTGACTGTGTGACACTATGAAGGAGCGCTCCAGCCCATGGGGTTGGTATAGAGATACATCCCACATCACCTCTGCTCCATTTCCTTCTTACTAATCCACTGAGTTCCCATCCAAAACCTCCTCCTGAGACAGTAAGACCCTTGGTAGGGTCATACCAGCCCATCTCCCAAACTCACCGAAACTCTGGTACCAGTCAGTAGTGGGAACACTGCAACAAAAATGGGCTGGTTTGGTGAAGAGGGAGGAGGGTGAGGCAGAGAGGGGAGGGCATGTGAACATGAGAACAACCCTGTTGTTCCTGGCATGAGTTGTATCTGGGCCTCTCTGGCTCCTCCCAGGTCTGTCACAAATAAAGGTCTCTCAGCTAAGAGCTCAGGTAGGGCTGAGCCCAGGTTCTAGATGTCTTAGCCCACACAGTGTGGCCACTGCCAGGGGTACACAAGGAACATGCCTGGGAAGCCTGTGGCTTATGACACCTGTGGCAAACCTCAGTATCCAGAGTTGATTTCTGTGGATTTGACCTCATGACTCAGAGGGAGGTGTGAGGAATTAGACATGGGATAGCTTGGCATTTCTGCTGATGGGGGCTGACAAACAGGATTTTAGTTCCATGCTAAAACTTCCCTTGTAGCTGTTCATAGAATGGTTTATCTAATGTGGTTTCTCCCAGGGGGTAGGATCCTTTTCCTTCTAACACTCATTGGTCAGAGGACTGTGGTGATAGTTGTCCTTTATCCCATTATGGAAAATGAAGAAGATAATTGACTTGCATGCAGTGCACACAGCAGGAAACAAAAGGCCAAATATGGTCCTAATTTTCACAAGGAGAAATAGCTAAGCGAGAGTACTGTGGTCTCATCTCAAGGGTCTCACTCTGCTCCAAGCACAAAGCTGGTTATCCTAAAGTAAACCTAACTGTTTGTAGTATATGACCTGGAAACAAAATCAGGGGCTTTTCCAGGTCCAGCGTGGTTTTGGTTAAGTGGGAGCAGTGTTTGGGAAGTGAGCAGGAGCTCAGCTGCATTTTCAGTTCTGGTTTGTGCAACAATACTAATTCTCAGCCTCAGCAAACCAAGCTTAGCAGTGTCTGTGCCCTAGTTTTCACATCACACATCACTTTTGCTCTAACTTTTTTTTAATGCACTTACTGCAATGATAGAGGGAAGAAAAATACTGAAACAGGAGGACTGAGGACTAGTCATTGTCAAGAAGTGGAAATCCAGGGGAAATGAGACCCCTCAGAGTGAGTGTGGATCCCACTGCTCCCAAGGAGCACTTTGACCCTTCAGGGTCTGAACTGACCAGCTGAAAACATTTCTTGTATTTGGAGGGGGCTGGCAAGGGCTGAGCAAGTGGAACACTCTGCTTTCATAGACTTGGTGCAGAGTTACTTAAAATTAGAAGAATGGGAAATCTCTAATTTTATCTCTGAGCAGCAGTTATCTCAGACACCAGCACCCCAGACTTCCAGGCATCTGGCTCCAACATCAACTACTGTTGACAGTGATCCCAACATGGCAATGTTTGTGGCTGATTCTGCAGATAACTGCCAGCAGGACTCCTGTCACGCCCCATCAGAGCTAAGAGAGGTCCACAGGATGCTTGCCATCCACCTTCCATGTCCTCCACAAACAAACACACAAAGACACCTGCCACATTCTTTTGTCTTTTTTTTTTTTTTTAATTATTCCTTCATATTCAAACTTCACAAACAGTGTGAACTTGTACAATACCTCAGAAAGTGAAACTTACAAAAAAAGTGCTGGTAACATTAAAAAAAAAAACAAAAAAACAAACATCATTCTTAGCAACATCAATTACTCTTCCACACAAAACAGAAACCTTGTAAAATTTATTTCCGTATTTTTTTAAGGCGTAATACTTCCGTATAAAGTATATGCAAGAGATAAAACTTCACAGTATTCCAAAATGTCACAATAATAATAATAATAATATAGTATAATGAAGCGCTACAGTTAATTTTGTTTTTTTATTTTTTTTTCCCGTTTTAAATAACAAATACAAGTCACAGGTAAATATACGTGAGAAAAATACGAGGCTAATATTAAATGGCAGGTAAGGATACTCTCACTGTAAGAAAAAACTGGCAGGATGTGTGTATTTATTCTATATTTTAAAGCACTTGATAGAAAAGGCGTATGCAAGGTATTTTTTTTTTTAAACAATTTTCTATTTGCTTGTTTTTGATAACTGACATACCATTTACAGAGTATAATGAGAGAAAAAAAAGGAACTTAACCCCTCAAAACTTTCGACCTGCTCTTCACATCATCACAAACCGTGTTTCTGGAGAGATGCCTGTACAGCGGTGGGGTGTGTGTGTGTGTGTGTGTGTGTGCACAGCGGTGCGTGTGGGGCTGTGCGGGTGGGTGGCTGTCTCATCACATGGACGTGCCTGCAGAGATCCATGTCCTGTGCGGGACCTCTGCCAGCCACAGCCAAATCCTGAAGTTGCCATGCTGGCAAGATGGCACCCGAGGTCATCGTCATGGGTTGCCTGCATAAAGACTTTAGGATTTAGGCCTGGGTGCAGTTTCCCATTCACTCGGCATCTATTGACTGCTGGGAATTCCTTTGGCCCCAAGAAGAAAATGTCTAATTTTTACCTTTTACATCTGACACAAAAATGTGTGCTCTCCCCTCCACCATTTAGCTCCCATCCATGCAACGGAGCAAAGACCAACTGAGAAATTCCCGCCTGGGTTCCAGCCAGCAGCGCGAGGAATGGGAATGCGGATGGATGTGTCCAGGTGTGCCTGTGCAGCACCCCCGGCCCCTGCACGCCCTTGCCCGTGCTCACAGCAGCCACTCGGCCCATGGGGAACAAAAAGACAGCAGATAGCATTAACACATCAGTAAGGTGCTCAAAGAAAAAAAGGCAGCTCCCACTCCTGGAGTGGGAAGCCACGTAAGGTGCTTCAAAAAGGTTTTTTTTCTTTTTTTCTTTTTTTCTTTTTTTTTCTTTTTTCTTTTTTCTTTCCTTTTTTTTTTTTTCAGTTTCAGACATTTTAAAAAAAGGACTGATTGAGCATGTGGTACGTGAGAGCAAGGCCGAGAGTTTTGAGACTTCAAACATCCTCCATAAATAAGAGCTTCCTCAAGGCAGGATGCATTTTTGTTTGTTTGCTTTGTTGTTTTTTTTTTGTTATCTTTGTGGTAGATTAGTTTAGATGCAATTTTATTTTCATATAAACAAAAAAAAATGTAAAAAGCCAACCCAATGTAAGAATCAGCATAAAAGTCAAACTGGGTTATTGGGCTGAGTTTTTGTTTTTTTGTTGGTTTTTTTTGCCCATTCATTCATTTAGCACCGTTCCTTTTTATTCTGGTTACAACCCAATTCCTTCTGTAATTCTTGAACGTACAGAAAGGACCAAGAAGTTGTTTTTATTTTTGTGATCTGTTTCAAGAGCCCAACCATAATTCCTCTGCTGCTGCTGTGTTTGTGTAGCGTCTGGTTTCATGAGCTTAAGGAGAAAGGTTAGTCTGCTGATATTTAAGGTTGACGTGTGTGTTTGTATGCATACACATTGTTCTATACATACACACTGCATGGAGTACATTGGAACTGGAGATAAAGTTAACTGGGTTCAAACATATATGCACTGTCTTCCCCTATGTATTTGAAACAGTCTGGAGCTTTGATTTGATTTCCTTTTTTTTTTTTAAAGTGCATTTAAAGCAAAATAACTGGCATTCACATACCCCATGAAAAACATGATTGCAGTGGAAAGCACGACCATGCTAAACTCCTTGGACTTGACAACACCAAAAGCAAATGGGGCAGTGACAGGCCTCGGTGTAGGCAGCTATTCTTGGGCAGCACCATTGGCAAGGAGGGAAGGCAGGAGGTGGTGGAAAGGAAATTGCTTTAGAGGTTGAATATTTGAACCGTTTCCAATTCTGACACAGCTGTGTCATTCCTAATACAGCTTCTTTTATGATGATTAATGACCTCTGTCTTATGGATGTACCCATCTGGCTCTCCCTAGTTCTGTCTTTTATCGTATGTGTGTCCCAAGTGCCAGCATCTATTAGGAATAAGGCACTGTTAAAATTACAGTTTTACAAAAGATGCAAAATAATCCAACCCTAACAATCCTGACTGCCCACACTACTCTCCTCCCCCTCCTTCCCTTTTTAAATGGGGTAATATTGCATGTGATAAGAGTCTATTCTTATGTTCTCTAAATGTGTCAAAAGTAGGCCTTGGACAAATGTTTTAAGTCCCTCAGCACCAAAGATAGGTAGGAATGCACCCTTTCTCTTGTATGTATGTGCACACATGCAGATTTGTTAACTGGGAGAGGGGGAATAACTACACCATTCCCATGCTGCTCCTCCCTGGCTTTAGAGCCAAGCCTAAAAAATAAACTTCCAATCCCCCATCCACAATGTTTTCCTTTACTGGATAATTTATGGAAGCAATCTAGGGATTTTTCATTCCCATCACCCAGGTGCTACAGGTTTTACAGGTGGATCTCTGAAAGGGCAAGCTCCAGGAAAGCCTGTGTGGAGCTTCCTGCTCTGCAAGGAAACAGCACAGGTGGGCGCCCACCCTTGCGCTTGCCTGCTTGACAGACACCTCCCATGGGCTGCTTTGTGCTGATTCTTACAATCAGAAAATCTTCTACAGCAAATTTGAATCCTCTGTGGAGTCAGGGACACTGACTGTGCAGTGGGCAAGTCTGCAGAGAAGCTGGGTGGCAGCTGGGTCCTTGCCTTTGCCCAGAAGCAGCTGTGGATTGCAAGCTGCTTTTCCATGGTGCCAACGTGCTCTTTTCTCTCCATGGTTCTGACCTGGGAATGAGCAATGTTTCAGGAAGTGGGTGGGGTTCATTTGCCCTAAAAACACTGCAGTCAACCCATCATAATGTGCATTTGCTGGGGCAGCTAGTATATCCTTCTCCTGCTAAAACGTCCATGAACTACCTTCCCTGTGCCAGGATCCCACTGGCTCTTCTCACCTTTCACCAAAGGCTAGGGCTGCCTCACAGAGCAGAGTATAGTTGAAAATGAGAAAAGCAAGCAGACAGTAGGAGTAATAGCAAAGAAAACATGAGACCAGATGGTCCAGCATTTAAGCTCTGGGCTTAGTCACTTTAGCCACCATCACTAAAATGGACTGAGGTTAAAGGAGTCTAAACTGCTATGGACTGGGTTTTTAGAAGTGACAGAAACCTTGGGTGGGAAATTAGTTGCCTTTTTTTCTTTTAGTGGTTTAAGTCATCTCGATAAGGCCACAAACTACATTTGTCTTGTCAATGTGACTGCTTTAAAACAGCATGAATTGAAATTGAGTGAGTGCTTCACAAAGCTAGTACAGAAATGGGAGAGAAGAGCCACCACATGCTCACTACGGCTGCACTGTAGGAGAGAGGAGTATCTGAGGAGGTGGTGGTGTAGGGTGTCTCCTTGGAAAGACCTGCTACGTGTGGAAAGAGAAAGGAGCGAATGGTGTCTCCCTGCTTCCCTTCCTCTCACCACCACCTTACTGTTTTGCTGGACACCTATAGACAAGTAGCACTTCTAAAGAGCCTCCTCCTGTTGTCTCTCACATGTGTAAGCTAGGGAAGGGGAGGAGGCTGGTAAAATTACAAAAGGAGAAAAAGAAGGCACATGATTTTACTCAGTCGTGACTGAACCCACATTTTGAAAGCAAGGGCAGTTTAGGTGGAGGGCAAAAAAGTGCTCAGAGGAGCGGGTGCTCACTGAGAAGAAATCTCAGGGCAAAGGAAGAGGGAGAATAAAAAGGAAAGGCAGGAGAAATGAAGGCCACATTCAGCTTTCTGTCTGCTTGACAGTCTCAAGATTTGGCTGCATTATTGTCCAGGAAGGAAAAGAGTCTGGTTGGTCTCAAATGTAGCCCAGTTTCATATCTCCAGTTTTTGTTATGGCTGTTGGTGTCTTCCTCCTTCCCTTTTCTTCAGTCCCATGAATACCTGGAGCACTGCTTTAGTATTTTAAGCCTGTTCTTCAGCTATTGAGAACATGGCACACCTCTTTGGTCACCCTCAGCCTCTACTCCTCCTCAAATCCAGACCACTGATCAAACTGAGTAGTGCTCCCCGCTGGTCACTCCCACTGCTGGGGTGCCCAAAAAGGCTTGATCAGCGATGGAAAATGCAAACCAGCCTCATGGTTTCAATGAGGTTGGTGAGTTGTTGACAAAAGCCACTGGCAGGATGAGGGCAAACCAAGGGAGCTGTTGACTGAGAAACAGATGTCATTTACAGAGGTCATTATGAGCATCGCGTCTCTCAGTCACTTACCCCTTGCACACTGCCATGCCCAAGTACCATAAGTTTTCTGTCTCCTCCAGTGACTGCAAACCTTTCTCATTCCTGTGGTAGATGGGAGAAGGAGTTGCTGATGGTCCAGCTTTAGAATTCCAAAATATTGTTTCCTAATTTCACCCCAAGTTTCTAACTCAAAAATGCATTCAGTTTCTCTCTCTCCCTCCTGCTATCCCCTCCAAATTTGCTCAGGAAATCAAAAGGCAGAGTAATGAGAAGTAGGATCACCAACAGCTCTATGAAGACACAGGGTGGTAAAATGCTTCCCTACAAACTCACAGTCCAGTGTTTGTGACATTTCATAAATAACTTTTTTTAAAAAAAAGAATAACACAAGAACAATCCCTTTACTTACTCATCTGAAACAAAATAAACAGCAGTGGCTACAAACTTCTTCTTGTAACAATTACAAAAAACTCCCAACAATACAATTCCCCAACTTTTAACACGCGCCTTGAATGTTTTTTTTTTTTAATGTTAAACCTCAAAACTGCAGCATATCCTTAAGGGCAAACTTTTCAATTAGTTTTTTCTTTCTTTTCTTTTTTTTTTTTTTTTAAATAATGTGTTCACCAAAAAGAAAAAAAATTCCACAAAACAGTCTTGTACCAAGAAAATGCATTCAAAAATAGAAAATACTACACAACAAAAATATGTACCCTTCCTTTCCAAAAGAGTCTTCACAAAAATGTAGAAAAATGCCAACCATTTTTTCCTTTCCTGAACACTTAACTTTCAACCTAGGGCACAATTATTTATTGACTTATAATGTCTGTTTTTGCATAAAATATGGAAGATAAAAACCAACTATCAGGACTGTGAAGTTACAAACAACACCTCATTATTCTCCCCACCCCACATTCCCTCCTTAGAAAACAAAACAGAGAAAGCCAATGTTTCAACAACTGATTGAAAGTCGTCAGGTTAGGGAAACCCATCAGCTGATATGGGAATTTGAAGATGCTGGCATAACAGGAAAATCATCTGTCTTTTAAAATGTATGCTTTTTGCATTCATCTCAATACAAGTCTCTGCTCCGCTGTACTCAAATGACCAGGCACTATGGAGACAGGACACTGCTGGACACAGAAAGATCCAGGAAGAATCTGGGGGAAGGAACCCAGAGACTGCATGACTGTGTGCACACACACGGTGTTTCACTTGCAAAGAACCCTTTCCATTTTGAAAGACAGAGAGGATGTTTCCATATGCCTTAAAAGTGCAAGGGCCATTTCTGGATCATAGTAGTTAAATATGCAAAAGTTTTACTACGCTTAATAGTCAAGTCCATTTTTCTGGCAAAGGCAAGCCAGAGATAGATCGCATCAGTTCACGGCTGGGAGTGGGTAACAGCTGAAAGCTGGTAGGCAAAAAGTGTCACACCAAGGTGCATCCAGAACTGATTTATTCAGTGGGAAAATGTTTTGCCCACCTTGAACCATGTTCAAGGGATGTTACGTGATTAACACAGCCAAATGACCAAATGTTTTGACAGCAATAAACTCTAGCAGTGGGGACTTGGGTACTATGGGGAAGGCAGCTGTATCTTGCACGCATGTGGCTAAATCCATCCTGTGTACCTCCTTTGACTTCATTGCAATTACATCTGCTTGCACCAGGGATGAATTTGCCCCATGTGGCTCTGGATTTTACACCTGTTGGCCATGTAGAAGCCCAACCCCGCAGAACACTGTGCTAGAATACTCCAGATTGCAGAGATAGGATCAAAGAGGCTTCTCTCTTCTTCTGTTTGAGATTGTTTTCTTTCTAGCATATCTTTTAAAGGATGCTTCAATAACAAGAAAGAAGAAGGGAACTTTTCTTAGCCTTTTCCACTGCATGGCTGTGTGTTTTTCTTTTTTCAAATGGCAAAATGTGTTTGTGTTTACTTCCAGTGCATTTTTTTTCTCAAAAATTCAAAACAAAAAGGAAACATTACTTTTCCCATCCTTCAAAACAAAACCAAAACAGACCAATAAAGTACAATACAATAAAAATCAGGCATTATAAAAGACAACATGATGTGCAACAGCAATACCAAAGAAACAAAAATAAAAAATAATATATATATATTAGGATACAGGTACGAATGAGCCAAGAAAGCTATCTAACCCCACTACTGGATGATTGGTAAGCATTGGTTAAGAAATACGTAAGGCTATTCTGAGATTTCTAACTTAACACAGTTAACCACTGCTTCTCTCACACCTTCACTTTCTAAATTTTTCACCTCTCACTCACTGGTCTTTTATGTCTTGAAACTGATTTTTTTTCCTTTTCATATTTTTTTGGTCTACAGTAGAATTACATGTTAATAACAACAGCAAAACAAAACTCAAGCTTGTTGTGAGAGTAAGTTGGTGCCACATCCATGATGCAGAAGAAAGAAGACAGACAACAGAACAACTTCATTCAGTTTTTCACACACAAAGCATATTTGAGGGCAACAGCATAGTTGACCAAAACAAGTTTGGAGGGGCAAGCAGCAGAAGCTGTAGGTTTATAACTACCCCACTAACCAGAGCCTGGTCTTCTGCCTTTACCAATATCCTTGAGGACAGCAGTGGCTCAGCTGCCATGTGGCTTTGCCATTCTCGTCATCTGTAGAAACAGCTAACCTGACATCTACTTCACCACTAAATGCACACCTGGTTAGATGCAAAACCAAAAGGAAAAGAAAAGGTAAAAGGCTCCTAGCTGAGGCCAAGTGTATCTCTTGGTCACCTTGGCTGATGTGGCAAATCCTCAGCCAGTGGGATATCAGGATCAATGAGAGGGCATCTGGCTGGCGGGTCACTGGGGAGCAGTTTTGAAGCAAGCTCAGGCTGTCTAAGGTGAAGTGACAGTTGCTTAGCCTCCTCCATTAGGGGAAAAGTGATGAACACTGACAGGTTACCCTGGGATCATTCTGTTAATATAAACTCTCTTAGTTCAGCAGGGATGAGAAAGCATACATTCTCTGCTGCTTTGGAATTGCCTTTGTAAATGTCAGTATCACCAGCCACCAGAAATGCACTACCTACAAACTTGGCTACAGTCCTGTGACTGAAGCTCCATCGTGGTTTCTGGTATTTTCTTTTTTCCTGTGGAACTTCTGAAACCTAACATTTTCCTCAAGGGTAAACTCTGAAATTACCATAATGTTGAAAATATCACTAGCATTTTCTTGAACCATAACTATGCCACAGTCCCAGCAAAAACTCAAGCTGATCCTCAGTAGTGCTTGTCAATGTCGAGGAAAGGAACGTACAGAAACAAGATGATCAAACAGTACAGGAAAGTTCTGTTTTGGATCTAGCCCACTGGCCAAAGGGATTTTTGTTCAAGAGAAAAGGTACAACAATGATGCAGGATGACAAATGGAGGAGAATTATGGAAGTTAGTGTTTCTCCATCTGGAGAAAAAATAGGGCATTAAGTTATGTGGCATCTCTAGTCAGCAACATATATTTTGGCTTCTTGAAATAAACCTCAAGTTATCCTTGGTTTCTCAGTCAAGCACTGTCTACATGGGGCTATAGTACCATGCTGAAAAAAAGAAAAGGATTTGTGCTATATTTAAATGTAATTCCAGTTAAACTAGTTTCAAAATGACCATGTAAAAAGGAACAACTTGTTTAAAAGCCATTGAAACTATACAACCACACTTTATGCCCAGGAACTGGTCTGGTTGAGCACTGTAACCAAGTGGGAACATAAGCTGGAGCTTGGCTTTTAAAAATGGTTTGGTTCCTGTTTACGTGGACTAGACAGTTCTGTTGAAACTGGGTCAGCTGGAATCAGGTTTAAACAGGCTGAATTCAAACCTGGATTTGGAGCATGGCTCAAAGCCCACTTCTTCAGGTTGCAGTACTTAAAAAAAACTAGTGCAAATGGCATCTTATCACAGCATTGCAAACATGCAGTGCTCCTCTCCTTGTCCAAATATGGTTGCCATCAGGTCACACCACAAGGGAGGAATATGCAGCAATCAGTCAGCCGGAACAGCTCAGCCTACAGGAGTTCTTTATTTTACCACAGCAGGAAAGGCACTCTGGACACAGCAGGCTCAGTAAACCCTCAGCTTCACTTTTTTTTCCTGGAGCAGTCCACTACTCTTTGACAATGCAAATCCACTCTGACAGTAGCAATATATGCAGCTGCCTTGAACAACGAAACAAAGAAAACCTCACCTAAGCAAAAAAACAGGAGTATTGGCTCATTACATGAATTAACTTCAGCAGACAGACTTCATTTCCTCCCATATCACAACTCCGTAGCTGTCACTACTCTTACGGAAGCAAATGCCACTTCTACAAAATAAAGGTGCTCTCCTGCCTCTGTATTATGCTGGCTCTCAAATGAAATGTGCTTTTGTTGGGCATCCACTGACTCATTACTGGAAGTTGACCTTCCAGTGGTTTTCATCTTAGAGGGTTCCTGCAGATGGCAAAGAAACAGACTGCATGTTCCATTGTCCTGCTTGCTTTCAAGGGAAGAGTCATTCAGTAGTTAATCTAACAGTACATCAGGGCCTATCTCCAGTTCTTCTCTTCCAGTCCTCCAAGCCAGGATGGCTGAAATCTAAGAGTGGAAATCTCAAATCTCACCAGAAAAACACATCCTTAACTCCAAAATCTCTCCTGGTTCCGGGTAGACTTGTTCCTTCCCACCCAACACCTGCCTCTTGGGTATCACTCCTTCTCTAGATCTTGACACTTTTGTCAAATGAGGCAGCCCAAGAGACTGAGCAGCAGCAATCTGCTTTGCATTGGGCACTCTGTGAAAGGTCTGTACTACCCATGTCTTGGTACTAATGAAGCCAAAGTATCTTCGTTTCAAATCTACGCAGAAATTCAGGGCATGAATAGATTTCTAATCCCCCAATTACTCCAGCCTTTTCTTTGCAATTGGATGAGTACCTCCCCTTTTTTGTCCATGAAACTGCTGTGTACATTAGAGAGGCGATCCCTCCATTACAGGACCAAAGCAGATGCACTCATGTTTTACATTCTTCTCCCAGTTTCTCTATAGAGCATTTTTCAGAATCCTGTTTTACCATCTGGCTAAAGTTGCAATTATAGTCTTACTGAAGAGATTCAACTCAAGCTTTTGAGAGTTTATAGATCACAAAGTTACAGCAGAGATGGACCTTGCTTTTCTTTCTACTGTTTTAGTTTTGCTCATCGTGAGCTTGTTACAAAATTAATGACCAAGGCATAGGCCAACATGCATCTTGACTGTAAAAATATTTCCCAACTTAGGATTCCATTTGGTTCCAGCTGAAAGCCTTCACAGTTCTAGACTATCTGTTTAAGGAGTGAAATCACAGAGAACTTAAAATGCTAGACAGCACCTTTGCCTAAGCAGGAATATTTCTGTATGTATTGAATTCCACATCATCCTTTCTTGCCCAAATGCCCCCCCTGCTTCCTCTACCCCAAAGACTTGACTGGAACACCTGTAACTGAATGTTCAGGATGACTGTTTATTGCACTGTTCCCATAACAGCCTCGGAAAGAAGTGCTTTATTTCAGTGACCTTCCCCTTTGGTAAGTCTGCTTTGTGACCACTTCTTGAGCTGAGAGATCCTGCTTTTACTGAAGGGATGCTAATCATAGTCAAACCTCTGGAAGAGATTCTATCCAACAAGTTTTGACATTGGAATTAGGAATTGGTGTCTTTATGGTGAAGCCTTATGCTGGTTTACACAGTGAGCAGTTCTCTTAACTTTCTCACAGCCCCAAAGAACACTCTCTACAAAAAGGGGAGAAAAGATCTGTAGCACCCAGAAACTTGTGATGCCTCTTCATTTTCTATTATAGTGCTTTATTTATTTATTTATTTATTTATTTATTTATTTATTTATTTTAACAGAAGGTATCCAATACAGCTGTCTCAGTGTCTGACTAGTTGCTTAAAACAAAGGTAACCCCACTTCTCTTTCAACCTGGTCAGGTTTATGGTACATCCTGTTTTCTGTGCCTATCCCTTTCTCTTCTCCCTTCCTGCTTATTTGGCCCCTTCCAATCCCACCACATGTAAATACATTTCAGTAGTGCAATGCAGTGCAGTGCAGTCATACTTAGTGCAAAAATAAAAAGCCTTATCCAGACCAAAAAAGCACAAACTCCCTCCCCACCCCACCCAGCCCCCAAGAAATCAACTCAGTAAAAGTACATGAATGCCCCTAAACAAAGGGGGATTTGCAGTCTCCCAGCCACACTTTCACATGCCTCATTTTCTCTCCTCCCAGTTGATGTGGAAATCTCATTAACAGATATGACATTTATCAAAAACAAAGTTAAATGGCAGAAATCAGAAAGAAGACAAGCCATTGTTTGGGGGCTACAGAATGAAGAGAGAACTAATGGATACAGCAAAAAAGGTCAGTAGTGGTTTTACACAAAGTCATCTGATGCGAACTTTGCAAGGGCACACCTTGCAAAGGGCATGTGTAAGTGTGGATAAAAAACCTAAAAAGCTTCCCTGTACCAAATATACAGTCCCTATTTTAACAGTGCCCAAGCTAAGGTTTGGTAGTGCAATCAACTTTTCAAAGTGGCAGCTCTCTATGGCCACCCTAAAACAATTGGACAGATCAACACTAACTTCAGTTTTCTCCTGCTCATGTAGGCACACACGTGTATGAACAACTCCCTCCTCCATCCTACAAATACTCGGGGATATATATAAAGTATTTTTTCACAGCCCATTTGGGGCTATGGTGGGAAAAGCAGGAATTTTAATGACAGGCATATAAGCTCTTAGGTACCTCAAAATGAAAACTTACAAGGAAAACAAAATAAAGCTCACTAAATACAAAGGCAAGCAGGTTAGTGAATCCAAATCAGATCATACCTCCCCTAGCCTATCTATCTCTTTTAACAAAATAAAACATCTGCCAGAGCTTGCCACTTGTTAAGAAATCACCTGGGAAAACACAAAAAAGACTTTGGGGTATTCACTATTCACTGGTTTGGAGGTTATAACTTCAATTTGGACAGCCACAAGAGCCTCCATCAAACCCTTGTAACGACCAGAAAGGAGTGCGGAGAGCCACTAAAACAGTGTAAGAGGCCATATCAGGGAAAGAGAAGCAAGAAAGGGAAATGTATGGAAAATGGAATAAATTAGGGCAATGCTGCTGCTGCTATACTGATCTCACTGTAATTGCTCAGTATGCAGAGGAAAACTGCATGCTGCTTCATTTGGGCTCAGGCATATGCTTCCTCTTGCCTTCTGCCTCTTCTCTCACTCCCAGTCCCTTGTTGAAGATGGCAGCCCACCCCAGAATGTAAACATATGCAAATACCAACAGATAAACCAAATTACAACCAAGAAGCAAGTTTCTCCTTTTTCTCTTGCAAAGATCCTATGTCCTTCCCTCCAGGCAAGTACACTGTTTCATCCACATGGACAGAAGTAAGGAAAGAACCTAAGAGAAAGTATCTAAATAGGGGTGCGGGGATCCTGAATATCTACCTCTAAACCAGGAAAATGCCAGGCTGCAGAGACTTTTGCTGTTTATCTTTACCAATGAGCCTATAATGAAAAATAAAGAACACATGATGGAACCAGTAGGCAAAGGGGCAGCACCTAAACCCATCCTCTGGGTGCAGAGCTACAGGGGTGCATCCCATGCCCAAGCATACATGAGACACAAAATGAGTAATACTTGCCAGCTGTTCTGTAAAGTCTACGAACTTCAATTTAGCCACTATAATCAGCAGCAATGAATTGTTTTGCTGTTCATCTGCATGTACATCAAGGGGGTCCTACCTTTTTGCTGAAATGCTGTTCACACTATCCATTCTCCTGCATACTCAATGTAGTAGCACTTTTCGAAAGTTTTCCAAAAAGTTTGATGTATAGTCTGAATTTGCAGTTATGTAATCAGATATTATAAAGAAACAACTTTATTTTACACATATGAATATATGACCACCATAACAGGAAGGATATGGCCAGAGCAATTCTGGGTAAAGCAGCCAGAAACCTGGAATTAACTCCAAATATCCAATACCCAAATGCTTTTACATTGTTCTGGCAATAGAAGAGTGGCACAGCAAGGGTGTAAATTAGGGTAAAGGGATTGCTGTGAATCACATATCTACATGGGCTATTCTGGTTCACTATTTAATTATTTATGATAAACATACTATCACCAATGAAACCCAAAAGAAAGACTCAAGGCTATTTAGGACTTGGAAGCAACTTGCTTGGAAGCAAGTTCCAAGCCTTGTTCAAAGGGAAGCAATTGTCATACTCTGAAGGACTTTTTTGAATTAAGTCTCCCAGCAAGAAGGAGAGACTATATAATCACGGAGCCCTTAAAACAGACAAAATCTGCCTGGTGAAGTGAAATTAAATGAGTCAGTTTTATGAGGAGTAGAAACTTTGGGCAGAAACATGCTACATTTTGGGGAATGGTCCTGTGGCAACTTGAATAATGTGTATGAAACTACTTTTTAGGACTATAGCTTTCTGTAGGACTACATATGCTTTCTCTGTCAGAGAAAATGGACTCACAAAAGGGCACAGGAGCCCTGCCTGCAGAATTTGGCCCACAGAGTAGTGGTCCAATTAGTTTTCAGGATTAAGCACAGACCTCACTGACGCTGACAAGAAAAGTCATGCAGTACATTCTGCCTGAACTGAACAGCCTTTTTATATTATGTTTAACAAACAAAAGCTCATTATGGGTGGAGTGAATAGGAAACCACCAATTTTCTGCTTCAATTCATTGTAAGAATTTCTTTGAATCTGAACTTGGGACCAAGGATCTAGGGAACTGATTGTTCAGAACATATGAAACCGGGAATAAATTCCAGATTTAAAGGACCCCTAAAAGTTTCACAGCAGTCCAAGCTACATCCTGGCATTAAGACAAAGGAAACAGAACACCCCAAAAGACAATGAAGTTTGTTGAAGATACTTATGAAAAAGTAGTTCTGACTCCAATAAATGAGTGACACCTCTGTCACCAATAAATAGGAACTATAAATTTTTTACAAGGTATTCATACTTAAAAAAAAAAAAAAGGAAACAAAAAAAGAAAAATAAAGAGAGCAGCAGCAGATACTGGAGATTCAGTCTTTTCCTCTTAAGTGGCACAGGTGAAAAGCAAGTCCCTTGCATGGAGTTCAAGCATCTCCCTCTCCTGGGAGGCCCCCTGTCTTTGGTGCAAACACCCCCAAAGTGGGGGACTCTCCTCTTATTTAACCTTGCAGCGAAGAGCTTTAAAATCCCTTTCTGTCCCTGTGCAGTAGCACAGAGCAACATTCTCTTAGTACAAGGTTCTCCCTCTCGTGGTGACAGTGTTACCTACTTCAACTGTTGTGTTCCTCAAAAGCTGTACAAAACAGAAAAGAAGTGCAAAAAGGAGCTGAATATAAATGCTGCCGACCACAGAAACGTGAGACCATTGCTTGCATTAGCCCTGGAATTCTACTCGGTCAACAAGGAGATGGAAAATTAAAGTAGAGGTGGAAAATTAAAGTAATAATGAAAACCATATACTAGAATAAAGCTAATATTTGGACAGTCTTCCCTTGATGTTTGCATCACTCAAGGAAAGCCACCAATGCAAGAATCTATAGAACTGTAAAGCTGACATCACCTCCTGTTTTCTCTCTCTTTAGAAAAGCAGAAAATATGTACATATGAAACAAGTTTCTTAGAACATCACAATTCTCTAGATCAGTATTTCTTCAGAGAATGACAAAGAAAGGATACATGTTCAAAAAAAGCAAGATTTCTGGAATCACAAATGACTAACTGTCTTTTATGTAGAAGATATGTTAAAATAGTGTTCACCAGCTGATTATTTTGTTAGTTTCACTTTCCCTTAGGCAATTGTATCTGTACACACTGCGTTCTATAAGTACAATCTCTAGTGTGGATAATCTACCTGTTTGGTACCATCCTGTTTGTAAAACCACTTCTTAGCCTAAAAATATAAACTGTAAACTGTATAACATGCAAAATGAATTGAGGTGTTTAAAAAAGCATTAGGAAAAATAAAAGGCAACAAAGAAATTAAATCAAGAAACATATTAAACTAGTATTTATGCTAAATGAATTACTGAACCTTACAAAGGATTAGCAGGGCAAGTGTGGAATGGGTATGCAGCCATTTAAATGATCTGGTATTCTCAGTCAAGTGAGAACACCCTCTACAAAAATATGTATGATTCAGCATTCAGTCAAAGGCAAAGAGCATGGCCAGAAAATGTGGACCACTGAATCAGCACTCTGTTGCAGCAGCTAACTGGAATTAATTTGGGAAATGGCACCTGTTTGGCTTAATGGGACAAAGCCCATCCTTCATGTAATAGAGTAATCTAGTTTTGTTACCTGTGTAATTAATATCAAGAGGATAGTCTCCTCCTTCCCTTACAAATGGGTATACACGGAGTAAAACCAGCCAGACTTAGAAATCACTGCTGGAAGACCATAACTTTTAAACTGCAAGTAGAAAGAAAAAGAATGTGGTAGTGGCCTCCATGTACATGGAAATGGCAGATGAAAGAAGACTGTAAGGAATGCCAGCACTTGATGATTCCCATTCTTGATGTTCTCACTTTAATATCCCAAGCTGTGGTATAGGTAACTCTTTCCCTCTCTTCTCACTCCAAGATAAGTTTATTGATTTGCAGTGACACAGATTTGCTCATTCTCAGTGAAAACACAGTTTGTAACTGATGTGACCATCTCATTTCTTCCAGTCTTCAGAGTTAGGAGAAATGAGACAAAATTGTCCTCCTCCACAATCCTCATCCATCCTTGATTTTGCACATTTTCATTTAGGAGCGATATGTTACTGACCAAAGGAATGAAGGTCAGCTGAATTAGATGTATCTGAATTAGAAAAGTGAACATAAATTTCCACGCTCTCCTAAGTTTGCACTCTTGCTAATTTGAAACGAGACTTGCTGCCTGGGCCATCTGTTGCCAGATGAGAATACAGAAAGGAAGGACACCCAAAATCATGAGGCTTGGGTGTCAATCAGTTGTCCCTGGGCTATTTGGATCTAGATGTTGACATATCCCTAGTGACATTTTTTTCAGCAGCTCTGTGGTGACAATTAAAATCCAGTGGGATTGACCCAAAATTCAAACCCAACAGGAATGTGTTATGAAGATGGTAAAGGGAACATCCACCTTGAAAAACTTATGAACTGAAACAAAAACTTTCAGAGGTTGTTTTCATTTGAAAAAGAGGTGATCAAGTGGATAAGTAACGATCCAATTGGAATATATTAATAGTGGTGGATGGAGGTATTTCTTATTCAATTCCTGGCCACATTCTGCATAACTATACAGAGAACAATATTTCTTTTACCCCACCCCAGTGCAGAGGATAATTTTAGGAAATCTTAAAACTTTTAAGAAACAGAACTTGGAAGGAATGAAAGACCACTTTTGGCATCTTTCTCCAAGGCTAGGAATGGAAGAGGAAAGTCTGACATACACTTTTACAAATGAAATAACAGGACATCTTAGAGGAGAGCTAATAGATAACCTTAATTGTCTTGATTAATTGTTCTTCTGATGTGAAAGGGTAGCAGGGAACAATCTCTAATTTTTTGTAGAGCCTAATACTGTCTTACCTTTCTTTAAAAAAATTACTTTTCTACATCTTACTACACAGAGATTTCAAAAAAGCCTGAAAAAATGCTTGTAAAGACAATAAAGAAGCCAATAATATGAAAAAGCACAATAGAGCAGTAATAATTATTGGTAAATGCTTCAAATAGCTGCAGCAGTTGATTGGGTTGTGAATGATTCATGTGAAAAATTATTTTTCTATGATCGTAGGCGGATGCAAAAGTTACATGATTATACTATGTATATATATTGATATAGAATTGCTATATATATTGTGTACTGTATGTTCTAGCTTTCAGAAATACTGTATTGTAGTGTACTGTACTTAACTAAGCAGATCTAAATAGCAACTTGTCATTTTCCACGAAGTCACTAGTACTGTTAACAAAAACCAAAAAGTCTATTTTCTCCAGTAAAAGAAATACATACTGTTACAGTCACAGACATTTTGACTATAGAGAGACAATGTACATTTGACCAAAGGAAAACCCCAAACCAAAATAAAAACCTCACCCCAAAATCAACCAGCCAAAACTGTTGCATTATTGTCTTATTCAAAAGGGGAAGGGATATGCCACCAATCTAAGAAGATTTACTCACATTTTTATGAGTGAAAATGAAAGAAAAAATATATCCCCCCAAATCTTTATTCACCCTTTCTGGAACAAGGAAAATCCCCTAGTCAGGCAAAAGAGTTTAAAGAATAAAATGCTGTTTTCAGGGCCAGCATGATACCAAAATAGGCAGCTGTACCTAAATACACTTATTCATCCCACTAACGAAATGGGTGCGAAATGAGTTCTAGAAATCCTGCAGTTCTCATGGATTACATACTGAATAATCTTACTGACCAATTTCTTTTCCTTCTCAGTATCTGCTAGTCTTCTAGACACACTAACCATGGTCCTGAAAATATTTTGGCAAAGACCAAGGGAGAGAAAGTTACTTGTTATTTTTTAGTGACTGCACATTTGGAATGGATTACTCAGATTACATGTAAAGATATTAATAATCAACATGTTTCAGAGTACATGAGGTGGGGAAAGAGCTGTTTGACATGGTGCTTTGGAAACTAGAGACTCCAGACCTGGAGTATTTTAGTGCCTATCAATATACTCTGCTGTTAACTATTTAAAGACTTGGTAGTTTTTGCTGTTCTTTTTATGGGAGCAAACAGGAAGGTTATTTTGCTTGGATTTTATTCCTTTGTCAAGTAAACACATTGAAATTCAATGGAAATGAGTGACTTAACTCAACAGTATTGTTCCAGAGCTGTCACACCCATAGATGCTCATCTCTGCAAGTGAAGCCTGCTGAGATGGACTGTTTTATTTATTTTGTGGCTGAAAAGACCACATAAGGCTCTGGGAGGCACACTTCAGTTTTCCCTTTAGAACGGGTACTCGCAAAAATACATTGGACCAAATTTGGGTGTCACATTTTCAATGAGGGAAAACATCTAATTTGGGCAAACATCCAACTAAGAGCATTTGGCTAACAGAATGCTTTTTATGAATATATGTGTGCATAGATAGTATATGAGTAGTGTACTTACTTTTCATTAGAGTCATATACCAATGCTCGACAGTTAATCTCGTAATCCTTGTTTCATCTAAACCCTTCCCTGCATCTAAACCATGCATGTCCACACACTCAACTAGCAGCCTGTCTGTAAAGCCAGGAAGAGATTATTGGCTCTCTCCCTGCACACGCACACATCCACATGCACACTCAGACACACACAACTGCACACACACACACACACACACACAGGTCATATAATTTGATTTTACTCAAAGATCCCATAGGCAGCAACAGCCTACATGACAATGAAAGTAAAAGACTCAATGAGAAAAATTAAAAGAATGTTTGGCAGGTGGGTGAATGTAATCCTGCTTCTTGAATGTGATGATCCTCTCTAATCAATTATATATTCAACATGAGGGTTTAACTTCTAGGGGACTTCATAAAGTTTAATGAATAAAATGTAAATAGCCAGGTGGCAAAAAGAGAAGGAGCAAGATGAAATAGAAAAGATGATTATTCAATGTGTAGATGTCAGAAAGGTATCTGCCCATTTTGTATGAAAAAGATCTCAGAAAGATCTGTCCATTTTGTAGGAACAAGACCTCAGAAAGATATCTGTCTGTTTTGTAGGAAGAGGATACTGCATAATCTGACAGCTGAGCACAACAATAAGCATCTAACCGAGCTCTGCACATCCTCAAGTGCCACTGTGAACTTGGCAAAAAATCACCAACAAGTCAACAGTAAGAAGTGTGAACACTAGAAGTCTGCAGTTCTGTCCGGAAAATATATAAAGAAGGCAATGCTTTGCTATATGGGTACCAGATTTTTCAGCAGGAAAGGCTGCAGTGGGGAACTCATGAAAGCATATGGGCTACTGTAATACCTACATCCAATCTGTCAGAGAGAATTTATGAGGGAGGCTTGGGATGTGGCTGCATGGCTGTGAAAGAAATTTCACAGCTCAAAGAAGGCTCAAGTGCTAATGAAGTTTGCACAAGGAGTGAAAACAAGAATGTCCCTATGGGCTGAACTGGGTAGAAGTTCTCACACGTGATAGGATATTGGTAGTTCTTTTGTGTGTGTAATGGTATTGCTGCAACAAAAGGATATTTTTAGAATATGCTTTTCTTAAAAGGAATCACAGCTAAACTATTCAAAGGTGCTATATTTATCTGCAGTGACATGCATGCAATCCTAAAAGTGCCAATATATGTTGCACTGATAGAAATTCAGAACAGAATTTGTCACTTGAAAGTAGCTTTTCACTGGACTTCTCTCTCATGAATTTCACTGGCACTGGAGAGACTGGAATCAAATCACATAGCCTTACCCCATATTATTAATTTGGTTTAGGAAAAGCATTTACCCACTAGTGTTTTACAGGGACCTGATGCAACCAACCCAATCAAAAGTAGATCACTTTGGAAGAGGAACAAACTTGAAACTGTAACTGAAGGTAAGAAACAGTGGAGAAGCACCATCCAATATGAACAGACCACTAAACCTCACTAATATTCCTTTACTTCTTCCCTACCCTTTCAAAGAGGAAAACACAAGATATTTTGTAAGGGAATGTTTTAGATGAAACTTTGCTACAGATACAAAGAAAAAAAATACACTTCATACTGCTCAGATGCATTCCTGTTTTAAAGCAATTGTCTATGAGACTGTAGTGTATCCAAGGCTGGAGCATGTTTACTTCCCAAGGAAGTACTTTAATGCTCTTTGCTTTTTGAAAAATAGTTGAGGGCAAATGTTTAAGTTGGGGTATATAAAATACAGTTAACAAAATGTTTAGATGGCTTCACAGAGGGATCTGGAGAAAAGGAGGTTGAAAGGGAACCTCATTACTCTCTAAAACTACCTAAAAGGAGGTTGTAGCCAGAAGGGCATCAGTCTCTTCTCCCAGGAAACAAGTGACAGGATGAGAGGAAATGGCCAGAAGTTGTGCCAGGGGAGGGTTAGGTTAGATTAGATATGAGGAAAAATTTCTTCACTAAAAGGGAGGTCAGGCATTGGAACAGGCTGCACAGGAAAGTGGTGGAATCATGGCCCCTGGAAGTGTTCAAAACACATTTGCATGTGGGACTTGGGGACATGGTCGAGTGGAGGGCTTGGCAGAGCTGGGTTAACAATTGGACTCAATGATCCTAGAGGCCTTTTTCAGCATTAATGACTCTATGGTTCTATGACTGGTTTGCTTACCTCAGTGTTACACTCCATTTCCTAGGGGAAACATGAAGACATTCTTTGGGCATATGTGGTTGTGCACAAAAATCTCAGTTCACTATGGTGAAAGTCAGTGAAGTTCACATAGATCTGGTGGTGGAAATTATGATCATGTGTAACATGAAGAGTTGTTAGAGCAGCAGAGTTCCACTTATATTGAGCTGGTCTCTTTTATTTTGAAAGCTATTAATGAAAAATTATTGGGGAAACTGGCATTCAAAAACAATGACTTATTTTTCTCCTGATATGACTTTGCTAGAATGATGTGTAGAATATGTTTGACTCCTTTATTTTAAAATAAATCTAGAAACTCTTCAGTTGAGTTGCCAATTGCAGCATGAATGGTGAATTAAAGAATATTATGGGTTCAATTTACTTTTTAATCTTATTCACAGTGCATCAGTCAACTGCTTCTCCTACACTTGGACCCTCTTTTAATGCCTGTGAGTCAAACACTACTGCAGAAGCTAAGATGCAAAAAGATCAACAACATTGCTAAATATATAATGAAAAAATATCTACTAATATTTAACTTTGCACTGTTTTCACTAGAAACACAATTTTAAAATCAAAATTATCTAGCAGTATCCTAGTAATTCTAAACATTAACTCAGAGAGGATATTTGTCCAGATACTGGCAGACCTACACAGGGAAATAATTTTTTGTTTCACCAAAATTCCACATTTGTATAACTCTGCTGTTTCCACCTTAGTTATTCCTGATCTATAGCAGAGGGGAATCAGAAATAAAAACAATGAATGCATAATATTTTCTCTATTCTTAGAGGCACTAATCTAATTGATTAGTTATCAGCACAGGGAATAATTAGATGGGTATACACTAATACCTAACACATCTTGTTTCTCATTTACATATTTCCTTAGAGCTGGAAAACAAATTCCCCCTAATTCCCCCTGGTGTTGCCTTATAACAATAGGTCTAAGAGAGTTAAGTATTCTTATTTTTTTCAAATAGGTTGTCTCTCTTGTGGACCAAATTTCTCTGTTTTATGCTAGAGAAAGCATAACCTGCCTTTTTGTTTTGTCAATTTGAAGAGTATGCCCATACCTAAACCTCCCTCCATATTTCCCAGCTTAGTGGTCTGTGAAAATACAGGGGCTCCTTTGCTCTGGCTTCAAAAAACTGGATCACTGAGTAGCTTTAGATGAAACTAGCTGAGAGCTTATTACTTCTTGCATAACAAATATTGTAAACAGTAGTAAGAACACTGACTTGGTGCGGCCAGAACCAGCCACTGGTGGACGTGTATCGAGCATTAGGCCACTTGCCTGTCTTACTGGCCATGCTGCAGACACTTGGCACTTTCAGCACCTGTCCCTCTGCAAGGCCTTTCTACCTGCATTTGGTTTCTGCCAGCATGACTGTCAAGCGCTGGGAAAGGTGTTCATTGCATTTGCAAAATCAAGACTCCAGACTTAATGCATTATCTGTAGTTTCCTTCAAAAGCTTTTTTTCCCAGCAGAATTGTGATTGCTTAGGGGCCAGATCTTACTGAAGACAAACCTTCTGGGAGCAGAGGAAGCTTAAAACCTCTCAGGCCCAAGTTCTCATCACATTACACCTGCTTCATGAATTTTTACAGCCAGCATAAAAACAAATCAGGGAATGTGAAAAGCAACTATTTTGCTTTAGGCTGACTAGACACTGCTTCAGGTAGGCAACCTGCTGACTCTTTACTATCATGTTTATTCCAATAGCCCAGAGGAGGTAGATGTTGAAGTGAAAATGTTGATTACCAAGGTCTAGTCTTTCTTGGCAGAACAACCACCAGGTGCTAATTTGATATTATCATAGGATGGTTTGGGTTGTAAGGGTCTTTAAAGATCATTTAGTTTTAACCCTCCTGCCATGGGCAGGGGACCTTCCACTAGACCGTGTTATTCAGAGCCCCATTCAGCCTGGTCTTGAACACCTACAGTCCACACCTTCTCTGGGCAACCTGTTCCAGTGTCTTACCACCCTTATTGTAAATAATTTATTCCTAATATCTAATCTAAGCTTACACTTCATCAGCTTAAGGCCATTCCACCCCAGTCCTATCACTCCATGCCCCTGCGAAAAGTCCCTCTCCAGCCTTCTTGTCAGGGACTGGAAGGTTTCCCTGGACCCTTCTCTTTTCCAGGCTGATGCAATTCTCCTTTTGATCAGCAAGTCATTTTCAGCAATGAGAGCTGGAGGATTTCCCTAGCATAGAACTATCAGAAGGGTCACAGATCTAGGCATACTGAAGGTCTGATTATGTTTTGAAATGGTTTGGGTGCTTCTGATTTTGGACTGGACTCAAAAACCCTGAAAAGAGTATATTTCGTACCTTCTCCCTATGGGTTTTGTTTTCATTACTAAGGGAGAAAGGAGGTGTTGTGATAATACTCACTTAAAGGCAAGAGACTTGTTCCTCCACCATGTGAATGATCCAGTGTTAATCAATTAGCTCAAGGTTGACTGAACTCAATCAGTTCAGTGGGGTTGATAAGAAATGGGGTGCTGATGGTATGTGGGTTATTACTCAACTCTCCTTTGGATGAAAAAAAAATCAAAAGAAAAATGGGTTCCACTTGGCCTCTTTGATCTTAGAGCAAAGGGAAGTCTCATTCACTCAGAAAGTCAATTAAATGCTACTCTCCCATGTTACCTTACTGTGAACTTGAGCCAATTTTGAAGGTAGCAGCATGGGCCAGAAGTGAGCCTAGTAGAAGCATGATGGATGTTGAGAAAGTGTCTCCAGAGCAGCTCCTGCAAAATATCTACACCTATTTCCCTTACGAGAGGCTATTAATATGAGTTTTCTGAGAGGAGGGACCAGATTGAAATATCATATTACAATTTACAGACTGCTGTACTGTGCTGCCATGTTCCCATTATTTATGAGCTGTGCCTGCCAGTCCTCTGCAGGAGATCACTGTAGGAGAACCTCACTAATGCACACACCCCAGACACACACATGGACACGCTCAGGAGCTGTCCTCTCCTTCTAATCAGCAAACACTAAGCTTGTGGTCCTGCATTCCTTGTGGATTCAGCTTCCCATAGAGAGGCAGACCTCAGCAAAATGGACAAGAGAAGTTAAATTTTGGTTCTCTGATTTATGATTTCATATAGTACAAGAATAAGGGTGCTTCAATGAACAACAACAAAATAAACTTGAAAAGGAATCATTTCAACAATGTGGTAATTAACCTGCAGAACTCATTTCCACAGGACAGCATGGAGGCCACCTAAGAATTAAGTATCTAGATCTTTGAAAGACAATGAGAATTATCTGCCACAATATATAATTTTTATATGGGATAAAAAGGCAAAGACATAAATTATCATGTCTTTAGGTTATAGGAAATACATATTTTTTGTATTTATATGTATTTTATATGTAGAAATAGCAAATGAGGATTATATAAAAAATCTTCTCCTGTAGGCTTATTGCTTTGTAATAATCCAACATAGGTCTTTCATCTTCATTTAAATAATCTCTAACTGGCCACATGGCAGAGATGCAGTACTGGGTGAGATGGACCACAGGGGAGATCTACTCTGGCAATCCTACATTCCAATTCACTTCACTAGCCTCAGCAGCAGTAAGAGAAGGCACTTACTTCTCATTCACTCTAAGGCCTCCTTTATTGCACATTTGCCTTGAGAGAGGCCTTGATTTCTAAGCTTGAATTTATGTTCTATTTAATACCCTTTTCCATTACCAAAGTGATATAAAGAGAGCTTTAGGGAAAGCGAGAATCAAGCTCAAGGAATGCAGGATATTGCATGCTTCAACAAAAGGATGTGTGCTACAGTCTGCATTTCTCATCTGTATCATTTTATCAGGTGTTTTGAAGGAAGTCTTTCAAGCACACTGAGATAGATTCACTCAAACATTGTCAGCAGCAGTTTCCAGATCACTGAGACTGCTATTCTTTCTGCTAAAGCATATTGTAGCAATACATGAAGCTTGAATATACCAGTAACATTCAGATATTATAGTTGTTTACAAATATCAAGTAAGTATTTCAAAGATGGGAGGAAGCATTGCTAAAAAGATTCTAACATTTTAAAATATAAAGGGGACTATGTTCGAGCTTCTAAATTCATAGTGACCTGATAAGCACTTTCAGCTACATTTGCAGTCATGCTGCAACTTGCTCCATGTTTTACAAGATCAAGTCTGGAAGCCCAACAAAATCAGTTTGTGAAGACCTTGGCCTAAATTCTTTGACAAGTGTTTTAGAATTCCATCTAGTACGCCTTAGCTTTACTTTAAGAACTATGTTTATTATTTTTAAATTGGCATCATTCATTCACTCATTCATTCATTCATTCACAACTTATCTTTAATTCACTTCAAATTTATTAGACCTTATAAAATTTTCATTTCAAAGATAATGGTTTGATATAGGGAAGGATGAAAATTGAAGGATTAAAATTTGGATAGTACTTGGATTTTGGTGGATGTAAACCCTGATTCTTACTTCCTGTTTACTGGCATATCTCTTCTGGTATCAGAAGTATATTCCAGAATATGCTACATCTTGACTATAGTTCACCAGGTTTACAATGGCAAATTAAACAGCTTTTCCCCAGACCTCAGATGACAAATGAGCAGTTATGTATTTTTAAGCTGGGTAAAATTCTTCACTAGTTCCTCATATGGAGAATATTCTTTGAAAATAAAGATCCCAGAAAAAAACCTCCTTCTCCCAGAGAAAAACCTGCAATTCTTTTGTCTAGGTTCACCTTCCTCATTTTCTTCCTCACCTTTGTCTCCAGAACCTTGATCTTCTGTAAAGATTTAGTGTGTCTAAATGGCAGATATCAGTTCTCCCTCTCTGTGTCTTGGGTTTTGTCTTTTCAATTCTTGGTTTACATGCCAGCATTGCTCTTACCAGTGTGGTTAATTAGAACAATATTTGTTAACTAACTTGTGCTCCTTCTCCAGCCCCTTGAACTACCCAAACAAACTGGTAATAAAGACATTACCATATAAGAGACTCAGTTGCTCTGGCACTCACCTCAAGGTCTCTCTATGCTGCATATTGCAGCCAAGAATATGGGCTTCAGCATTTAGGATCTGCTGAACAATACCTTGCACGGTACAGAAAGATTGTGAGACTGAACCACCTGTCAGGTTTTTTTTCCAAATAAATTATAATGGAACAGGCATAGAACATATGGATGAAGTTACCTGTGGTGAATCACAGACATCTGATAGAGAAGCTGCAGGTGTAAAGAACACACAAAATTGTATATGGAGATCTACCAAGTCAATACTCAGAAAGTTGTCCAGCATAAAAGAATGTCTCATGTGAAATGCTCAGTGTTCACAAGCAAAAAGTTCTGTAAACTTAAGAAAGCTTAATTTAAATATAGACACAAGTGAAAGCTAAACTAGCAATTTTTCTTTTTTTTCTTTTTGCATATTTTTGTTAGGTGCTTCTTCTCTGCCTAAAATATGAAGTCCAGAGTGCAGTTGGTGTAAGTCCTCATGTGGATTTCAAGCAAGACAAAGATAGTGTCAGACACTGATCCAACTGAACTAAGGACCCACGTACTTTGGGAGTTGGCTTTGGGGGAAAAATTCTTACACAGATACACAGAAGACAACTAGGGAGAACACCAGTCCAAACACAATAAAACAAAATACGAAACACCAACATATATATGCAGATCAGGAATCAGTCTTTCACACTGATCCTACATTCCTTGCATAGCTTTGTCTATGCAGAGAATGCGGGATGTGGCCCTTCAGTCAGATGTTTTTGCAAATGAAGGGAAGATTATTTGCAATGGTAACATTTTAAGTTGTTTTGGCATCAGCACAAATTATCGGGGGCAGGATCAGATTCCCACACAAATATGGAAGCTCTCTAGCGAGCAAGGCAGGGATGAGAGAACAATACAGCAGATTAATTCTTGTCCAGTGACCAAAATGAAGGAAAATCCTAGTTATTACACACTTCCAAAACTTTCATTACTTTTTCAAAGAAGAATGACTACAGTTTGTATCATCCCCAAAACCCGGGGAACATTGCTAGAAAAATCTCTTTCTCAAAAGGAATCGTCCTTCAGCAGAAATAAATTCTGAGATGGAACCAAAAAAGAAACAACAGAAGCTTGGTAAGAGCCATAAAGAGAACCATGTAATTCAAAAAACAAAGTAGCAGTTCAAATGATACTGCAGGATGCACAAACACTAGTAGATAATCTCACAGATGACTTCACAGAGCCCCTCATCGACCCAGGTAATTCTTGATTCCATTAGAAAAGAGAGAGAATAATACTAGAAAAGAAAATTAAGAAAACATCCTTCCTCTTTTTTAAAATAAAAATCAAGATCATCTCCCCTCCCCCCCTCTATCTGGAAGCAGGTTAGCTAACCTTAACAGTCTCAATTTAAAATAAAATATATATTTTTATATATATTCATATATATAATAAAAGAGAAGATATTAGTGGCAGTGTATGCAAAACAAAAAAGAAAACAAAGAAAAATTACTTTTAACAATCTCACTTTTTTGTTTTTTTACACAAATACTGTTGTAAATATATTAAAAAAATCAGCATTCTATCTGGTAAACGTCACTTTTGCCCCTCTATAAAATTTTGAATTAAAAAAGTCCCAAGAACTCTTTTTTTTGTAATTATTATTCCCCTCCCCTCCCACCCTCTATTCCTCTTTCTTCCACAAGAATAAATCCTGATGCAACTTTTTTTTTTTGCAAAGATTGTGGGAACTAACCCTTCTCTTGTACCTAGATCCATAGGTTGCAACCTCTGATATCTTTGATTTTCCTCTGTGTTTCTCTTTGCCTTCTGTGAAAGTCCCTCTTGATTGTGCTGAGGCCCTGTGCTCAGCAAAGACACTGAATAAATTACAAAAAAGCCACTGTTGCTCGTTGTCTGAATCTTCTTGGTTTCTGCTATAAGGTGGTGGTGGTGGTACGAGGAAAGCAGCGGGGAGGGTGCACCAGACAGCGAGGGATGGAGCAGAATCCAGGTGAGGAACCTCTGATTCTCTTTCCTCAGCCTGCAAGGACTCCACACTATCCAAGCCACACTGCCTCGCACTGCCCTCAGCCCTTTCATGTGTTTGTGGATGTGTGTGTGTGAGAAAGCAGACACGTGGTGGAAACCAGCAGGGCCTTGTTTCCTCTGGTTGCTGTTCAACCAGAAGCAAAGTATTCCGCAGTTCTAACTGGATACTGTGAAGTCCAAAAGCGGTCAGCAATGTGAATCATGTCCATTGAAACACTGCAAGCGGTGTACTTATAACGACAGTAGGCCTTGTAGATTTGTAATATATTTTGTTTCTTTTTTTGTAGTGCTCTTCACAAGTGAGAAAAAAGATTTTTTTTTTATTATTTTTCTGTCTGTTTTTTAAAATTTTTTTTGTGTTTTTTTTTTTAAATTGTTTGCTTTTTGTAGTAAAGAAGGGTTGTATTTAGAGGCCAGTAGCTAGAGATCCAACCAGTGGAGCTCATGAAGCACTACCTGGCCTTAAGGCCACCATCCGAGGGAGGTTGGGAAAATTATTATTCACCCAGCCTCCGGAAATGTAATGTACCAGCAGGCAAAAAACAGTTCTTCATGTAGTACAAAAAACAACAAAACGAAATGAACCCAAAAAAAGAAGGAAAATAAAGGTAAAAATGAAACAAAAATAATTTCTTAAATTCTAGTGCCATAGCTTTTTTTGTTGTTTCTATTTTTGTTGTTCATAACAAAGAGAGAGAGAGAGATTCTACTTATCCGTCTGACACATGCATCCTCATGTGGTCGTTGAAATGCTCGATTTGGTCAAACTTAGCTGGACAGACAGAGCAGACGTACGTGGTCCCCTCCGTGCAGGCCACCATGCCAGCGGGGACAGCCCTCGCACCGGTGCCGGTGGCGCCGGGCGTGCCGTTGGTAGCACTGTGCAGAGCCACATGCCTCTCCAGCAGGGTCTTGTGGGAGAACTTCTTCTTGCAGATGTAGCACTCGTAGGACTTCTCCCCGCGGTGGAGACGCATGTGCACATTAAGGGAGCTCTTCTGGGTGAAGCGCTTGTTGCAGATGCTGCACTGGTAGGCCCTCACACCAGTGTGTGTCACCATGTGTTTGATTAGGTAATCCTTTAAAGAGAAGGAGCGCCAACAGATGCTGCATTGGTGCGGTTTCTCACCTGCCCATTACCAATGAGAGAGAGAGAGAAACAAACAAACAAAAAAATCATGAACCAGTTTGGTAGAACTCTTTGCAATAAACTAATGGTGAGTCTCACGGGGGTCTTGGGAGAGGTGCTCTGGCTAACAAAGGATAAGTCTGTTATCAGTGTGTTTTGACACACAACATCTTTTGCAACCAGACATTTCAAAATGTTTTACAAAAAGTGCTGTAGGTATTCCCTTTACACATAAAGTAAAAAAGGAGCTCAGGTGATTTCTTCAAGTTCACACAGTAGGCACTGATGAAGACAGGACTAGGGTTAAAAGGTCCTGGCATCTACACCCAGTTTCAATGGCACAGCCTCTCCTGTCTGTGCTCCTGTCTTGCTCCTCATGCTCATTTTTAGACAGGAAGGTCTCAACCATGCTACTTTACCCTTCGGTGCCTCCGTTTCCTTACTGGCATGCAACAAAAACAGGGACAAAGCCAGTGATTACCAGAGAGCTGACCTGTGCCAGACTCATTTTGGTCAAATTGCTTTAAATTTCTCAGGAGAGGAATGGCAGAGATTGTCAGAGAATCCAACACTATATAAGAAGTTTATATTTGTTGCTTCCTTTTCTGGTCAAATATCACAGTTGAAGTATGTATCAACAGTACCTGAAAAGGGAACCTCAGGTCACAGAACTGCCTAAGCCAGCCAGCACCATACAAAGGGCAACTTAACAGATAAACTTCCAGTGTAAGAGACAGGAAACTTATTTAACTGGCAGTCAAATCATTCAAAACTCCTTATGAGGTAAACTAGAGGTATAAAATGCTTATATAATCTTCCACATTGTCTTGTGTGCCCAAGACTGTTGTAAAACTGATTAGGGAAACTCATATAATTGAACTCTGATCAGGTTCAAACTCTGATCATGTCACAAACCAGTGAGTACAAGGATAAACTGGGAAAAATACCTAGCTGCAAACATATGACTGGTTTGTTCAGACTATTAAAATCTCCTCATGCTCTGAGTTCTTCTGCAAGATCAGGCCACGATCTCACGTTGTATGGTATCAAGCAATGTTTTCATGATACACTGCTGCCTTGATTATGTAGACAACAACCAACACCCTGAATGCCCCATCAAAAGCTACTTTTTAATTTGCTTTCTGAAACACTTGTATATTTCAAGTGTAGTAATTCATCATCCCCAAAGCTGTGAGGGACAGAGATAGTACCATAGCTCTGTAACAATCATAATGATCCTCTGTTTTACTGACTGAGAAAATTATTTTCCTATGGTTATTCTGCAATTTCCCCTCTAGCAGAGACTATTTTTTTATTTTTATTTTCTTTTCCTCCACAGACATCCCGCTTCCTTCTTTTTACAGTCTGTTTGGCACTGTTTTAAATCCTGAAGAGTCAATCTTCAGGGCCCATGACATGCCTGTGGTAATATATAATTCACTCTTTGTATAGTGAGATTACAGTATGCTTCTTATATTCAATTTTAAGAGGAGATAATTAGTATGGATTAGATGTGAAGGACCTACTTTTTTACCTCCCCAAGTCTCTGTTTCTTTTTATTTCACAGTTTGCATGTATGATGGTGGCATCCATGAATGCAATGCACTTGCTACTCTTCCTTGCACTAGAGATGAGTTCGTCCCTACTTGGTGAAAGACACTTGGTCAAAACACTAAGTCCTTACTTTCCTGATGGCTTTGCCACACACAGTGCTGTGTTGTATGTAGACAAGCCAATATGCTTGACATGTGATGTGGAAAATGATAGTGTGACGGTTAGAATAACTTCTGATTAACTTACAAGAGACTGATTGTATTTAGGGAGCTCATTTTTGCCTGGGGCAATGTATGTCCCAGAGTTTGTAATAAGTTGGTCTCCTTCACTCTAGACCTTGTTAAGACTATGTTATAACAAACACCTTAATTTTTGCCTGCATATGTTTCTAAAATACACTGGGTTGTGGCTTTTTAATCTTTGCTTCAAAGGCTTCCTGGGATTTTTCCTCTCCAAAGAATCACAAAACTAGTTTTTCTTTTTTGTATGCAAATTTTTGTGCTTCGTAAGTGTGCACCGTAGATTCTTTATTCCCATGATTCTTCAAGTCAGAAGAAACTTTGCTCAGTGAATTAATTATGCACGTTCTTCCTTTTGCTTCTTTATTTTGTATTTGGTTGGTATTAGACAGCAAAACAGAATGGTTAGAATCACAGAATCATAGCATATCCTGAGTTGGAAGGTGGAAGAAGCAATATCAGTGCCTGGCCATGGTCCCCTTAGCATGTCTTTTCCAGCCGCTGTATTCCTGGAGCTGTAGTCTCTGTGGCTCTTTGAACCCTAACCATAATGGATGCTTGGACCTGTCACTGAGGTCACAGAATCATAGAATCCTGAGTTGGAAGGGACTCTCAAGGATCATCAAAGGCTACCTCCTGGTCCTGAACAGCACCACACCAAGAATCACACCATGTGTCTGAGAGCATTGTCCAAGAGCCTCTCAAACTCTGTCAGGTTTGGTGCTGTGACCACTTTCCTGGGGAGGCTGTTCCAGGGCCCAACAACCCCAACCAATAGGTGAAGAACCTTTTCCTAATACACAACCTAAATCTACCCTGAGACAGGTTCATGCCATTCCCTTGTGTTCTGTCATTGGACAAGAGAGATCAGTTCCTGTCCCTGCACTTCCTCTCATGGGGAAGCTGTAGACCACTATGAGGTCTCCCCTCAATCTTCTCCAGGCTGAACAAGGCAAATGACCTCAAGCCACTCCTCATATAACTTCCCTTCATCCCATCACCATGGGTGGCCCAGATTAGAAAGGTGTGGATGCAGCAATGTTGGTGCCATGACGTGATCCCCTTGTCATGCCTTTTGCAGCCTTGAATCCTGTATTAATCACAGTGTGATCTGTAGTAAAAGGCAATGGTGCCTTATAAAGTGCAGACACTGCATGCATCCTAGAACTATTCCCACAACAGTGGGATATATTAAAGTGAGTCTACAGGGAATGTGGAAAAATATCAAATCTCTAATATATTTGCACCCATGCCAAAGAAGAACAGGAGATTGATTTTTGTTGCATGGAAAGCTACATCAGACCGTTGTTTTCAGAAGCATAAAAACATACAGAGAATTGGAGGCTTTGAAGTTGCTGAATTCTGGTTTATGATTAGACTCATCCATGACTTGTCTTGTAAGTCCTCCAAACAGAAAGACTAATTCAAACATTTGCATCTTCCAAACCTCTCAATTTTTCTGTGGATCTTTTCCAGAGCCACCTTGCCTAGCTTCTTTCAACAGAGCTAAGGAAAGTCACCCGGACAGTGGGAATAGCTGTCTTCCCTCCATTTTTGTTAAGATCTGGTCCAGCACTAAACAAGGTAGCAGACATACTTTTTCTGAGACTGCTGATATAAAGATTATATTCAGGAGGGTTTTCCGAAGCTTAGCCCTCTATTGGAAGCCAGGAGATATACTTGACTGTGTTCTGAAGGGGGTATTTTTCTGAACAACACTATCTATGTAGTATTTTAGCTACTCATCCACAACAGAAAAAATGGAGAACATAAACAGACACAAAGATAATCTCGGGATTCAGGACTCTTGATCCTTGCAATAATATATTTTGTACCAGTCCTGAGAAGTCGATTTTTTTGTATATGTACATCTACATGTCTACCTTAGATGTCTAAAGGAATTTTTCATTTAAGTGATAAATACAGGTAAATTGAAGTTAAAAGTTTACATATGCACATGGAACTGAAGTCTATTGCATACAACTGTGAGGCATGATCTACATTCCTCCCACATTTTGGGCAATTTTTCCAGGTTCTCCTCCATGTATCACAAACCCAGCATTTATTTTAAGATCTGATGTTAAGAAAGCCACTGCCTAGTGAAAGAAATAGTTACTCTTTCTCTAAACCAGAATTTCTCTCCAACAGCAGAAAGAGCCAAGGGCTAAAGCAAGCAAAACTTAGTCCTGAACCCATGATAGCTCCTCCATGTGAAATACATATACATCCTTGCTTTGAAGTTTCCTCATTTGCAAAGCTAGAAAAGGCAGTTTTGGCTCAGTGGAAAATATGGTTACATATGTTGCCTCAATAGACCATAAACCATGTACTAAAGCAGCTGCAGTTTTAAACAGAAAGGTGCTGATGTTGTGTTCCGTTGTGTTCTACATATATTCTTTAAATATTTTCTCATTGAGCCCTATGATTCTGTACTCACAGCTAGTGATACCTCTGACTTAACAAGAGACAAGGGATTACAGCAGTCAGCTTCAATGAAGTATAGAAAGACTTTCTGACAAAACTCCAGATTTACTTACTCTTATAAGAGTATGTGAGATCTAGAAAATATGTGGCAGTGTGTGTTACCATCCAAGCCTGAACCTACTGTTGCAGCTCCACCAGTAGTGAATTTGTCCTAACCTCATCACCACTTGAGCTTAACCCCTCATAGCTGTAAAACCTACATGGGGATGCCCTCTCTTAGTAGACACAGTTTTTCTTACGACCTATTACAATTTCCTCTCTTCCACTTAATGTTGCCCGGCCAGCTTGCAGGGTAAAATGAATGCTTACCATTTCCTTGGATGGATGCAGGACACATTTTACTCCAGGTAAAATGAGCTTGTTTCTGCACCATGCACAGTTAGGCCCCTATTTGGGATCTGTATGTTTCTGCAGGGGCTCAACTTCAGTGCAGTAAGCCCAAGAAGTGTTCAGTGACTCCAGCTCCCTGGATAAGCCCTCCCTCCTGTTTGTGCTGGGGGCTGGCAGGTTGGCAAACAGAATCTAAGCCCATGGTTGTGAAGGACTTTCTCTGGCTCCATATGCAAGCCAAAGGGAAGTACTCTTACCTGTGTGTACAAACATGTGCTTGACGTAGTTCTGTTTGGCGGTAAAAGTCTTGTTACAGAGAGTGCACTCATAAGGCTTTTTTTCACCTTGCCCACCTGCTGTGCTGTGGCCCGCTGATGGGGCCAAGGGCTGTGGGGCTGGCAGCTGGGCAGTAAAGGTTGACAGGCCGGGCTGGGACACTGTCACAAACTGTGTCTGTTGGCCAGCTAAAGGCTGGGGCAGGCTGAAGAGAAAAGGCTTAGGGCCACTGCCAGCAGACTGTGTGGTGAAAAGGGCAGGCAGGTAGGTGTTGCCAGCTGTGCCAATGACCTGAGTGTTGCTGGTCAGAGTCAGTGGCATCCTCAGATTGCTGGTGAGGGTTTCTGTCTGGCGTAAGTAGATCTGTGTGGTTGGCAATGGTTGGGCAACAGATGTGTTGACAGAAGGCTGCAAAGCCCCCTTTTCGGTGCTGCTATTGACTGTGAGCACTTTGCTGTCCATTTCAACGTCATTGCTTCTCTCTGGTGAGGAAGAGGTGGCATCTACGTGTTGCTGCTGCTGCTGTGGCTGAGTGCCATCAGCAGGGACGTCATTTTGATCTGCTTGTGAAGGTTCTTGCTGCCCATCCCGGCCCAGACCAGACACAAACTGCTGCTCCATGGAATCAGGCTCAGTGCCAATGGAGGAACTGACTCCCGAGTCAAAACTCTCCCCTTTGGGCTCACTCTCAGTGCCTTCTGCTTGGTCAGTGTCCTCAGTGCATTCCTCAGACTCATTGCGCTCAAGGATCTGCACCCTCTGTTGGCCGTAGTAGTCATAGTCATCCTCCATCTCCTGTTTAATATGGATGTTGCCCATCAGGGTCTGAATTCGGACAGGGCGGGGTTGCTTCCGGCAGTGTGTGGTCTCTGGAGTGGTGGAGAGGTACCGCTCCATCTGCTGTGACCGTTCGTGGATCCGGGTAATCCAGCTGGGGTCTTCTATGTGATGGTCCCTGGGGAGTCCCAGGGCTGTCTCATGGTGGCTGACCACAGCTCCACTGTAAAAGGAGCGCTCGCCACTGCCATTTTGCATGGAACAGGCATAGAGGGCTGAATAGATCCTGTCCACACTGTGCTGTGAATGGCTCTGCAGGTAGCCAGATTCTGTGTCAGTGCTCTGCCCCGAGGTGCCTGATTCGGGTGTTCCCCTGGGTGTCTCTTGGCCAGAATCCTGAATCACCGGGTAGACGTCTCCCACATTTTGTGAGACAATCCTTGTGCACTCATCAATCACAGTTTTGATCTGCAGGATGCTGGCAGCTGTGAGGATTTGGAGGGCCTCTGATTGTGAGACCCGCAGCACCCCGCTGTACATGAAGTCAATGAGCTTTTGCACAGACTGGACTGACACCACTGAGGGTATCTCGATGTCACTGTAGCCCAGCAGCAGCTTGTCCTGGAAGAAGGGGCTGCCAGCCGCCAGCACGCAGCGGTGGGCGCGCAGCATGCTCCCGTGGATGCGGACCGTCACGTCACAGAAGTGGCCACGGTTGCGTTGCTCGTTGAGGGTCTCGAGCACAGAATTGCTGAAGTTGTGAAGGTTGATGCTATGAATGCGCTCTGTCATCCCCTTGCAACTGATGTTACCTGGAGCAAAGTCCCATCACCATGGGTAAAAAAACAAACAAAAAAAAAAAAAAAACAACAACAAAAAAAAACAGAATGAGTCTTATCCTCTGCAGGGCCACAGTGAGAGTGCTGGTGAAGGTGACTGCCCACTGTGTCAACAAAACAGATTGCACAGGAAAAGTCACACAAAGGCATTGTTAAGAACACATCATTTTTGTAAGGCTACAAGTAAACTTCACTACTTGTTTGCAGAAGCTCAAGTACTGAATTTTTGGACAAAACCAAACGAAGACGGGTGTAACTGGGCCTAAATTCCAATCACACTCCCGGGCCTTGGACTTCCTATCAGTTTATCTGGCTTTAAAAAGCTTAGAGCCAGCCAATTGTGAACACTGAGCATATGGATTAAAGCTGGATTTTAAGCTATGGATTGGACCTATGCCAGACAAGATCAGAATCTTACTTTAATGATCCTAAATTGCTAATGCAAAGAGTATATATGAAAATATAATTTCTATCTAGATTGGCATTTTAAGGAATTTAGATCTTGTGTTCCACAGTACAGTTACTTCCACTAAAAAAACTGGCAGTCATTTTGTAAAATACAAATCTGGTTCAAGATTTAGGCTGTAAATGTTCCTAAAATCCCACGCACAGTTTTGTCTGGGGTTGTGGTTTAGAACATTTGCTACCCAATAGTGACAAACAGTCCTCTGAAAGAACCCAAAGCAAAAAGTTAACATGAGCTGTCCCCTTCATTTTTAGCATATCCCAAGTTCTGACTTGCACCAGAATGCCATCATATAAAAACCAATGTTCTCCTGCTGTTATTTACTTGACAGAAACTGAAAAATTACAGACATTTACTCTGAGGAAGATTTTGTCTTAGTTTGCTGAATAATCTAAATAGAGCACAGTTTAGAAAAGCATCAAACCAATTTGGATACAGAGCCAACATAATCTTCAAAATTAACTTTTACAAGTGATTGAAAAGAAACTTCTTAATCTCTCAATCCACTGTTCCCTATCTTCATCTTGCTTGCTTTGATTTCAATGTTTCCCATTTCCTTTCCTGTTCTTTACCAAATTTTCATCTATTTAGATTTTGGCACTCTTAAACTATGGTTTCATGTTTTAATTATGAAGAATCATCTACCACTTGAATGGTAAACAAACAAAACACTATTAGTAACTTTTTTTTCTTCGTGTTTGCGGTACATGCATCACCTTGGTTTCAAGAAAAGTAGACAAAAAAATGCTAAATCACCACTGGTATTAGAGGCTTTTTGTCTTGAATACTCTTACCACCAAAGATACAACCACTCTTGCCACAGTAACTTGTTAATGTGTGAGCATCCAAAAGTAAAAGTTGGTAAGCAAGTGTGAGTAAATCAAACTAGCTCACTGTCACTGTCTAACAAATAATAGCATTGAAAGCAGTTGAAAGGCATACACATGCCTTTTAGCCTGACAACAACGTCTCTGCTCCACCCTAAGGAGTGCTTTACATTTCATCCACAGGCAGTAGAACACTACTCACTGCAATTTGCAAGCAAATGTGGCATCCTCCCTGCTCTACCTTTTTCTTCCCATTTATTCACTACCAATATGCACCCTCTATTCTGATGGTTCAAAGAGAAACCACCTGGGACACAGGTGGTTACTTTAGTTCTCTGAAGTAGCTGATGATTAAAGGGAAGCACAAAGGTCAGGAACTGGAAAGCACAATGGGGCCAAGCTGTCTGAAGAAGTCTGATGTGAACAGATGTAAACCAACCTCTACCAGAAGGTTACTAATTTCCATGTGTGATTACGACACTGAGGGGATGCTCACATAGCAGAAACAAGGAGGAAGTCACTAACACCATGATGGAGGTTGTGAAATACATCTGTCTTGTTCATAACCTTAGTCAGGAAACCTGAGTTTCTTTCTCTGATGGGACCAACTATAGGACTGGAAAAACATTGTAGAAACTGAGAGACTTTCCTTCAAGGGCATTGCAACTATTATTACACAAAATAACATACAGAAGAGATGTATTTCCTCATCCTTCCAGATAGAGTAATTTTGCAGGCCAGTTCCAGATGCTTCCCTGCCCAACATGTCAGATCATACAAGAATCCAAAGTGTATTTACACACAAAGTCAGAATCCTTGGCAAAAACTTTGTATCGGTGGGGCAACAGAAGGGTGGAAAGTTATTGATAAATAGGTGACACAACCTTTCAAGACTTACTACATGCCATAGCAAGTGACTGTACAGCTACACATTTGTCTCCATCTATTTTTGAGGGGTATCAGTGACTACCTGGTTTGCTTCTAGGACTCATTTTCACAGAAACACATCATTATGTTCGGCTTTGTCAAACAAGGTATTTGATCATAAGAAGAAATATGCAGCAGTCTAACCCAATAACCCAAAAATCCTACTTTGAACAAGCAGAATGTGGAATATTCTATGCATACCAGAGATGCTACAGACAGGTCTCTTGATTTGAGAAAAAAAACCCTACTTTGTGACTATGCACCTTGGCAGATAAAATTGATTTTGTGAGTAGAACGCCAAAAAATGCATCCTCTGGGCAACTCCTTTCCAGAAAGGTGTGACATGCATCATGAGACTGGATGACTTCCTGGGAAAGTGAATTCTGCCACTTACCCAAAAATCATATACAGAAAGGAGGAAGGGCAAGGTATATCTGTAAGTTTCAACAGCCCTTCTCAGGTCCTGGCTGTGGGAATCAAGAGTTGTATAGGCAGAGTGTATTTGGTCCTTAGCTAACTTCATGAAAACAGGCAGCTGGGGTTGATCCTGGCTGATCCAAACAGAAAAGAGTTTGTATATATGCATTTGTAAGAGTGATGTGAATAGCTCTCCTATAGGAACTGATCTAGGAGGCACCTTGTGGGTGTAGGAGCTGGTCTGAAAGCCAACTGAGTCACTTCAGAAATGGCATTATTTTTTGTTGCCATTAGAGTTTGCCCTCTCATTGTTGGAACATCTACCACTTCTTCAACTGAGAAACAAATGAAATTTACTCCTTAAGGATAAATGAAGAAGGGTGGTAGGAAGAGACACACAACAAAAGGTAAAAAAAAGCTAATACATATTTTGAGGATGATTTTTCTAAGCCCTTTTCCTTGACATTCAACACTATAAACCACATCTATCCGAAGTCCAGGCAACCAAGTAATTTGCAATAGTGGCAGAAACACTACTCTACAAGCCACATCAGTATAAAGAGCAGTTTTAACAAATTCCAGAGATTGGTCTGTAGCAAAACTTGCTGTCCCATGCAGATCCTTTCCCTCTCTGCAGGAAACCAGGTCCAGATCCAAGTTTTGTGGCTGACCCCTACTTTATGCTGTTCTAAGCTGAAAGTCCAAAGGTGCTGCTCCCCACAAAACATGGACTTGCCAATGCGGGTTTGATTCTAAGTAAATGCCACAATCTGACAAAGACTCCCAGAGCCTTGGACAAGCCAGAAAGTGTGCCAGCTCCTCACAAGGCCCAGCTGCACATGCACACACTCACCTACTCGTCACTGCACAGAATGCCCAGCTCAGGAAAAAGACCCCTGTCTTGGGCTCTTCTCAGGCCTGCCACTCTTTTTAAACTCGAGACAGTGGGAAACTTTCTGTGAAATTCAAGTGGTCTTTGTTAAGTACCCCTTTTTTTTTTGTCCTGTAAACATGATGCAGAGATCCCAATGGACTTATTCTGAGAAACTCCTGTAAAATGGTTTTGTCCCCTTTCTGTGAAGCAAGTTCTGATTGGAGGGGTATTCACAAACCATATAGGAAAGAATGGGTGTGAAAATGCAAAGGCCATTCGTACCCAGATGGGCAATGAATAGGCATTTGCCAGTTTAAAAAAAAAAAAATAAAAAAAAAGGCAGAAAAAAAGGAAGGAAAAAAAGCCCAGACAACTGCACAGATTATGCACATTTGAAATCCTCCTGGGATACAAACTGAAGCTGGCATGGCATAAAGGTGAAACATATTACTGTGCAACTTTGAAAAAAGCTTCATTTGCTCGTATGCAAATGTACCGATTAAACTGTCAGGCTATTCACAGAAACATGCATGGAATTCATCCTCAACTAGTAAGAAGGAGCACAACGTGGATGGGAAAGGAAAAAACTTTTGTTGTGTAATACATGACTGAATGCTTAGATTAGTGTTTCCCTGAATCTCATCCACCCCTCCTGCTGACTTTTATGCTATGGGCATTCAAAAGAAAGTAGGTTTTACCATGACAATAACAATGACAAGCTCTCCAAGTACAGTACCAAAGGGGAAGGCAATGGCAGAAGGAAACAGCAGGCAGTGGACTCCTGGAAGATGCTATAGAAAACGTGGAAGTGCAGCAGTGAGGTACATCAAGCATGGCTTGAGGCAGTTTTCTATTTGCCCGAGTTACTGTACATAGACCTACACAAAGCTAGAAAATTATGGCTCAAAATGGTGATTTTTTTTGTTTGTCAAAACCATAAAAAAATTACCCCCAGAAAACACGTGATGTAGTAGAACAAAGAAGATGTACAGAATACTGAACACTGCAGGTCATAAACAAATTCCTACGTTGTACATTTGAAAATGCATTTAGTTAGGCTTTTTTCAGTACAGCCACTAGATGTCCCTTTCTGCACAGCCAGTTGCTGAAAGTCTTAATGCTCATAACTGAAGGGTATCAGAGAATTTGATTTTCTCTAGTGTCTTTTAAAATCACAGTATCTCACAGCTCATTGCACAGTAACAACTACCATTTCTAGAAACACAGTGGTGATGAATCCACCACAGCTATTGTAACTCAGCAGTAGCTCAGTGTACAGCCTTCATCTGAAGCAAAACTGCCTAGGATGCTGGAACCCAAGCTTTTTTGGAAACTTACTGTGTGCTCTTTCACAGGAATTACTAGCAAAGTGAAACCCAAAGGCTGTGTCTTGCTTTCATACTTAGGGGGAATAGAGAATAATTGTCTTATATCCTTGAGAACTGGTGGGCTAGCTGAGACAGATATAGATTGAGTTTTCCCTCAATCTTCCACAGTAGAATTTAGAAAATTGTCTGGCAACCCATCTCACTGATGTCTCACTTAGACAAGATCAACTAGAACTAGCTTGGTATTTTTGCCTAGTTTCTTTCTGACAACCTTCTCAAGCCTTGCATTGAGAAGAACACAAACTTTGAGAGATAGTGGAAAAGTTGGAGGTGTTGTATCTTGTACAGAATATGTCTTTATGTTCTTGTTATCAAAATGACAAGTGCCTCTCTAGTTGAGAGAATACTCTGGGCTCAGACAAAGATGTAGATTTAGGCTTGGTAGGTGGTCTTGCTGCTCCTGTAGCTGTTTCTCTGTGCCTCAGTAATCCAGCCACTAGCTCCTGGGAGTGCAACCTAAGTAACCTGCTGCTGCTGGAGACAAGCAGTATCATCTAGTCCTTACTCTCTTTCTTTTCCATGTGTGGTTTTGGAAATCTCAAATCCTTGGTCTCCACACCAACTGTTGAATGACCACAGCCTCCTATTTATATCCAAAGGATGCATTAGATTCTTCAGACAGTCATCTAAGTCTACTCCTTTTCCTCATGTGGGAACAATTTACCTGTACTCTCTCTTCAGAAATTTGTCTACCATGTTTGCAAAAACAACATTGCAGATTTACCCTCCCTCCCCAGACAGACTGTCTACTGTCTTTCTAGCAAGAAAGATTTCTTAGTATTTAACTTTGAAACTGATTACTCAACCCTTTCCCCTAAGGGACAGGGAGAACTATTGATCATCTTCCTCTTTTTAGCACTCTCTCACATACTGGAAAGTGCCTCACTTTTCTTCTTAAGATCTATTTTTTCTAGAAAATACAAACTCAGGTCTCCCAAGCCATCTTCATTGGCTATAGGTATTCCCCTTATTCTTATCTTCTTCCATCTTCTATCCATCTTGTCTTTCTTTCACTTAAAAAGCAGCCCTAAAGTGGACAAAGTTCTCCAGCTGAGTGAGGTGAATGGAGGAGTAGCCCATATATCATTGTTTACGATACTCTTTAAAGACCTTACAGAATATAACCCCAAGCAAACAAAGCCCTGTTATCAAAACAGATTTTCCTTAAGAAAGATACATGTGAGGAACGAATCCTTAAGTTGGAATGAAAATCTCAACTTTCATAAACACAACAGTTCAGTAGAAAGATAGCATTTCCATCACAACATGTAAAAGCTGCTATAGCCACACAATTTCTACAGGAAGTTCTAATTTCTCAATACATTAGTATATTGTATTCCAAACTTAGCACTGTAACAACCATGGGTGCTTTCTTCAGCTCCAATGACCTGATTTATCCCAACTGATAAAGCTTTATTTTCTGTTGTTATCAAGTTAGTTACTCTAAAATAAAACTGGATTAACAGAGCAAAAATTCCTATTTAGTGTTTCCAGACACAACATTAGTCCTGCATCAGCTTCCAACTCTCTGGGACCAATTTAGTGGAGTAACATTTCTTTACACTCAAGGAAGTGACCAGAATTCAAATCCTGAAAACCTGGCAATGTCTAACTTCTCAGTATATCTCAAAGATGTCAGAGAAACCAATTCAGTCACGCCTTCTCAGACTGATTCTTCTGAATATTTGGCCTCATTCTAAACAGGGGCCTGCAAAAGGAAAAGCTTCTATGGAGTTTCAGGAACACAGAAGAACATTTGTATCCTCAGCAGGAGATCTGACCAGGAGTAGCCCTTGCTTTCTGTTGCTTTAAAGGTTTGCTGGAGTTTTCACCCAATCATCTGCTTGAACATCTTGAAAATCAGTATCTCCTTCTATAATATCTATCCAAAACAAACACCAGATGACACTACACAAATTGCCCTAACCCTACCAGATTGTTGTTAGAATCAAAATATGTAGCAGTCTACATTTAACAGGAAGTACTGTATTTTTACCAGCACAACATCTATTAATGTGTCAGTAATACACTCTATGGAAGGAAGAATCACTGTGTTCTGAAAGCTGTCAAACTTCTCTAAATTTCGTAGCTAATAACTACATTTGTTTGAAAGACAGAAATGCATGCACACACAAACACAACCTTATTCTCCAGGGACAAAACACACCAAGGAGTTAGCAAATAAGAAAGAGTTTTCTTAAACTTTTATGCAGAAGACTTTTTCTGCAGCCTAGAGAATGTTCATCAAATTTCCTATGGATGATTTATTCAGTTAATTGCCCTGTCCTTTTTAGCATTTACTGAATGATGAGATATCCATTTTACATAAAACTGAAGACTAAATCATAGGTGTTCTGTACATAAAATGGCTTCTACACCCAGTGGACATAAATACCCTATGTCAAGCATAAAAGCCTCTATTTCAGCCTTCAGGTCCTGGGGGGAAGGCAGGGAGTCACCTTCCTATGCTTTGTCTGACAGACCTCAGGTGGCATCCATCGGCACTAATCCCGTTTTCTCTAAAATCCACAGGTGGCAATGTCCGTGCCTCAGTTTGCTCCACACCTAGAACTCAGCATCATGCACCCAATCCTGCAGGACTGCCTGCCTCAAGGAATTTTAAGATTGTTTTGCATCCTTGGATAAAGAATGCTACAGAAAGATCCAGAATTAACTCCATAAGTCTCTTCAAATTTTGTTCTCCAGGCTTACAGAAACCTAGTTTTCTTCTCAAGCTACTGTAGTGACTTAATTCCTCTATTCCTCTTTAGGGTCAGCAACCTACTCACAATTGTAAAATACCAGGTAAAAATTGGCTCCAATTCACAGCAGTGTAGTGACCAAATGCTTCAGTGTTAGAGCACATTCATTTATTTTTAAGTTAGAAAAGTATTACATTTTGAGCCAGGGTATTTACTTTTCCCACATTCAATCCAATTTATATACTTGCTATTTTAGAAATTCCAAAAGATACATTGAAGAGGGTACAGGCAAAAGCCATTTTTTATTCCCAGACATATTTGGGATCAAATACACCTCTGTATTAAACAGTGGTGCACATATACACACTCTGTTTCTCAGTTCCTCTCTCAGACCTTGTCTACAGACATCTACAGCCATGCCACGGTATCCCCCTCGCATAGACACGGACGACATTGATGTGCGATACTTCTGTGCTATCTACAACACCTCCAAGCAACATGTGTGATGTTACAGAAGAAGCCCTGGACCTGCCATCAAGCTACATTAACAGGGATTTCAACAGACCCTGGACATATCACTACAAGGGTGTTAATTCCCGTGCCTCAGACAAGTTGTAATCTATTTATGCTAGTGAAATATAAATCTGCCAAATAACATCTTAATGTTCATTTTTAAAATGTAAAGGGAGAAAACTGCACAACTGCCCTCTTAAAACAGCAAACAGAGAAAACAAAGTCTCCACATGATGGCACCATTTCCTAGGAAGAAAAATGATGCTGTGCTCATCCCTTCTTCAGTAGGGAATATTTTCATATTCTACATGAAATCTGTTTCAATTGCACTCTCTTGTTCCCAGAGAGCTCAAGCACGATCCTGCCAAGCCCCAGCCCAGGCCAACTGTTTTAACTGGCTATAAGTTTAAGGCAGTTTGGGTCTTTAAAAATCTAGGTGCATCTATTGCTTGTTTTCCTTCCCAGTGCCAGGCGCTGTTACTCAGAGTGCATGTTTCACTGGGGGACCCACAGCAAGAGAGTCACTGAGCAGGGAAAAGGTGAGATGGGGAGATGGGACTGCAACGCTGGTGTGAGCACTCCCTACTCAAATAAAGATTAGGGGGATGCTTCTTGGAAAAAAAAAAATGGAAAATGTAGGCAAATAAGGTGATTTGTTTTGCTGTCCTATGATCCTGATTAAAAGATTACTCCAGTCTTTAAGAATACCTCCACTTCCTTTAAAGGCTTTTGTTTAAATCCTAATAGTGTATTTCAGACTGAATACCCATAAGGAAAGTGGATAAGGATTGCTTTTTGTTGTCTTGATGTGGGGGCCTGTATAAACTTATATCCTCTCTCAGAAATGTTGTTTAGCGAAGAGAAGGGGCTGGGAGCTGTGTCTGGAGAAGAAATGAATTAGAAGGATAATAGGTGCAAATATATTAAAGCATGTCTCCAAATGAGACAATTGCTATTCCATGAACTCTTTCACATTCACCCTGTATTCTTAGGTTTTCCCCCAGGCAGAAAGACAAGGAGGAAAAGCTTATCAACCTGAGTGTGCTTAAATACAGTAAACCTGAAAGCTTGTGGGCTTTGGTTAAAAGGAAAATACAGATTAAAACCTCTTAAGGTAATTACCTATTTAGAAGGTTTCTATTCAAGCTAGAATCCTCTACAGGGAGTGTTTGTAGCAGTCTGTTAGAAAAAGGGTGCCGTCAGTTATGGCTGAGTTTCGTGGGAGAGCCTGTGGAAAAGCACTGTTTATTTCCTCCATGATTCCAGAGAAAGGCCTTTCAGTGTCGGAGATTTTGTTCTGGTCACAGAACTATGGTTGATGGGAGAAACAAGGGATGGATGAAAAATTGTAAATGGCAGTCCTCAGGGCTGAGAAAAGGATTCTTTTATCTCTTCCAGTGCCTCTGTCTCAGCCCTGAGTAAAGGAAAGCTGTCACATGCAAATGCTAAATTTTATTTGGTTATTTTTTCCATTTGTCTTTTTTATCTGCTTGTGAAAGGGTAATTGTTAACTAATACAACTGGGTGCTTTGGTGAAAATTTCAACTTAGAAATATCCTGAGACACATATTCATACTATTTTGGACTGTGGCTTCTTTATTTTGAGTTTATGGGACGAGTGTTCAGGCCTGCTTATAATTCAGATTTAAACATCAGTGGGAAACAGCACAAGCTCATGTCTACCATACTGAAGGCCACAGGAAATGTTTCTGTCCTCACTGAGACCTCTGCAATTTCTGGCAAAATAGACTTACTTCCAAAATCCTCTACTTAGTTTTGATAGGAATAGAAATGTATGGTAGAATGCTTTAAACTAATAAATCAAGGCAATAAGCAAGAACACAGCATTCCTGGGTGGCTTGAGATCATCAGATGGAACTCTAGCATTAAATGTACATTGTCAGTTCCAATGCTTTCCCCCACTCCCTGCAGAAAAGGCCCTGGAACTACATGTACACACAAGCATTCAGACATCAACAGGTGATACTAATGCAGTGCATGAGAGTTATTTCTCAGGTCTGCCTTCAGGCACATTCTACCCTCTGCTCATCCAAAAACACTAGAGATAGCATCTGGGAGTTTTACTTTTGAATACAGAGAATATGCCCTGTTTTGAAATGTAGCATAGGATCAAAGCTCAAGGTATTCTTGTTAAAATTGACATGGTTGCCCACACAGGCATGAAACTACGAGAAGTCCCTTTCTCTGTTTTTATTTCCTGTATCATACCCCTTTTCACACAAAAATTGCTACTTTGTGGTTTTTTTTTCTATCTGTGTAACATCAATAAATTACACGTTATCACTCCTATCATCTAGTTATAAAGAGCCTTTCAAGATTTTTAATAGATGCACAATATTGCTACACTTACATTTTCACTTGTGAAGAACTCAAAAATAGCTGTTGTGAGATTACTCTTAATTTATACTACTTCTCTCTCGTGGGCTTTCAAGAAGAAGCGTTTCACCACATGTCACAGATTGATAGAGTATATATTGCACTTCCCAGCCAGGCAGAGATCCATTCAGTGTTTAACAGAACAAAACTGGATGAGAAGGGGTTCTAGGATTTGTTTATCTCTTTTTCATAGGTTCAGTTAATTCCTCAAGGAACTACTTGTGCTGACAGATTAACTAGAGATCTGAAATTCTCTTTGTACTCTGTTTCCTGAATGGTAGATACATAGGACTGGATCTCATGTTATTTTAGCCTTGTGAATGAGTCCATGGACAATGAAAACAGCCACAAAAATATAAATGAAGAGATGGCACAATGGCATCCCCTCTAGAAACAACAGCACTCAAAATCCTTGGAATCCAAATGCACAGCGCCAGCCAGAACACGCTGCTGTGGTCTCCATGCAGCAGGATGCCACGCATACACCCTGATGCAAATGAACTTTAGTAACATTCTGATGGCTTACAACTGACTTTCACCTATGGAGTAGATCAAACACCATGTCTCTTGTGAACATGTTTTTCCTCCACTACACCTCCTAGCACACTTTATAAACATTAGTAGGTGGCATTAAACAATCCCTTGGTTTTCTGTTTCAGGTTCTCTCCCACTACCATGTTAAGGCTTCAGTTCAAAAAAAGGTTTGAATGAAAGAGCTCCCTTTGTTCAGTTGTTCAGTGGAGAACAATGCAAGAATTGTTTTGGTTTTCTCTTATTTGAATACTGGTTTGACCATACCTTGTTCTAAAGTTACTGAGGGGGATCACAGCACAAAAATTACATGGCTAATCCACCACAGGTAAACAAAAGAGGAGAAAGTGACTACGGAAGCTATAGAGGAAAAGAGCAAAAAGCTCCAATGCTAAACAGATCACAGTGGTGAAAAGGAGCAGGAGGTGACCAAGTATATTTTCACACTTGTAACTCTTAAATTGTGTGGTTGCAACAAACCAGGCAACAAATGCATCAGTCAATGTTTCTCAATGTGTGGAAGGTGCCTCCCTACAACACACGAAGGACTAACCAAGAGAGATGCAAGCACTGAGCTACACAACATTTTAACAACCCACAGTAGGACAAAAGGAGATGTAGATGCAGATGCTTTAGTTTCCTTCAAGCAAGAGTCACCTGTCAAACACTGAAGTGTTCCTCTGCAGACCGTATTAGGGAAATGGTACATTTGGTTTAGTCTTCTCACCCAATTAAGACAGAGGAGAAGACAGCACTAGCATGTATGGTTAAGACATGAAATAACAATGATTGGCATGATTATGTTTGACATCCTTCAAGCAGATCGCAAAGTGACAGTTTTGGTATGTGCAACTTTGAGAAGAACAACTATTGAAAGGAAAAACAGAAGAGGAAGTTAGAAAGAGTCTGAAAGGAAAAGATAAGGAAGTAAAATCCGTAAGAGCAGCAGGGAGGTGGCCTTAATAATAATACTTTGAGTCCATATGCATATCCAAGGACAACAACAGAAAAATGAGGAAGTAGAAAATGCTACAATGGTTAAATAACAAAGTATAAGAGTTCATTAAAGCTGAAAATGTATTCTTCCAAACATGGAAATCATGCCCAAGTGACATTAATAGAACTGAGCATAAACTGTAGCAGACTAGATGTAAAACAAAGATTAGGTAGGGTGAAGAGGAAATTTAAAGAAAAACTCACTAAAGGCATAAAGACAAATACTGTAATAAAACACTAAATACATCAGACAGAGAAAGTTTACAGAACAATGACTGGTACCTATGAAGTGCTGTAGATTATGTGGATTGATAGATTAAACAGGCAAGTAGCAGTGTCAGTGTCTTAAGCAGACTACCATCTATGAAAGCAGTAAAGGTAATCAAAGAGGTTACAGAAATTCTACAGTGGAACTGACATTATTGCTTCAATTTTTAAGAGGGAGTATGATGGAAGAAGGTAAACTAGCTCAAGGGGAGAAGAAAGTACTCTCTGGAGATTATAAAAAAAATCCCAAACCAAACAGGAACCCTCCACACAAACAAAATCCCAAAGATCAAAAAAAGTACTGGAACATCTTGATATGTTGAACAGTGATAGATATTTGTACATATTCAACAGTCCCTCATTTCATGAGTGAAGCAGTCGAAACACCCATCTAATATATACAAGAAGGATTTACTGAAGACTCAACTCAATAAACAGTAACTAAAATCTTGGAGGGGGCTGACTCTGAAGGCATAGACAACTAAACTCAGAAGCAGACTTCTGACATCTTACTGGACAGTTACAGTGTGTCTCAGTGGCTGCAGCATGACTTACAAACAGAAACACCACAGCACTACCAACTCAGTCACCTCAAGAATGGAAGCTGAGGAACTGTAAAGAGCAATAAGCCTCATCCTTTTCTCTGGTATGTAGAAAGGATAGATACACTGGGGACATATCTTCAAGTGTCCCCTGAAATCATGAGTTAGGAATTTGCACGGCAGTTTTAAACCAAAGCTGAGACTATGCATGATATCACTGACAGTTCTCTAAATAGAGAGCAGTAAGAAAAGCACTGAACAACCACAACTTAGCATCAAGACAGTATTACAGGGGACCAACATTCAGGATAATTAGACAAATTTTCAAAGGCATCTATGTGTTACAAATATAAGTGATTTATGCATCAGTGAAAGCTGAGCTCCAAAACGACACAGTTGCTTCTGAAAACATACTCACTGACTTCGTAACTGAAGTACCATATGCTATTAGGCATTTCTCAAGAGACAAAAAGCCCGAGAGACCAACCTGACAAAACTCACTTAGTGCACTGATTAGAACATAGAGACCAGTTCCTACCAGTAGTACAACATCTTACACTACCAATTCTTCAGTGTATTGTGATGGCTTTTTCAAGAGGCAGGGTGAGCTCAGCTTACAGTGTTACATACCTATACTTGTATTTACTTTTGTTTCTACACAATTCAAGCAACATATATCTGCTTCTATGAAAACACAAGTCATTCCTGACTGGTATTTCTTTGGTAATTTTACAAACAGAAATACAACTGCACAGGACATAGAAACCACTTACAAGTACTAAAAAGAGAAGCAGTCACTAAACAAAATTTCAGATGTTCTGCAAGATGAAAGCATAATTAAGTGTTGTGACATCAGTATTTGAGAACTATGGATATCCTTGCTTTCAGTTTAGCTTTCTACAGAAAAGGTCTGTATCATTATTATTATATCATCTAAAATAGATATCTAAACATACATAATTTCTTAGGTCACCAGAAACAACCTAAAAATATTCAACATTAGCTACGACGTGCCATACATAGATCAGCAAAAATACAACTGAAATGACTACTGACATACTGCCTAACTCTCTAAAGGAGGAAGCTGGTGAAATCAGGGTCCGTCTCCTCTTTGCTGAGAGTAGAGACCATTTGAAAGCTCCAGAGCAGCTCCTAGGGAATCACAGCCACATATTTCTAGGGGGAGAGGGAAGATATAAGAGCATGTAACCATTCTCTTTCTGCCACAGAACCTCAAAGAGAAACACAGGAAACCCAAAAGGTAAAGATGGGATCAAACTAACTTCAGATCTATCCAGCCTCTATACCAGCCCCAGGCAAATCAAAGTGTCAGATTCATGGGAAGGGAATGCTGGGTCCCTCTAGTTGCTCAACAAAATGAAAACCCAGAGTTTCCATGTTTACTCTCAATGCTCTGTGGAGTTCAGGAACCTTGTGCGGTTCCCTCTCTGCTTCTCCCTGTCATGCAGGAAGGCTATGAAGCTACAAAAAGCAGAACTTAGAAGGAAAAAAAGCAAATACTCTGCTTTAAAGTTCCAACCCTGTGAAAGCTCAAAAATGCTGGAATTGGACCAAGTCAGCCATGGTCCTTGAGCATGTAGGGGCAAAGAGTTCAGATGTGGTCTATCACTGACAGTGTTTATAAAGTGCATTCTATTTAATGTACAAAAACTCCCCGGTCCCTTGCTAAAACATAACTTTAGAAAGTCCTCCCTTATTTCAACAACTTGCCAATGATTGTTTAACAGGCTTAAAATAAAAAAATCCATGCCTTACTTTCCTTCTCAACACATTCCTTACCAGAATCTCAGGTCTCTGCAAGAATTCTGTATTCTCTAAAATCATAAAAACTGCTTCAGAAGTTTTTCCAGTGATTGTCCAACCTGCCTCTCAGTCCCATGGAAACTCTCTGCAAAGATGTTGCTTTTGTCTTGTCTGGAACAAATTCCTTCACAGATGGACCATCCAATGTCTAAGAATAACTCTTTTAACTATCAATAGAGACAAAGAGATTCAGTTGCACTGTTCCCGTGGGATTCCTTTGAGTTTGGACACATCTGTTAAGATGCATACATCAGAGCTTGAATGAAGTTTTTGTCTGATTGTATCTTTGAGAACTCGTGAAAGTTTCTGCCAGAATGATCTTATCTCTTGGCACTTGCAAAACATATATAGTTATAGATGCTTTCTGAAAGGCTCCTGAAATAAGTGGCCTAAACAGACCAAACCAGTTTCAATACAGCCAAGTCCTGATGACCTTCTTCCTCTCAGCAAAATCTTTAGAAATTTTACCTGAGGCTGTACAGCCTTTGAACGACAACCTTACGCACTTCATGCATTCTCTATCCATAAGCAAGGAAATACGTGAAAAAATGCAGATAGCACAAATCTCATTCGCTTTCCTTTGCTTTTTTTATAACCTTTCCAGAACCTGTGCTTGCCCTTGCACGCACACCTTCTGGGTAAGCAGATAGATCTGTTTGTGACAGCTGAGTAGCTAGAGGTATAACTCAGTTGGAGTCTATCAGCTCACTTAATTCCAAATTCATTCAAAGTGGTGGTTTTTATCTGCCAAGGCCTCCATGAAAACAGTTACCTCAGGAAGCACCTCTTCCTCTAACTTGTTTCTCCAGTTGCATTGCATGAGTCAGCATTTCCTAAAACTAAGAGGTGAGACTGGACACAATGCATCCCATATTCTGGATTTAGCTTCAAGGATGCATCTGTGCTGGAAATAGTGTTCAAATCCAGAAGTCTATGACACAGTCCTACAAGTGTGAGAAATAATGCAATTTCATTTGGAATAAGTGGCAGCAGAAACAACATGTAGAACATACTATGCTACAGAATGAATCCTTAAATTATGTTGTGCATCACATATGACTTTATCCAGGTTTTTTTTTTTTTTTTTGCTAAGTATTCATATCAGTAAGACTGGCATTCAGACTATTGCTTTAGGCTTTCTTCACCTCTGCCTTTTACAGCTGAGGAGCAGATGGCTATCATACAGTTTTTATTTCCTATGCTTGGAAAAAAATTTTGATCTGAATCATTCCAAAAGCACCCTGATATTTCAAAGTAGTTTGGCTTCTGAACATTTCTCATAATAATAAATATGTGGTGTTGTTCTCTGCCAAGCACTAGTGACTGTGCATGCAAAATGGTCAGTGAAGATTTCAAACTGATTTGAATAGGTGGCCCATAAAATCCAAGTCTTTTTTTCCCGGATACATGAATGAGGCTTTATGAAACCATCTGTACATCTGTGCATTCTTCCAAGAATTGATATACCCTACCATGCTGACTCTTTCTGGGCGTTTCTGGTATTTTCAGTGAAAATTCCTCTGAAACTTCCTGCCTAACTCTAGTTTTTAAGTATTTTTGTATCTTTTGCCACCTATTGGAAAACTTTCCAGCAGAATGAAGAATGTCCTTTGAAAATGAAGTATCTGCCCAGCTGTGGGGGTACAGGCAGAAGGATGGTGTGGGCAAGGCTGGAGAAGAAATGTTGTGCTGTTTAAAGGCAGAGGGTAGGACAGGAAGTCTTGCTGGCCCAAAGAAGAAAAGTATCACCATGGATCCTACAGCTTAGAGGAAAAAAGATGTGGCAATGTAGCTCTGAGAGGAGGGCAATAGGAGGACAAAGAAAGGGATTCTAGAGGGAGAGGAAAGAATGATCCAAAAGGCAGGGCACATCAGAGCTATGGAGAAAGCATTTGCAATGACAGGGAAGCCAGTTTTTAAATGTTGGGAGTCACAAAAATTAATCTCTTGTGTCCATGAACATATTCCAGCACTAAGGATTGAGGCAGTATTAAAAAAACCCCAACAAATACAAAACATGGTATAAAGCTAAATATGCAGTGAATATTCATCATGCCTCAGTTCATGTGAGTTCTTGCTATTCTGCAAGGGCATGCCAAGCACTAATTATATGCATACCACCTCTAATAAACACAGCCTGATAAAGGCCATGACCCATCATAAATAATTGTAAGCTTTTCTATTGGTTTCAAAGTACATAGAATCAACTAACAGAGATCAATACTACAAGACATTTTACTATTTCCTGAATTTAGCTATATTTTGGGAACTAAATCTCAACAATTCACAAGACAACAATTTCAGCATTAATATTGTCCTATTAAAACCATTTTCTGAAAAAAAAATCCCCACACTTTCAGTGGGAAAGAGCATTTAACCTGGGTTGGCAGTTTATTCCTACTTATAGAATAACAGAATGGTTTAGATTGGAAAAGGCCTTTGGGATCATCTAGAAGATGACCTGGCGACATTAAAAACTTAGGGGTCTAAAAGACTTTGTCCACAGAACAGGTAGAGCATGAAGAACTGCAGGCTCCACCTTCCCTGGCTGCCCTCTGCCAATATTCCTCACCCTCCACTTGGTCACCTCAGAAAGCAAAACCAGGAGTTCATTTTCCAAGTTCCTTACAATCCCTGCTGGCCTCTGTCCTAAGGTTGCTTTCATGGGTTTCCATTTGTACTGTCAAAAAAAATCAGTGTGAGGTTTCAAATCCCATTTACTAATGAACTCTTTCATCTTTGTGAATGGGATAAAGGGATTCTTTGTTTGAAAATAAGGATTATTTTTTCTTGTTGTTCTGCTCATTTTTTGCATCTTTTCACCAGCTTTTTGTCTTCAAAAACATTACGAGACAAAACTGCACCCCAGTTTTAACAAAGAGCCTGGCATCTCCAATTTGAAGAGAATTCTTGTATATACTAAATTGCATGCTGCCTGCTGTTCAATTGTTTCACATCTCTTTCTTCTCCCCGAATCACCAGGTGAGATTCAGGAAAGACTCCCCAATGTTTACCAGCTCTATTAAAATCAAGATCTCTAGCAGAAGCTCATAATGAATAAAGTCAGAAGCCAACAGGAATGAATTGCAGCTAAAGTGATTTTGATAGTGATGATCCCTATAACCCGACTGCTTCCAAGCTTGGCCCTGAGGCAGGATTTTTAAATTAAAAAAAGAAAAGGATACACATACTTTTTAATCTGATTTTTTTATTGTCATGCCCTGATTTTTTATAGGCTTTTGCAAAGTCTGGTTGGCTTCTGAGCTGTTGAAACCTGGTGTCATCATCTTTCTCCTTTTTCCTCCTCTTGTAAATTTTACAACAGCCTAAACCACCACAGCAGAGGTAAGCTATATATTTTAAAACTAGTGAGTGATGAGATTCACATTACCCTGCACATTCTTGCCCAAGAGACTTCCAGGCAGGGACCTCTGTTAAATGACAATGTTTTGAAGAGCTGACAGGCTAAGATGACTTTCCAAAATCCAGTTTTAATAATTCCCTCCCTTATTTTTGTATTTTTTGGCAAAATGGAAAAGAACATTTTCTAAAGGCCAATTAACCCATGCTGAGTAATCTGAAAGTGAGTGCCTGAAAAACAAGGGCCTTAAAGCTGATACAAAAACAAGGGCCTTAAAGCTGATACAACCACACAGGTCTACAGAGACTTTCCAGACTCTCACAGACTGATCCTCTCCACAAAACACTCCCCTTTCTTCGTGGAAATACTTTACAATCCTGGGCTTCAAAGACAGGCACTTGTTTTCAGCACAGGCTGAAGCCCCCCAGTTAGGAGATATGGTTGGGTAATGAGAAGCATGTGACTACCTGGAGAGGAGCAACAGTTCTAGTTGGACAGGGACACGCTTGAGGGGTCTTCCCTTTTTAATTTGTTATAAGCAGCAACCTGACCCAACAACACACTCTCAGCTTTCTCTGGCTGATTGCATTATCACAACCTTAACACAAAAATGTTCTGCTCCAGATGTAATTCCCAAAGAAGGGAAAACGTAAGCCCTGAGGAGGTCCTGCTTATGACATTATGGAAAAAGCATCCAACTGGAAAACCTAGTCCACAGCAAGGGAGGTATTTTCAAGAACCCCAGCACAACCCAGCAGCCTGTTGGTGTACTCACAATCAGATGACCCTGTGTGTGCGTGCAGGTTTGTTGGTGAATGTGGAGAGTGGATGAGGGCCGGGCTCAGAGAAGGAACAGCTTCAAGGTTCAGGCAGGGAAGGCCCGGCTTGGCGCTGCATGCACCCGTCTGAGTAATCTCATTCTCCTCAGACGCCTTCTGGTTTTCAGCTGTCTTGGGTTTCTTCCTGAAAATAAACAAAGAGACCTTTGAAGGGACTGACTGCATATTTGGGAAAAGGCATTTTTAGAATCTGTTAAAGATAACTTTTTTCCCCCACCACCACCCCCCTCTCGCCTCCCTTTTCCCTTACAGAGAAGGAGGCAGAGAAGACTTTCCTCCATACTTCTTGTCTGGAAACAAGCTGCTCCTTGTTTTGACTCTGATGCAACGGCCCTGAGACCGTGTTACAGCAAATAGGCCAAGCACGAAGCTCCTTATTCTGCCCCTACTGATGACATATAAAATGAAACTCGTCCCAGTAGTTTAGACAGTCAGAGTGCCATTTGACAAATATTAACCAAGACTGTAGCATTCTGAATAGAGAGAGTTACATAGAAATAAAATAGAATCGTCTGAAAAGCAAACGAATATGCAAGTTTCCAGTTCAAAATGAATCAGTGCAGAGAATTGTTTTGTAGGGAAAAGCACTGAGGCAATTTTGAGATGCAGAGGTCACCTAAGTAAAGAATCTAGACCTGGAACCGGAGACAACTGTCTACGAGCACTGTGCACACGAGCTCTCAACACCTCCCTCCACCTCCAAAGAATTAAGCCTCAGGGGTACATCAAGCAGGTAGTTAGTCAGCACTTGGCTTCACGGATGGAGAAGGCGAGGCAAAGTGGCATGTTTTGAATCACACAGCGAGCACTCTGAACAGGGCGGCGAGCACCCGTCTCACTGTCCCCCTCCGTTACTCAGGTGCGGGTGCTCCGTCTGTGATTCCCGAGCCAGGGAGCTGCCGCCAGCTCGGGATGCAGCCCCCGGCCGGGGACACCGCTGCCCCGGCCCAAGCTAAGCCCGGAGCACCCCGGCGAACATGCGGCTGCTCCCGTCGCACGCCGCGGGGAGAACCGTAGTCACTCTTGCGGGAGAGCAGCAGGAGCCGGCAGGCTGGAGCCATTCCAATGGAACCCGTTATGTCCTGCCGGGGCACCCCGGGGCAGGTCCTGCCTCCCATCTGCCGGCAGAGCCCTTTCGACAGGCCGGACTCTCCTCATGAGGGGCCAGAGCGGGACCTCCTTCTCCCCGCGCGCCTTCGCCCTCCAGCGTCCCACCCGGGACGGCGTTTGAGGGCTGTGCCGGCTTCTCCATCCTTAACCCGAGCGTACGGCACGAAGAGCGCCGTTCCCGCGGGGGGCGAGGCGGGGCAGAACGGGCCGGCTGCTTACATAAAGGCCTTATATAAGGGCGGCACGCCCGGCCGGGGGCAGGGCTCGACCCGCC
>VZTX01013935.1:925674-976099 GCA_013400915.1 Pardalotus punctatus | reverse complement strand
GCGTGTGCGCGGGTGTGTGTGAGAGAGCGGTGGCGGGGGGAGGGGGGCAGGGTTGTTAGTGAGTCTCAGGGAGAAGGCGCTGCAGGCAATGAGCAGCCATCATTACGTTGCCTTCATTTATCCCGGTAGCGCTAAATCAGGGGACGCGCTCCCACGCCGGGGGAGCCCCTCCGGGCGCGCCCCGCGCCGCCGGGCCGGTCTTCGCGGGTGGGTGTTCGGGGGGGCGGGTCGGGGTGCTGGAGAAGGGGGTGGCCGTGGGGCACGGGCTGGAAATGGAGCCGGTTTCCCCGGCTCCCCCCGACAGCCCGCTCACGCCCGGGTTTAAAGTAGTTGTTTTTTAAACAGACAATGGACAAAAGGAAAGTAGCGATGGATGCCCGGGAGCTCCCTGTCCGCTGCGGGGCCGCGCGGCGCCGCGCAACTCTCCCGCACTTACCCACTTTCTGCCTTTGTTTTCGTTTGGGAAGGGGCCGAGCGTGCCTCCCCACAACAGAAAAGGGCGTTTTTTTTCGTTTCTGAGAAGCTTTTTTTTAAAAAAAAAATTAATTTTTTTTAATTTTTTTTTTTTTAATTTACCCTGCCGCTTGGGCTTCCGCGGATGTTTGGCTTGGGGAATATCCGAATAACCTCGGTGCGATAAGTTTGTTTCTGTGTCCATGTTCGTCTCGATTTTTACTCTCATCAAAGCAGATCACGGGCAGTGTTTATCCTGAAAGATGGCTTTCGGGAGAATGTGTTAGCCTTTTTTTTTTTTTTTTTCCTTTTCCTTTTTTCTTTTCTCGTGTTATACGGGACTAGTGGAGGTACAAACAAGCAAGTTGAACAAAAAATGTTTCTGTTCATTTCCTCACAGATCATCCATTCTAACGACGGCAAAAAAATCTTAATGAGTATGACCTTAGCAGCATGGGTAGCTGATTTATCCCAATTATAAATCCCGTTAGTTTGCGGTAATGTGTGAGTATCAATATATATTTCATATTAAAAAGCATGATCCGTATTTTTTTTTTTTTTAATAAAAGTTGAAATCCATCATTTTCCAATGAGGGTGCTGCATCTGTCGCTTGGAGTGTTTTTGTCTCGCTGTTGCACAACAGAGGCTCTCCAGTCTTTAACCTAAAATGGCAGCTTTAATTTGACTGGGGCCCATTCATTGACAATGATAATAAAAAGGCTGAAAGCTAAATGTAGCTGGATGCTTGGGGCACGTATGCAGAACACTTTCCTCTCCATTGCTGGGTGCTGCTAAGAGAGGAACTTGGAAGCTCTCTAGTTTCCACCATGAAAGTTTGCAACACTTTTTTTTCCTCAAAAAAATTAAAAGAAAAAAAAAATCACGTTGCTCAGCATAGACCACATTTTAGACGTCTGGGTTGCTTACAAACTTAACAGTGAGCTGATAGTTAGAGAGAGCTCCTTTCAAGAGGTGTGCATTTACAACAGCAGCAGAAAAATTCCAGTAATCCTTTCTAAAATAAGATGCGGTCTGGGGGAAAATTAACCATTTGTTTCTGAGGTTTGTAACAGGTGATCAGATCAATTACATTCCATATATTTTCCTATCTCCAGCTACTAAAAGTGGGGAGTCTTGCTTGTTTCTTCTTGTTTGGTGTTGTAAATGTGCTCAGGGTTTTTTAGAGATCCTTTTGATAGTGTACTATTTTCCTCTAGGTTAAAACCACAGATGCTTGGAAAAAGTAATTATTTTTGGTCCTAGACATAATTTGAAATTTGAAACAGTTTCTTACAAAACGAAATTTCCTCCACTAAAGTATTGGTGAATGCCACAGATTCCCAAGTCTCCTTGTCCTGTCTTTTCTGTTAACCTGAACGGTGTATTTTCAGTCTCTTCTGAGCTTTTTTTAAGTAAGAAGTTTATAAAGATCATTATTAAAGCTCTTGCCCAGCCTCTTAGAAGAGTATTAAATGGTTGTGATTCCAAGTTTAACTGAATTACTGATTCATCGGTACTAATTGGGTAATCATATTTGACCAAATATCTTACTAAATATTTAACAATCTGATGACATTTCTGTTATTGCTTGTAAGTCCTGGTTAGGTTATTTAAACAGTAGAAAAAACCTCATATCTGAACCTGAAATTATTTTATTGTCTCTTCAGTAATGAAGGAAAGTTTCAATCATAGGCAAGGATCACACAGTTCGTTTAGGAAAATAACAGTTTCTAGGGATATAACGTTGTAACAATATCAGTAAAAATGAGGTATAGTGGAATACTCTCTGTTGCAATCAAAACTCTGTACAGTGATGGGAGATTTCAGTTATGACCAGTTCGTTCTGGATTTGGTTAATGAAGAAAGATGAAGAGTTGTATCAAAGAAGCACTGTAAAGGTTTCCCTGTCCGTAGAGTGGTCAGTTAACCTGAGCATAGTTTTTTTTCCATGCGAGGTATTCACTGTTCGGAACTGAAAAGCTTTTGATCAAGGTTCGCAGTGTTTCCTGTTAACACTCAAATAATATGAGGACTTTCATAAGACATAGAACGAGTTGTTCGTAAATCAAGGTGGAGCAGGCTGATGGCAAAGCTGCAGACAGTGTGAAAGAAGGGGATGTGCTGCTCAGCCTGGGCTTGGCATTTATAGGTGGGTGTCATGGTTGGCAGGCCTGCCCTGCCTTGGCACACAGGGAAGCTCCGTGCCAGGTCTGTGCCGCACGGATGGCAGCTCTGTGGGCAGGAGAACCTGCAGCATGAAGATACAACAAAACCTATACAAAGCCAACCCAGGCATGATTTTCTGTAAAGGTGGAAGGCCTGAGCAATAGGGACTAATCAGGTTTTCCAAGAGCTGCTGAAATGCATTAATAAGACTGTGTTTTGCCATGTCCAAGGCATCCTATGTAGCAGCTTACTGTTTGGGGTTGGTTTTTGTTTATAGCGTATGGTGCGATAGGTGAAGGTTGCTAAGGTGGGAGGAGGTGGAAAAAAGTAACCAGAAAGAAAGAGGGTGGAAATGAATGCAGGTGTTTGCTTGAATCCTGTACTTTACCTCTGTCACTTATTTCCCACTCATTTTTCAATTAATTTTCAGACTAAAAGCCTTTAGAATGTGCTGGTCGGTATTTGCTCTCGAGAATCTGACGTTATTCAAAGAAATTTGTGTGGCTAGCTAAGGTACAGGACACTGTGCTGACAAGTGTGGTGTGTGTGAGTGTGTGTGTGTGTGTGTGTGTGTGTGTGTGAAGGTCTTCCTTCCCCCCGTTCTCTTAAATCCTGACTTCCAAACCCTTATGTATTTGTCTGCTGTGAACAAATCACTAAGTGCTCAGATTTATGAGCTGGTTAACTGATGCCTATAAGTAACACGGGCGATACTTTTATGTTACTTTAATGTTCCCTGTATACATGAGAAAACTGCAAATTTTAGTAAATAATTAAACTGTCTTTCTGACAAATGAGTCTTTTGTGTGTAGGTGAGGCTTTAGACTTCACTTTTCCAACAGAAAAGTTATTATATTAATTTACTACATCAATTTAGCTTCATCATTAAGACAGACATTAACTCCATCGTTTCTCATAATTTATATTTACATGAATAGCTTGTTTGCACAAATACAAACTACTGGATTTTAATGGAAGAAAGTCTCAAATACTGTCTATGTTGCAGCAGTGATAAAAAGGCAAAGGGAAACTCCAGCTATGATTTATGTTTTAGAACTTTTTCAGAGGAAGGAGTGAGGTAGAGCAGAAACATCCCATGTTTTTATTAGGGTTTTGACAAGATACTGAAACCTGATGGAAGTTTTCCTCCTGATTTCTTTCCAGCAGCACAATCTGACTAACTTTCAGTGATTCATATCTTACCAAGATCAGCGGTCATGGAAATACCATGTTGTAGTTGTGCACTAGAAATCTTTCTTGGAAAATTAGGTTGGAAGGCATGATGCAAAAAATAAAAAGGAGGTTATGACCTAAAGGACACATTCCAAGAGCCCAAATATGACAACAAAGCTCTTAAGGGTATTCTTAAGTATATAAAAGCTGATTAGCTCTTAGCTTCCAACATTGTGACTTTTCAAAGATGTAAACATGCACCTAGAAGAAGCCAAGCCAAAACCAAGGATCCTTGTGCTGCCACTTGGGTTCTTCTCCAAATGCCGCTCAGTAGTCATTTCTAAACATCCTGTTTGTTTTGCTGCTGTTATGCTAAATGCATTCTCCTTAGAAAAGAAAAAGAAAAGGAGGAATACAACTTGATTTAAGCATTTCCTTTTAAAAGTTGGAATTCAATAAAAGAGTGCTGATGATCAAATAAGCTACTATTATAGTAGAACGTTGTAACACATGACTTTGAAAGCTTATTGGCATATGGGAACTAACCAGAAGCCCTTGCTGGCATGATGTAGGGCTCCCTTTGCTCTGTAGTGACCTATATAGCTATTTTGGGTGTGGTTTTGCTTGGCTTTCATGGGAGATGAGTCGAACCTTCCTCTGACATAGACAATTGCTGTGATGAGAGGGCCTTGAGGGGAATGGGGGGGAATAAATAACTTTGAGAATCAATTGTCTGGAAAAAGTCATTGCAGCCAAAATGTCTGCCCTCTCCCTAATGGTTCTGAGGGGAAAATAAAATTTCACATATACGGTCCTGATCCTAGAGGTTATTCTGTTCAGGTTTCATTTAAATATGAGCTTGTGACTGCGGAGAGCAATGCAGCAACTTACCTGCCTGGGAGTAGCTGGCATGTGGTGAATCCAGTGCTGGATAGTTTTGGAAGCATTTTATATTAATGTCCTTGAGCCACTTTTTAAGTGTTCAGCTCAGCTTTCTGCTTACTGCTAGAACTTCAGCAGGTAGCTGGCTTTAAAATTTCGTGGTGATTTTGAAGGAAACTGACCTCCCCACAGTTTGTTTTGATTTCTGTCTACAAAGTGTCACTTTTTAAAACATTTTGTGGAGTTGTGCATCAGATGTAGAAAGTATGATTCCTTTTGTGCAGCAAAAGCTGTCCTGCTCTGAAAACTAAACCTTTTATTTCTCTTTCCTGCCCACCCTACTCCCCTCCCCCCAGCTTTCCCACAGATTTTTTCCTCTTCAGATTGTGCCTTTCCTGTTGGGTTTTTAATCTTTTTTCCAATTCATATTGCTCTCTGTTTGCGTAGTGGAGTTGTGTTTTCTTGCCAGCCCTAGATAATTAGGATATGTGGCAAAACAAACATGTATTTCAACTCCTAATAATACTGCTTTCTACCCAAACCATGGAAGATGCTTAAGTTGGTGTGGGAATAGCTAACTGGCTGCACCAAAGCCTGATGAAGTCTCATGTTAGCCCCTGGATGCTGTTCTGGCAAGGGGATGGCCGGCAGTAGAGAGCCAGAGCAGGGGGCTGCTGCAGTGTGCTGGCAGCTTTCCGAAGGTTCTTCATGACCCTTTGAATAGGAAAGTCATCTTGTTGTTTCAAGTTTTGTTTTCGTGAAAATTACATTCTCCCATGTTTTAATGGTAAATACATAGAGCTGTAATGGTTTCTCTTGATCTGGGTACTGAGCAATTGTGAATGGGGAGGGTCTAGTCTCATGACAATTTTGAAATAGGCAAAGCCGTTGTGAGTTATCCCTTGACAAGCAGAGAAATTTGGGGTGTGCAGAGGAGCTTCTGGGGGGATTGTGATGTTTCTGAAAGAAATAGGGAAGCTTTGGAGACCAGGAACTATGTGACCAGTGCTAAAGCAGATCAGAACATGGAGCAAGGCCAAGGAAGACTTTAATAAAGGCACTTTTGTCCTCGATCTTAAAATAGGAAGCCTGTGGATTTATTTACAGGGTAAACAGGATTTGTTAAATGCGTAGTCACTAGGTGCGAGGGAATACCGGTCATTCTTTGGGAGAGAATTTAGGCAAAAACTAACTAAAGCTGAACTGAAAGCTGGAATTTTAGAAGTTTAGACATCAGTAATAGGACAAAACAAGGAGAAAATCTTCATCATAGAAAGCATTAAGGTAGGTAGTGCTTCTTCTGGGAGAAATGTGAAACATAATAGAAACTGAAAAACTTGGTTCGAGTCTTTGGTATTGACTTGGATGAGGTAGTAAGTGGGAAGTCTGAGTTGATGACAACTTACAAAAAAATATTCTTTGCTTCAAAGAGGATCCATCAGTGTAGCTGTTGAGATTGAAATCCAAAGCTGAAATGCTACTTGGTAAAGTGTCTTGCAGGAAATTGTGTGTCAGTCTGTACTGTAGAGAATGGCGGTTTAGCATTTCTTCAAGTTGAAGATTAACAGCCACAAAGGCAATACAACTGACTTGGTTTTTAGTGCTTGATAGAAGGAGGATTGAGGGAAGGAGGGTAATGATGAGGCTAACAGATGTTCAAAAATCATTCTGATAAGGCTAAGATAGAACTGCAGGAAGGTGAGACACTGGTAAATTTCAAGGATGCATCTTAATTAGTTGTTCAGGATATAACAAATGTTTTCAAAACGTTACCTGTTCCTGAACAGGAGAGCCTAGCTGAAGTCTGGAAATCAGGCATCCCAACTGTCTTGCAGCTTGTAGTTCTGTATTTGAATGTGTATTGTTTTCTCATGTGGGTTAAGAAATACTGAAACAACCATAACTACAGTTACTGGCTTGAAATGAGACCTAAGAATATGATTTTATTTTTTTGTCTCAACTGTCTGGTATATATCTAGGCAAGTCCTGTGGATTTTTGAGAATGTGCTCTGGTTTGTGCTGCTCCTGGACTGGAGTTGGAGTAGCTGCTTGTTAGATTTGGTGGTTTATTGAAAAACAAAAAGCAGGCAGTTCATAATCTACAGCTCTTGGTTTGAGAGGTACCCAGGCGTATGTTGCTAGTTCCTGGAAAGATCAGGCAGGCTTCACAGGGTGGTGTAGTCATGTCAGGATGGCTTAAAGGAAGGCCCTCTGATGTAGTAGCCATTGCCTATGTGAGTTCGGAGATTCCTTTAAACTCTGATGAGGGGCTCTCAGTAAGACTATAATTCTTGCCTCGAGTTGTTTTAACCGTGAAGAATTAAACTGAGAGTTTATAGTGAGCAATTTAATATCTCTCTTGATTTAGGAAGGAATCATTCAGAAAGTGAGTTAAATAGGAATTTCTGGACTGCCTCAGGAGGTAAGTCTGGGAGAGACCTGCTAAGTAATTCAGTTTATTTATCAGTACCATTGTGAGGTGTCTGCTGTGCTTTGCATTCAGTCGGCTCTGTAAGTGGGGTACAGCCTCACTCATCTTTAATCATCATTCTTTCATTGGGGGGAAGTGAATAAGCAGGCTTCAGCTTCCCTTCCGCTTGCTTTCTATATTGATCTCTACAAAGGTACGTTGCCATTTTCATTTTTGCTTCTTGTTTTTTGTACAGAAGTAAGTGAAACCTGCTTCTTTAATTATATTGTAGTCTTTACAGAGGTTACTGAAAAAAATGTGCCTCAGTTTCACCTGCTATTCTCCTTACTACAGCTTTGCAGTATTCCCCAGCTCATGCTGTCTTTCCTCACAGAAGTGACTGTTAGTGAATATACTGTCATAGTTTAAACAGGATTTGAACCTTGTGGCAGCCATTCAGAAGGAAGAGGTTTTTTCATAGAAATGGCATGGCTGTTGGAAGAATCATCTTGTTACAGGCAGCGCTAGAACAGAAACATGTCTTACAACTTGGGTCCAATAATCATTGTATTAAGTAGTAGTCTTAGAAATCGAGCGTGTTAGATGTTGCACCGAAACTATTGGGAAAAAAAGAGAAAAAAAAAGAAGAAAATGGAAGGGGGGTGTTCGCGTGGCTTTTCACTTACCATGGCCAGAATTAGAGAAGGGGTATGGTTATGGTGACTGAATTCTTGAATGGCGAGTTCTCAGAGAAGTAAGTTAACGCCTCACACCCCACTGCTGACCCCTGCCCAAACCATGACTACCTAATTTTGAGAGGTTGGAAAATAAAACATTGGCTACAGAGAAGATGGCAGCTGAAAGCAGTTGCTTCCATAGTTCTTCTCATAAGAAATTTCCCTAACATAGTTATTTAAAAGATTAATCTCCTTGATCTCTTTCTCTTCTTGACCTTTCTCTGTCTCCTCTCTCAAAGGAAACCAGGATGCTTGCCTTGCTGCCTGCCTCTTTGGATGAAGGATGGACAACCTTTGGCTTGTCACTGGTTCACATGTGACTTCCCTGCTGAGATTGTCGCATGACCAGTGGCACAACTGGACTGTGCAGTATGGGGGCTAGTTGGGCAATGCAGATTTTGGCTGTCTGAGGAACTGGACTAGGAGGGGTTTTTAGAGGTGGATATTAGTGTCAGCTGGGATGCAGACTGTGTGCCCAGTCGTATCCCCTGGTGGGGCTTCTGCAATTTGCTATCTTCCTTTGTGTGTCTCTCTGTCACATGGAGATTGGTGGTGTGTTCTGTGGCTGCCCAACATTAAGATTTTTGGTAGGAAGCTGGTAGGGTCAGGAGGGCTGAAAATCCTTTATCTAATATGACAAGATGAGACAATGGTGGTGTTTTGGGGCAGGGTGCTTTGTCTCTTCAGGGTATACTGAAAGCAGCTGTTTCTGTGTTGAGAAACCTCCAGGTAGGCAATGAACTTTGAGTAGAAAGATCGATTCATTGTGGTGGCTGTGGGAGTGATACGTTTGATACACTTTGACTTCTCTCCTCTGGAGTGAAACAGTACATCTGCAGTAGGCAGTCCATCACATAAGGAGGCAGATTGATCCATGGCCAGAAATTGCTGGGCAGAACACCTGGGGACTAGGCATCTATAGCACCTGCTTCCACCTTGTTGGCTTGACTGCCTCCCTCTCTTGAGGTACTTTCTCTAAGGCATGTAAGCTGTCCCCTGGTAGGTTTACTTTGGATACTGGTGACAAACGTTCTTGCTCTTTTCTGCTTATCTGAAATACTTACTGGTGGTCATGTTCCCAGGGTTGTTTGGGGTTATTTTTAGTAGGGCTTTTTGGTGGTTTGCTGTTGTTTTCTGTGGTTTTTTTTGTTTGCTTTTTTTTTTTAATTAAAAAACAAAGAAACCCCCAAAAACTAGGGTGAAATCTGCCAAGGTCTCTTTACCCTCCTCTTCTGGGGTATCCTTAGCTTGATATTCTATTTCTAAGAACTCTTTTTCTTATACTTAAATCTGTGTAATAGTACATATTACTGTTTTCTTTTTGTATGATCAGGTTTTTGTAGATCTGAAGATAGCTGAAAGCTGTTGAATATTGTCTTGTGGCCCATCTAATAACTTGTAAGTCAGGGTATGCTGTGAGAAATGCAGTGAGCTAGTTTAATCGGACATTGTTCTGAGAGGAGAAGTTTCCTCTCTGCTTTTGCCCCCCTGCACTCTTCCTCACAACCACATGGCTCTGCTACTTTTTTCAGCAGCAGTGCTTGTCAGGTCCTTCTTTGAGCCACTTTAGTTCACCAAAATGGCAGAAAAATAACTCTGTAAAATGGAGAGCATTTTGCTGTTGTAATGAATCAAACTCGCTCATAAAAGGATCTGATGAACACCAGAGCTGGTACTAAGGATGAGGGGGGCCGCTGGCTTGGAGAGCAGCAAGCCCTTTTCATCTTTTCATTTTGGTGGCAGTGAGCAAGTGGATTGGATCAGTTGCCTGGGAACCTTCATGGGAGAAAGAGAAATAGAGTAATCATCTGTGAAGCAAAGGACACAGAAAGAAAAATGTGCTGGCCTGAGTTAAAATGGATATTAAAATTTGTTTATTCCGGTAATGCTATGGATTTCATGCTATAAACAATTTGTTAGAATTAATAAATTCTAACTGCCCAGAAAACCAGTTTTCCTCTTCAGGTAGGAAAATAAAAGCCTAAAAGATTTACTAGCGTATAAATAACTTGTCTGCTCTTTCAAATATGAAGTATTTAATCTTTGAAACAATATTCACAAGAAAGGAGGAGGGGCTGTTGTTGTTGGGTTTGGGTTGGTTTTGGGTTTTTTTGCAAGCTTAAAACTCTTCATTAGGTTCATCAACCTTGAGTCAATTTGTCTGTCTCAAATTTTATCAAGTCAGTGTTGTTTCAGTGTCATCAAGTTTCATCAGTCAGTAATTCAGTGGATTCTGTTATTCAGAGTTTTATCCCAACTATTTACATTATTCCTGCTTGTTTGAGATGGAATGAGAGCTTGGTCCTAGTAGGTGGCTGAGGCTGTTACTTCCTACCATAGTCTAAAGGTTTCTGATAGTGAAATTAATGCTCTCCTACTTGTTAAAATTGGTGGGAAAAAAAGTACATTGCAAGTCAAATAGCATGATGCTTAGTCACTCCTCTTACACTGTGCTCTTGCTGCTCTCCAGAGCGAGAAATGGGCAGTTTATACTGTGGAGCTCAGCAGAAGAATGAACACCTCTACAAAAAGTTGGGGATTCTGACTGCAGCTTCTGTTCAATCCACCTGCCAGCTTGAGGTGACTGTTTCAGCATAGCAGCAATGTGGCATTAGAAGCTGCTTGCTTTCTGAAGAGCCCTGGCTTTTTTGTCAACTTGTGTATACTGCCTGCGGTGTGACAGAAAGGGGCTTCTTGGCTGATGAAGAGTGGAAGCTCATTCTTTCCTTCCTGTTTTTCTCAAGATTTGTGCAACTGTATTTGCCTTGATACAAGGTAAAACTTACATTGTTTTAAAAAAAAACCCCAACAAACCTTCATGTAGTGCACCATCTAGATTCCTTTCGTTGCATTTTACATCAAAAATATTCCTTTTCAGGATCTACAGGGGATGGCAGGAGGTACAGGAGAGGGGAGTTACAATTTTTTCTTATGGACATTGTAAGCTGCGTATGATGAAAACTGTGAGGAGTGGTGGCCGTGACTAGCGTTGTGTGTGTTCAGAGTGAATATTGTAGTTACTAAAAGCAGCTTGTTTACATTAGGAATTGTATGTGCTCGTTCTAATGGGCTTTAGGAAGCCCAAAGCACAGCTGTAAAACATCTGTCTCTGGGACCAGATCTTGTCCATCCTGATGAGTTGTCTTTCACTTCATGTTCAGATTTAGACAAGAAATGCAACTTATCTTTTTAATAGAAAAGTTCTTTAGCTGCCCTGCTTGAAGACTGGTTTGTGCTTGAAAGGCTATCATGCTGTTGTCTTGAACACAAAACTTAAAATAGTGACTCAGTATTAACTTAACTCTACTTCCTCTTTAATCCGATCATCTTGTTGCTATATGACCTTACAACACCTTAATTTAAAGGCTGCTTATTCCAATGGATTAAATTTGGAGGTGTCTGGTTTGGTAGGCATTGCTACAGGAAGGGCTTAAAAGGAACTTAAATGTTTCCTCAGAAAAAAAAAAAAAGGGTGTTGGAATAGGAGCAATGCGGGTATTTTTCCACTTTGGGATGCTTACTGTTTCTGGCGTATGGACAAGGCTTGCTCTGAAAGGGCAGGAGAAATTTTGAGCACCCAGTTCTGCTGTACCATAAGAAAAAGTACATTCACTTCCAGTGAGTGAATGTGATGCTCCTTATCTTAATTACACATGGAAGTGTTAGAAGGCAAAATATCTGTTTAGTGCATGCATTTCTGAGTACTTGGATGGTTTTCCTTCTTTTCAAGGCTAGTGACCTGAGCAGGTGGTTGGAAGCCAGGACCTGAAGTGATACTCCAAACTGGTGTGCCAGATTCATAGTGATGTGTTTTGTGTCTGCCATATTGGGATGTGTAATAGTTGCTGATTACCGAGCAGCGCTCAGCAGAGGATCTTGGTTCTTTACCAAGTGTTAATTGCTACTGCTCTTGTGAAGTAGATAAATGCCATCCTTAAAAGGAGAGTTGGTCTGACATTCAGCACTTTAAAAAAAAAAAATGTTTTAAATGTTTAGAGTCTTATGTCTGAACAGCCTGCTATTTTTCAGAATTTGTCTTCTTCCTTTAAATATTTTTCTTAGGAGTAAATTCTAAACAATTGTATGTTGAGTATTGGGTTTAGGGACTAAAAGCTTCCTCCTTGAGGAAGAGTTTCTTGAACAAACTTTACCAAATAGTCTGCCATAATATGTTGAGCTTTGGCTTAGCAGTAGGAAGAGTTCTGAAAGTGTAGTTTTATTCTGTGCTGCTTTATTAGCCATTTTGACTTCCATTTTCTGTCAGATTTTTCTTCCATCTCAAGTCAGGTATTTAATCTGACTAAACTAAACTGAAGCCAAACAGTTTATTTTTTGGGTGTGATCTGGGGGTTATGGTGAGTTTTACTGTACCTGTGAAAACTTTGATCATTGAGAACCCTTGAAAATGAACCACTGGCATGTTCTGCCTTGTCCTCTAACAGAGGTGTAGCAGAAGGCCTGTTCTGCACAGGGAATATGCTGCTGTCTTCAAGATGGGGCTGTGCTCAGCACTGAAGGCAGCAGCACCTTCCATGGATTGGAGGAAACCAGGGTAGTCGAAGGTGCAGAGACGCAGGTTTCTTCCATCGCTGACAAAAGCAGTCACCGTGCCTTCCGTATTTGCAGTGGGAAAATTCTGTACCCCTAATTCAGGAGATGGACATCATCCCCACTTTACAGGTAATAGAAAGGGTTGGTTTTCAGCAGCTAAGACTTTGCACAATGACTTGTGGATTGGAACCAAGGATTGAATTCAGTCTTTCAGTAATTCCTTTAAGTGCTTAACCTAAATATGTTGTAGTTATTTTAAGTACCTTTTTATAACAGTAATAAAGCTTCAGGCCAGTGCTTTGAGCTGATATTATATTTTACAGCTGCTGTTTAAATCGGGAAAAGTACAAATATTTTAATTTTTTCACTGCTTAGTGTTGTTTTTAAGTTTTTTCCTTCAAACATGAAAAGATTGTTTTAATAAAAGTTCAGTATTCCTAAAATTTCAGTGAATAACACAACTTTGATTTCAGTTATTAAAACCCCACTTTTTTGCATTGTTTAAAAAAATGAGCTTAAAAACCACTGTAGGTATTGAGTACATCCAGAGATGTACTGTTTGTGTTACAGTATTTAGTATTGTCAGTGTTTCTGTTTGTTTTTTTCCTCCTCTAAGGAGTTTCAACCAGATCATAAACTCTGAATTTTTTGTTGTTGGAATAGGGGTAATCTTTTATACAGGATCAGTAGAATTTCAGTGAAGTCTGATACAGTTTTGGGTGTCCTTGTCTCTCTCATGTTGTGATCCTCTAAAGTGTTGTAATCATTCTTGAAGTACTGGTAACATGTACTGAAATACAATGTCTTCATGAAAGGAGGGTGAAATGTTATACTGGAAATGGTGTATTATTGAAGTATCATAGTTGTCAAGACCTATTAAAACCATGTTGCAAATACCATCTTTCTTTTTTAGTACCAGAGGTCTCAATCCTATTTCATAGTGACCAAGGTGGAGGCTATCCAGAAACAGAGCAAGCCCCTTAGCCTCCACAGCTCTGCAGCTCAGAATTGTCTTGGAAAACGTGATAGTTAATGCTTAATGAATTTTTCTTGCGTGAATTTATCTGGTCTTCTCTTGGTCTGTGTAAACTCTTGGCTTCCATTGGGTCTGTGGCACTGAGTTCTACAGCTTAAGTACACATTGTATGAAGAACTGCTTCCTTTTATTTGTTTTGTTTTGAACCTACCACCTGCTAGTTTTGTTTGATGTTCTTTAGTTTCCTTGTTAAAAGAGAAAGAGAACAATGGTTCACTACTTACCTGTTCCCTGCTGCTCCTGATTTTGTAGACTTTTTTATTCTCTCCCTGGTTGGCCGTTCTTGAGGCCCTAGATTCGAAGGGTCTTCAAATACCTGTCACCCCTCTCTGGTCCATCAGTGATTTTAATTTTGAAGTGGAGGTGAGAAGAGCAAATACTGTCACTCCAGCAAGGTACAAGTACCTCATAGACTAGTATATCCCATCTCTTGTACAATTCTGTGTGTTATTTCCATCTTGATTTTTCTTAAATATGTTTACTGTTCTGTTTACTCTTCTGACAAATCTTGTTTTCCCAGATTATTTATTCTAGCTCACAAATTGTGTCAGGGCTCAGTAAAAGGTATGTCAAACAGTCAGATTGTATTTCCTCAGGTGTGTTGTCTTCTGTTTCCTTTCATTGAATTTCATCTGCAGTTTATTTACACCTTCAGTGGGTGTGATGAAGGTCTGCTGCTTCCTGCATAGTTGATTTTAATTTTTAGCAAAATGAACTTGTTAATACTATTAGCAAACTCACTTCAAGGTTCACCTGTTTCTGGATCTTTTATGTGCATGCTGTCATCACAGGTCTGGAAAGGTGTTGCATGATGTTTCCTAACATTCATTTCCTGGTTTGATCTGGTTACTTTCATCCATGTGAAGACTTTCCCTCCATTGCTGTTGTAGCTTAACTTCCTTAGGAGCCATTGCTGGAGGACCTTTGTTCAGCAGCTGGCATGTGTTTTGGTCATCTAAGTTAGCTTAGACTTTGGCCACTTATCAATTGCTTCAGTGAAGTCTCGTGTACTGGTAAGACAGGACTTTGCTGTGGGAAAGCATCAGTGTTACTTCTGTAGCCTGTACTTAGCTGCATGCCCGTGTTTCTTCTGTCTTTAATTTATGGGACATTAGACTTGTTGGTCTTTACTTCTTGGTAGGCTAAAGGTGTGACCACCTTTCAAAACTGATGTACCATTGGCAACAAGGCAGTGTTTGAACCTGAAATATTATGTGGCACAGTGGACAGATGGGCTATTTTATCCTTCAGCTCCTCATGACTCTTGGTAAATGCCATCTCACATTGGTGACTTGCTGCTGTTTGCTTTGGTTTGACCAAAACTACCTCTGAGGATTTATTTATGTGACAAAAAAGATGAAAGCTTCCCTTAGCTTCTCCAAAGACAGCAGATGCAGAAAACTTGTAATTTTTGATTTTTTTTTTTTTTTTTAAGTAATTGCTTCTTATCTTGGTTATATGTTAGTCCAGTGGATTCTCTAGCAGGCTTTGTATACCTGGCGTTTGTGAAAGGACCTTCTATGACTTTGGCCCTCTGTGAACATATCTTTTACTTAAGTTTTACTTGCTAGTTCTTCCTATCCAGTTTATTCCCTTCTTCTTGAGAAATGTTCTTACTGGTAGCCTCCCCTGTTTGTGGTTTAACTGATGCATTTTTTCCCTTCTGTATCCACATTTTCAATATAGTATTTTTTATCTGTTGTCTGTAAACATTTTGTCCAACTGCCTGATTTTGTTTCTCTTACCAAGCTTCCTCATTTTAATGCTTTTTTCTCTTTGAAAGTAAGCACTCCAACGATGCATTTTTGTTGTTTGTCGCTGCTTTAGGAATGCTAAGCTTAAATATATTTAATGGATTTCATTAGCAGGAGCCATGAGTCATGATATAGTTAAGTCAAATATGACATGAACAAATCTGAATGTAATATAATTTGGTGGATGTTTGAATAGTCCATGATCTAGTTAAAATGTAGCAGTGTTGCCCTGTGTGTTTCACTGTAACTTCATATAAATAGTTTGATAAATATGGTTTAAATGTTTTTATGCTGTGATTTCTTCTTACTAGCAAACCAGCCACCCTAACAAGTTGTACAAGTGGCATGGAAATTTATTTTGAATGCCACTGATTTATTTAGGAATGAGACAAAGTATGTGACTGTGTCCTTCACTTATAATTCCCCATCAATTGTAAATTGATGCATTTGTTCATATATACGGTATAAAACAGTATTACAATCAAGCTGCAGTTATCATGGGAGCCATAACTTCTACTTTTCTTTTTCTTGGCTCTCTGTGTGCAAAACTGTACTGTAGTATATTATTTAATTGTTTAGTACTGTGGTCTCTCTGTTTTATCATAGTATGTGACATGCTACAGTACCACTCTGTATAAAAACCTTTGGTGCTTGATGCAGTGGTAGAACAGTAAGAGTTTATTCATATCTTCATGTATAGATGTGGGAGCACCATATTTAGAAGAACTTTTGCACAAATAATAACCACTTCGTACTGCTGGGTTTTTGAAAATTCTGTTGCTTTGCTTAGCTGAGAATTACTTGGAAAGTCATAAATCTATAAATCTGAAGTCACTGGTATCACTGTAACTTCTGTGTTTCCTTTGATAACTTGTGTTAGGGAAGAGGCTCTCCTGAAAGTTACTTATTCTTTCAAAGTAGACTGTAACATGCACTCACACAGTATTTCAGCAAAAGCAAATGAAATTTGAGGAATTTTAATAAATAAAATGTTGGCTGTATTAAGATCAGGAAATATTTAAGGACTCAGTCATGAAAGTAAGCAAACTGGTTTTAGAGAAACAGCAGTTACATTTTCAAAATGGATGCTCTGAAAGCTGACAAGTATGAGTTCGTAAGACTTAGAAATTTATAGAAATTTAAAAGACATCTTACAAAATTCACTTTTTCTTTAACAAGAATGCAAGTGTCATGAAAAGCTTGTGCCTGTTTCAATTGTTGAGGAGTCATGATCCTGCTTTGCTAAGTTAATATTTAAGCTTTCTCATGAAACCTGCTACAGCTTTTAGACAGGATGTCATATGTACAAAATAAACTCATCAGTTGTTTTGTTTTCTGCTTAAAAGTTAAATTGCAATCAATGTCTGTACAGGTAAATTTGTTGAGGGTAACAGGAAAAGGAACTATGCAGAAATACAGGGTTTCTTTTAAGAATTAACTTAGAGGACTTTTAGGATGTGGTAATTTCTTAGTTCAACTAATACAAGCAAAGCACCTAGAAGAAAGTGAAGAGGTGGTTTTCTGTTTGCAAAGAAAAGGCTGGTAACAGAATTTGAAGTAACAAGAGTTGAAACTATTCCAGCCTAGACACAATTAAAAGCAGAGCGTTCTGGCATGGTAAATTCTCTTAGGTGGTGTTTAGTGAATGGGTGCTCTTGCCATTCGTTTTTGTAGCTCTCCCCTAACTAATGCATTTTGAATTTCACCTCCTAAGTAACTTGCATGAAGAATAGAGGGGAAATCTAGAGTTTGTTTAAAAGCTGCACAGTTGTGCGTTAGTAGAACGTATCTCTGCTATTGGAAGATCGATCACAAGGTATCAGTTATTTAGCACTGAGGTTTAAGTGGAATACGTGCTTTTACAGGTTGATTTAGTAGAATGCATTGCTTATAGGCTTGTTGAAAAATGTCACTAGGAAATTTGATGTGAAAAAATGGCATGAGGACAGTTGGGGATTTTGTTATGGTCTATGAATAGCTGATAAGCAAAACGAGATAGTGTAATGCTGTTGTTTTCTATCTTAACCTCCTTGTCCCCTATCCTCCCCCACATACAGGTTTTTGAAAGTGGCATTGGGAAGAGGAAATAGGTCTTAATCTAGTAGCATGAACAAAGCTATAGGTTATAAGTTTTTTGCCTGTATTTGATCCTTCTCAAAGGCATTTATCACTTGTGTTCCCTCCACTCCCAGCAAGAAGGCAATATCATCTGGGGGCTTTCTGTTGACGAAATACATTTTTCAAATAAATTTGGTGTGTTGATTCAATGATCTTGTTAGTATTACCTTAATTTTAATCAAAAGGGTGTATGTGTTGATGAGTGGCATGAGATTGAATTATATGATTTGTTTTAGAGGACTGGAACTAGGTGATCTTTAAGGTCCTTTTTGACCCAAACTATTCTATGATTCTGTGATCTGTGAAACAGTTATGCCTTAGCAGAATAGTCACAACATAGGGTTTGTTGTAGGCTAAAGCCAAAACTGACTGTTCTACAGAAAGTTGTCAGTTTTCTTTGCTTTTTCAAAGGCTTGGATATATATTTGTCCTTCTGGGGTACCCTTAAGTTTAACTACAGTAGCAAACTCTTGGAAATTTTATGTGTAAAGTAATTTAAAATGTTCATAAAGACGGACAATCCCACTATGATTCTGATGTCTCCTTTCCCCCTTCACCATATGATTATTGATCTGAATCAGACATTTGCCTATCACTTGGCCACATGTTCTTATTAATGAGATAGATAAGGATAAGCAGTAGGAATTAAATTGTCTGTTTCTGTGTAAGCACAGTTTCTGCATGGTGAAGAATGATGATTTTTCTTTCCTCTAGTCTCCTTTTACCCATATATATCTAGAAAAGAAATAGTCAAACTACCAGTTTCATGTTTTTAGTGGAGAAGTAGAAGAATATTCTAGTCGTTTAATATATTGGGCATAAAATAAAAACTATTATCTGAATATTCAGGTAGATGCTAATGAAATGCAGAGAAGCTTTATGTTTCGAGTAACTTCTGAAAAGCATGTAATTGCAAGGAAAAGAAAAATGCAACAAACCAGTATGGCCAATGTGAGTGGGTAAGCAAGCTGGGGCCTTAAGGTGAAGGGCCTGGATAGTTTCAGAATATGGGGACAGGATTGATGGAGGCATGTTTAGAATTGGTAACACAGTTGACATCAGTGCTACAAACACTGTATTTTTATAGATTGGAGTCCCATCCATTATCTCTAGCCACTTCCAAAAATCAAGAGATCAGGATTCTCTTACCATATTTTATCTTGGGATAAGTTTGATTAAATCCAGCTATTCTTCTAGTCATGGACCATCATTTCCCTGTGTGATTACAAAGTTGCTTTGCATTAGCTAATGGAATCCATAATATGTTTAAATACATGCACAACTGGCATTTTCTGTGTTTAAACCTCCAAACTTTATATAGGTTCTCTCGTGTCATGTAATTTCTCTTTAAAATATTTGTGCAATTAGTACCTTGGATCTCTGGTATAATTAACAGCATCCATAAAAGTGATCTGTAAAGGAAAGACCATTGGTTGTTTTTATTTTTTTTTTTAATTTTTGTTTTGTTTTGTTTTTATGGTTTTTTGTTTGTTTGTTTTTGTGTGTGTGTCTGTGGTTTTTTTGGTTTTTTTTTTTGTTTTTTTGAGATGAACAAAATCTAAAGTAATATATGTTGTGAAACTTAGTCCAAGTCAAGGTTTCTGTAACATGAAATGTCAGTCACTGGAATTAGACTGATTTCATACTGAGGCCTCTGTTTTAACATACAGGTATTTTCAACAGTGGAAGGTTAAAAATGGTATCTTGAAATATGCTTCTGTTATCTTGAAATATGTCTTTAGTCAGCAGCTAAGTCAAGTTCTGGTTTTGAAACCTGATAGATCCCAGCGTCTGGTATTCCTTCAAATAAAACTGTCTTTTGCTTAGAGATTGGACATTTGGAGTTAGTCATAGATGTGAGCTTTGTGAAGTTGCAAAAGTGAGGCTCGGGTTACAGAGCCAGAAATCACTCTGTTAGAAGTTTAATTTGTTCGTTCAAGAGATTTGGCATAGTGGAGGGTAGAAACCTGTTCTCTAGAATAACATTCACTTTCCCTATATCCATGTGTATATTTCATTTTTTCCTGGCAAGCTAACTGACTGCAGCAGAGTGATTATATGAGGTAAAGATGAAAAATTACAAAAGAAAAATTGCCCTCTTGCACTAATTTTTGTATATTAATTACAGGTTATTCTTCATTTATGACCCTTAAAATCCGTATTTCCTGCTAGAGAACTGATAACTCTTTAGCAGATCAAACCTCTCTCTCTGTTCTGTAATAAATACAGCTTATGTTGTAGATACTTGCTGTAAGCTTTGGAATTAGATTTCTCTCAGCCTATAAATTTTAAATGTTCTCACACTATTTGTTGAATATAATTATGAGTTAGTTGATGATCACTGCATAATTGCACTTGATAGAGTGAGTGAATCCCCTATATGTAACTTTTGGTAAAAGATCATCTGTGTAGTGATGTTGAATGATAAAGACACTGATAATTTATTTTGCTTCAGGAACAGTGTTGCAATTCAGTCATATCACACTTGGTATCCCTTTAAAATGGCTTCTAAATTGTTGGAGAAGCATCTTGTGTGATAGCTCTTGTATTCAATGAGTTCTTGGATGTTTCTGAAAGATTTATAGTGAAGTCCAAAGCATTTCAAGGCCAAGTATAGCAGTCTTGTCAGATGCAGCTTTACAGCCTAGTGAGTTATAATGAGAGTAGAATGTAATTAGAAATTGTCCATGTCTTTACCGAGTACTGATGAAAACTATGGCTCAAAGGTTAATTCAAATAATAATTAATATTGGTTTCTGTCAGAACAGGGTGGTAATGAAATCTTTGTCATACAATGATTCTGATTTTAAGAACAGGGTGTATAAGAAATAGAGGCTAGAGTTTACCTTTTCTGATTATATTCACTTATCTTACAATCAGCATGATGGCTTGATAAAGCATAATTTGAGGGCAATTTAAACATACTCGGAAATACTGCAACCTACAGCGAAAATCATCTAACATGTTGCATCTGTTTAAGGAGATAGATTTATGGCTAGATTGCTGAAGTAGATGGATTTACTACAAATGATCCTTAAGGACTGCATATGAATTTTTTGTTGTTGATAATAACTGATCAATACCATGTGTTCGTGGAAAGTCGTCTTAATAAGATTTGCTAGCCTGAGAAATGTGGGATGTTACATTGATGTTTGTTTAAATTGGACTAGTTTCAAGGAAAGCGATAGACCAGGTTTTGCTGGCAACCAAAACAAATTCTGTTCAGTTTCTTTTCCCAAGATGAAATTTTCTATTAGAAAAAAATGCTGTTAGTTTTGCTGAAGCTAAACCCATAATTTTTCAGTTGCCAGAAGTCAGTGAGCTACTAGACCTGTTATTTTGGGAGGCATTTCATGAATACTTTGCTGTCACCTGGTTTTCCTCTATCCGGTCTGATACTGTCCTTAAAATATGCCTACCAAAAAGCTTCTCCAAAAAGTTACAGCTGTAGCTTGGGTTTATGGGTCAACATAGTTCTGCTTAATGTGCCTTTCTCACACCTTCTATTCTGTCTGCTTGCCATAAATGTTACTGCATTGCCTCCCACAATTTAAAATTTTCTATAATTTTAAGGCTGTTTCCTCTATTGCCAGAAAGGAACTCTAAATGCCTCTAAATTAGATCTGACAAAGATCAGGTATATCCATTCTTACATATGTGAAAGTGATGCCAAGACTGATTTTTTCACTCATCTGGATAATGCTTTCCATACAAACTGCTTCAGGTTTTGGGAAGCAAAGAGAGTCCACACTCAAGATCGGACTTCTTGGGAGCAGTGGCACCCAACAGGGAATGAGTTACGTGGCAGGGGTGGGAGCTGCATGTATATGTTTGAGGGGTTTTTTAAACTGTGGAGGTGAGAGATAATGAAGCATTATGGTGGTTTCTTGGAGCTATTCCTGCTGTTCTTTCTTTCTTCTTCATACATTTTCTCAAAAGCCAGGATAAGAGAGTTCTGTGCTGTGCTGACTGTGCTATGCCGAAATTTCCACTGGATGAGGTAGAAACCACCCCCCCCAGATTTTAATGGTAGCACTGGAGAAAAGCTCACTGTGCAAATTAGATGCTTAAATTTCCTCTCCCTTATTATAAGCAAAGAAAGTGGCTTGGGAACTGAGCTGCACTTAAGAGTTTGAGATGTCTGAAATGCTGAAAAGTCTAGTGAACAAACTTGACCAGGACATAGAGACTTTTTATCTAAAATGATCTCCATGCAAATTTTTGAAAATTAATAAAAATCTAAGGGATGGCTGTGAAACCCTTCTTAGTGAATTCAAGCTGCACGTTTATGATTAATTTAGTTCTTTAAGAGAATCACTGCCTGTGGAGTTGGTCCAGCATCTGTAGAATGTATGCTGTAATGGTAGCAGGAAAAGAAAATCTTTCTAAATTTGAAATACTGCAAGGTTTACTGAAATGTAAACTCCTTATAAAACAAATACTTCACTTGTAACAAGACCTAAATGTGCTGAAATTTGTGCTAGTACTCAAAGGTGCCAAAGCACCAGTGTGAATAGATGGAAATTTAAAGAGAGGTGCTTTGTTGAACATTCTAAAAACGTTTTTTGTTTTGTTTTGTTCCCATATATTCCTCCAAACATTCTGAGCCACATTAGGTCATTCTTCCAGTCCCTTTCCATGAGAGATCTCTATGTTGATATGGAGGTGTCAGTTGAGACTAGTATATGGTTTAACTGGAGATGCACGCACTGGTGTAAATACACCATCTTCAAATACCAGTGAGACCACATGGTAAGGAGAGGGGGAAGGGAAAACAGGGTGGTAATTTCAGTTAATCTTTTTTAATAGTGCAAGTGGCAAAGTTGCTGGGGTTAGGTCTGCTTGAAATATGCCCTAGCCTGTCCTGTAAATTGCTTTCTCCAACCATTCAAATTTTTTTGGGACGGGAATATTCCAGAGGATTGTATCTGTGCTATGGAATAAACAGTTGTCGTGTGAAACTGATGTGAGCCTTAGTTTTACTCTGCCTCCACTAAAATACACTTTTACGGTAGTTTGTGCAGGATCAGCACAGAGGAGTACAAAGAGGGAGCTTTTCAGTACAAAGGCTGCCTGTTTGGCCTGCCCAAACCACCGTGAATGTGTTTAAAGGGGACTTTTATTACCATGGAAACTCTCAGACAGGAAGGAATTTGTCCTGCCATATCTAGAAAATAGTCTGTAATGGTCAGCTCTTGAAACAAAAGTGTTTCAAATAGTGGGATATATTAAAAAATTCTTACGGTGAATATGCTTTAAACCCCCCCCAAATATGTAAAAGCCAGTCTTATGCTAATGGACTTCTAGTATGGAGATTTAGGAAAGACTGCGGACAAGTACAATGTGGGTAAGAGAAGTCTAATGAAAAATCTAAGAAAGTTTTACCTCTCTGTCCAGAGGCCTTCCTAGGTGTTGAATGGATGTCAGTGAAATATTCTTCCTTTAAGTAGCGTGTTTATACATCACATCCATTCATTGAGGGACTGTGTGTGCTTGGCTTGAACTGCTGGAGGCTGTCCTGTGAGCGCCATGGATTAATTGCTTTTGGAATGTCTTAACTAAAACCTGTTATTTGACTCTCTTTACAAATATCCTTAGTATTCACAAATGGCCTTTATTTTCCTAAATCACACCGAGATACAACGTTTCTTGTCTAAAAGAAATTCTAATGCCAGATCTGAGAGTATATGCACATCCTTCATTGGAGTTGTACATTGGTATGAAATAAGTCAGCAGTCTTCCAGCCAGCAGGAGTAGCTAGAGGTAACTGCAAGGTTTTCCATGTTTTGTGTAGTCTTTGGTGTTGATTTGCGTGTTTCATCAGTTGGATGAAAAATATTTTTTCATGTATGTGACCAAATTAGAATTAATAATTTTTTTTCCTGCAAGTCGTATCAGCAGACACGGTTTTCTCATATTCTTTCAGTACAGAAAATGTCTGGCTTGTTTTACTGCTGTGCTTTTCAGATTAAGTTGTTGAACCACCTGGCTGTGGCCTGAAGGCAGTTTGAATGCATGGTATAGTAATAAGCTGATCCAATGGGTTGTGATGCTTGAAATCAGCCGTACCACTCTGGCTTCTTCCCTCGTGCTGTCATTGCTGTTCAGTTACCCCTGTGGTGATGATCTTCTGATGGGAACTAATGGTTAGATCAGCTTACCTCTGGTGTCAGACTGCACCTGAACATTTTCTTCGAGTGTTTGGGATAACAGTAGAACAAAAGCATCATGCTTGTGGTTAGGAACAGGAATAACTAAGGGGGAAAAATAGTCATGAAAACTTTCCACTGTCCTGTCAATTTTGCGGTTGCTCACAGCTGTTGAAAATCAATGTTCAAAGTCTAATTCTACGTGGCAGGCCAGGTAAAGAACAGTTTTATATACTTGTGTATATAATGGAGTATTTCTGTGTGCCTTTTACAAGCATTGAGTGACCTTGTTTGCGTTATCTGGGTTAACGCTGTAATCTCCTGCTCTAATATGAGGACTTCCGTCTTACAAGTTGATCAGTTTAGTTTCTTGTCTCCTGACTTGAGGAACCAAAAGGATTGCAGAAGGTAGTTCCAACCAGGATTAAAAGAAACAAAGAAGGAAAAAAACCACCCCTCACTCATTTTGTTTATAATAAACTATCCTTGTTTAATGGCTCTGTTCCCCTCATCTGGGAACTGGGGGTAGACTGCCTTCCAAACTGTATCAGGGGATGGGCATCTTAGTCGTGGACAGTCATTTGTCTTTCCAAAAGTAGAGAAACCCGTTAGATGTATTTCTCTAATAGTTAACTAAGTTAAGAAAGAAAGGAAATACTGGTGACATCATGTATGACTTAATATGGTTATTAATTGCGCAGGTGTTGTAAAGCTTTGAATCTAAACTGCAGTGGAATAATTGTACCATGTGACAGGGCTTTTTTTCTTCAATTTTTATTCCTCCTCATTTACCATATTTTCTTCTCTTTAAAAATGTATCTCTGTGCCATTTTGGTTCTGTAATACCTCTTATTTTAAAAAAAGAAATAAAAGAAGATCCCTCAAACCTTGACAGGTTTTGATATTAATTCATTCACTGTTTCCTTACTCATTTCTCCAGGATGCATGTGTAGTTTTGTTTCCTTCCTCACTGCTCCAGTTCTAGGCTTTCTCCAGCTGGCAGTTCTTCATCTGCTGTGCTTTCCATGAAGAAGGCAAATGCCCAGCTTGCTCTTTTCCACTATCTCCTGCACCACTGAGGGGCTCACCCCCAGTGCTTGCAGGCCTGTGTTGCATGGCTCAGTATTGCTCTCCTGATGGGAAGTCTGGGAAGCACTAAATCATCTGGCCACATACTGCTTCCTTCAACTTTCTCCCCATCAGATCTGTGAGTTTGGAGTAGGGTGTGATGGCTGCACGCAGCTTTAAAGCTCGGGAATGGGGATGGGCTTTCTGCCCCCACCCCCTCACCCGCACAGACATTTCCCTGCTCTCCAGCTGCTCTGGTTTCCATCTGTTACAGGGCCTTCTGGTACGACTGTTTCCTCATCTGCTGAGCCGAGTAAAATGCTGAAGGACCAGACACTGTGCTGACCTGGGGAATTAAGGGGTTGTGGTTTTGGAGAAAATGGCTTGCATGCTTATTTTCCTTTTTACTCAGAAACCTGGCATGCAACACATGCACATCTAGTATTTTGAAAAACTTTGTTAGGTGCATTTTCATTTCATTGTAGCAAATGTGTTTGCTCATCTTAGTCGCATATGCGATGCTGTAGGCCTGCCTGACATGGCAGTTGCCCCCTGCCCTGGGAGGGTCACTGTGCTTCTGTCTGGTGGGCTCAGAAATGTCCAGCGATGCTAAATGTTAACTTGCAGCACACACACAGAGAAATAGCTGAACCCTTATTTGTGAAGACAAAAATATGTAACTAGTGAAAAGCAGCAGGGAGCCAAGGGAGGCGTTAAGAAAGCTTGGAGTGGCCATCACTCTCTTGGCCCAGGAGCTGGGGAACTTTAGCTTGTGAGGTGTTTTGCTTTTGGCAGGCAGATGCCTGCTGCCCGTCTTCAGACTGCTATTTTTGGCTGCTCTTGTCTTTAGCACGTCTTCCATTTTGCAGTCGCTTAGATTATGCCTTTCACAGATTGCTGGGCTGTTGCTCTCTCGAGTGATAGTGGTGAGTTACCAACATCAGGAGAGAGTGGCCGGCAACTGAGAATCATTTCTGCAAAGCAAAACAGATGAACAACAAAATGGCCATTTTGTAGGTGAAGAATTGTAGCACTTTTGACTTGCCAGTACACAGAAACCTTGCAGAACTTCATTAATTATCCCTGCCAAAGTATATGAAACTGTCAGAGAGCCGTCCCTTGTTGTCCTGGTGGGTGAGTGTAGCTTCCCTTTTTCTGACTACTGCATCATCATCATCTTCTTTTTGGAAGTAGTCCTTCTTAGCTTTTAAAATCTGTTTAGACACTGTCAAATTGGTTTGGATTTCAAAATTATATGTGTAAATTAGAAGTGTACCTAGCACCCACTTCAGTAATTGAAGAAAGCTTTTATTTCCAGAACCTGACTACTACTCAGTGTGTGGGAGAAGTGTGCTCTGACAACTTCGGCTGTTTTTTGAGGACTTTTGTGATCTCACTGAAGGGTTTTAATATTAATTCATTGCTAGTGTTACGGTTATGTTTTGATGATAGTCACTTAGGAGATGGGTGTTAGGCAACCAGTTGGAAATTACTGTAAAGTGATTTTTTTTAAAGTGGTTCATACATTCAACTTGAAATCCCAGAGCACATTAAAAGTGCTAATTCTCATTTTCCTGAAAGCAAGGTTTCTATGTATTTCTCAAATTAGCCCCCCTCTGCCCCCACCTCCTGGCTAATACAGTATATGTAACTTAACCACTGATTTCTGACTAGGGATCATGCATTTATTAGCTTGATGTTGGCAGAAACTGATAATGAAGAAATAAAATATTACAGAGTTGCTGATAGGAGCAAATATTTGCCTTTTGGGATGATAGATATATTGCATTAACAGAAGCGTAATACACTTCTGGATGATTTTCTGTGCAAGTGCAGCTGCCACACATTGTTCCATGCAGAGTGGGAAGAGAAGCTCCATGTTCGTGAGATGCGTTGCCTTCTTGAAAAACATGGAGCAGATGAAACACTGACCAAGAAGGGAAGGGAGGACTTGGTGAGACAGGAGTATTTTTATTGATGGATAACATTTGCACGACTCAGTCTCTCAGCTGTGTTCAGTCGTGAGCAATTACCATGTTAATAGTTCGGGAGTTTAGCTGAACAGTGAGTGTGTATGGAGAAGTCAGGGAAGAGTCAGCAGTGTTTTGGAAAGAAGCTTCCCCACCCAGTGTTCTGCACTTGGAGCATTGCTAGGAAAGACACAAGATCAGGGTCAAGGGGAATCCGGCTTGTGACTTCTGAAGTTTGGGAACAACAAGCAGTGGAGCGAGTATCTGCAGATGGTTTAAGGAGTTTGGTTATTTGGTATGCTAGTCTGTCTAGCTACAAGGCTCTCACATTACGTAGCTACAGTATGTTGCAGCAGAAATAGAAAATTAATTTAAATGGATGCATTAGTAGTTGCATGGGTTTCATTAATTCAAAACTGCAGATACCTAGGTCAAAAAAGTAGGGGAAACTGTCTGGATCGTCTGTGGCTCCAGTGAAATGTGAAATTTGTGATAAATGCTGAAATCTTCAATCTAGTTCTCAAAACGGTAAAAAGATTTCAGTGTGTTCTATAGTGCTGTTTAATTTGTATCAGTTACCTTAAAAGGTGCTGTGTCTCTGGTGAAATAAGATGGACACCACTTTTCCAACAAAGTATAAATGATTAGACTATATTGCCATCACAGGTTTAAAATAGAGGTGCTCCATAGATTTCTATCTTGTAGATGTTCCTTGCATCGCCGGTTTGTTGATGTATACTTCCTTCTTGCCTCCCAAATGAAATTCTGGTTTAAACTTGTTTTAGTTGGCTTCAGCTCTAGAGAAAAAGGCTTTCTTAGAGCTCATGTGGACCTTACTGTAAATCTGCTCCAGTTTTAATGCTGTTACCTCACTCAGTGCTTTCGATGTGAGAGAGAGCTCATTTTTGCCCTCGTGAAGAAGACCTAGGGCATAGGTGTGAGACATGAAAAATTTAACTGTTGATCCTCAGGTAAAGTAGCATGTCATGGCCATAGCAACAATCTCAAATTCTCAGATTATCAACAAGAGCTATTTGTGGACCAGGCTGATACCATGGAGCTGACCCTTCTGGTTTAAACAAACTAAATTGAATTACATATTTATTGCAGACAGAAAAAGTGATTTCGACTGCTTCTTCATACAGCATCTTGATGTTGTGAAAAATGTAATAATCCTTCCTGTATGCGATACTGTTTACAATCTTAAGATCCCTAAAGAATAGGGGAATTTTTCCTTTTAAGCGCACAGATGTGAAGTGGTTTTGTTTGGGGTTTCTTGGTGGTTTTTCTTTTTACCTAATGCTTCAATTACTGATTACTGAAAAGGTTATAAATACATAGTAATTCTTGTTCTGTAACATCTTCCATTCATTCTAAAAAATCCATTTTATATGGAGATGTCAGGAAGAGTTACTAGAATACATACATCATTTAGCATTTAGTGTTACTATCACCTAATCACTGCACTTACAAATGCAGGTGCCCAAAAATGTAGGTATTGAATAATCAGAAAAATAAGTCTGATGCCATTTATGGTTTTGTGTATCAGTATACTCTCTTCTTTGATAAGAGACTGTCAACATTGTCAAGTCTAAAGCTTACAATTTGTTCAATAAATTCTTTACTTAGTCTGCCCCTAGAAAGTTAATTCATAAGTAGCCACAAATCAAACACAAATGCAGCCTTCCCGAGAGAAAAAAAGAAGACACACATGAAGAAGTCTTAATTTTAAATAACAATGATTTAAATAATTTCTAGTTTGTGGTAGGAACAGCTTTTGAATATGATCACAGTGCAGTCTGTTGTGTAACCCAAGGCTGCTGTGAGAGGCGTGGCTGACTAGTGAGGAGTGCATAAAAAAGGGAAGGTGGCAGCTGGCTTACCTGGATGCTCAGAAGGAGGCTGGAACTCCTGACAATCCTCATGAGCAAATCTGGTTGACAGCTGTTGCTATTGCTACTGCCTTGTAGACATCTCGGTGAAGCTGGTTCCAGTATTGTTTGCTTGACTCTTCACTTTTGGTTTTTGAGCTGTGCAGAATGTATCGGGTGCTGTGGAAATATGATAGGTGCAGTTGGTGTTGGCATCCATTGCACTGGGAACTGAGACCTGGCTTTGAGGGAAATCCAGGCAAAAGAGCCTCCTTAACAGTTTGTATAAAGACCAGGTAGTAGAAGATCAGTCTGTTAAGTCTTCATTTATTTGTGAGTGGTAAGCACTGACGTTTCTCAAATAGCATTTTTTTCCTGAACAGTTCATTCCTGTCCAAGCTTGGCACGCTGGTAAGCAGTGTCCAGAGCGGCCTGATTCTGATGACTGGCTGTTGCTGAGGTGTGATGTTTCACTGCTTGCTTTGCTTTGAAGCTGCAGTCTCACTTGAGGACATAACATGCACTTCTCTGGGGTGATCTCTCTTGCTTCTCTTTCAAGACTAAACTTTGGGTAACTGTTGCCTGAAAACAGGTACATGGATTTCAGATGCTGAATGGGATAGGAAAGGAAGAATCATGCTCTTATGTGTTTCAGATTTTTGGATGATGCTTTGTGATCAGATACAGTAATTTAAAAGGTACTGTAAAATGTTGGTCAGGAAGGCTCATTGTGTAGTGACAGCAGGCAGCTCATTCTCCTTTTCAAGTACTTTTATGTACTTTTACTTTTATAACTAGTTTTATATAGCCTATATAATTGTAGAGACAAGGAGATAGATTTTATTGCTTTGCAAGCATAATTAATTAAACAGTTACCTGAGTCTCAGCTGTAGATCCAAATAATATTTGCTAATACACCATAAGCATTTAATCTGCCACTAATTCCTGTGACTTCTAAATCAATTTATCTCTACCAGAGCCTCATCCATGCCTTTTCCTCAGCTGTGCACTTTATTGGTGGGTTCAGGTGATCTAGGTCTATGCTATAATAATGCCATTTATTAAAGCTTAAGTAAAATGTAGTATAATCTTTCAGTCTTTTGGTGGCTGTATTATTCTGGACGAAGCTTCTTTTTGTAGAGATAAAATAACTTTGGAAATGTTTAGCACTGGAAATTCAGAGTTCTTTGTACTGGTTCTGATTGTTCTAACTACATAGTTGATAAGCAAAGTAATACAGTTTTAGCTGTTTGAATTTATTCACTTTTGACTAGCAGGTTTTTGACTCTTGAGAGAATAAAGATTTTCCTAGTAGCGTTTCTACATTGCAGTTTCATAGGTAATTTACTAGCTGTTATAGGTCTTGTTCTGAGAACTGGACTCTGAATAGCTGGTGAAATAGCTCTAAACTTGGCTGTTCACACAAATCTGTATGGTAGCAGTCTTTATATAGTACTTGATCAAGAGTCCTCAGTTCTTGTGTTCTGGGATCCTTGCTAGTTAAATGGGTTTGCTTGGGTTTTTTTAATGAGCCATTTTATTGGTCATACTTCTACTTCTTCAGGTATTTACAAACACAAAAGAAAGAAATTGCTAGTCCAGCAAAGTTTGCAATCAAAGTCTTCCAAAATTATCAAAATAAGCCTTTCTATTTCTTACGCTTGTAAAATAGTACTTTAATCTTCTAGGCAGCCTGCCCACTCCTTTAATTTTCTTGCTTTTCCTACTTAAAAAACTACAACAAAAGCAACAACAACAAAAACCACAAAATAACACAAAACACACAACCCTCCCCCGACCCTCTACCCTAGATTTTAACCTCACAGTTTTTTGTGAGTAGAAATAAGTTCTGGGCATGTTGAGGGGAGGGCAATGTGGAAAGTTTTGTTTTGTTTTGTGTTTGTTTGTTGGGGTTTTGGGGGGCTTTTTTTTAAAGTTTATTTAAACTTAAAAGGCCTTGGAAACTTCTAATTCTCAGTATATGCTGCAGTAAGATTGATAAGCTTAAGAGGTAAATTTAAATAGACTGTGCATCATTAGGAACAGTGAAGATAGTGCTTTCTGTTATAAAATTAAGTTTAGCCCTGCTTTTTGAGAGAAGGTGGAGCATACCATGAAGTGGAACTGGTATCCAAGTTCAATTCTAGATGAGTAAAAATTCCTTTTCACATCTAATCTGTGAATGCAGCACTGCTCTTGTATATTCATCATTTATCTCTGCAGAGCTTGTGGGAACTTGAAGGTAGCTTAAGAACTTTGCTGTTGGGTGTAAAAGATTGTGGCAGATGAATGTCAGCTGTTCCTGCTGGTTGTAGTAGTTTGAACGACTGTGGCTCTGGGTTCTACCTCAGCAGTTTGCACATCAAAACTTCTTCCAAGTTCTTCAAAATCTTGATGAGAAGGGAGTGAGCTTGCATAGTTCTAGAATTTTACATGGCAAATTTTCCCTTGGAAGGCTCTTTTTGTTCATCTGAACATGGCTATGCTGGAGTAATTTTAGAGCGGCAAATCAATTAAGCAACATGCTTGAAAACACCCCAGTTAGTTTTCTTCTGTGTGAAGAAAAAAATGACATCCTGTTAAAGTTTTGCACAAGAAAATTTGGTTTTCTTCCCTTTGAACCTGCTCTTTTTTTATAGAGGACAAACATGGAGCTCAGTCCTGCCTGGAAAAAAGGGCCACACTGCACATGAGGACTGACAAGGGTTGTAGTCATCTGACTGCAATTTTTAATTTCTGGCACTATTTTTTATGCTGTCTAGGCACTGTTTTTCCATGTCTGAGTGAACCTGAGCTTGGCAGTTTGTTTACTCTTAAGTATCTTAGTCTTATACACTAGGAGCTGTTGAGAGCTCCACACTCTTTTCCCTTGGCATTGTCCATTGCGGAGAACAGCTTGGTATAGCTGCTTATGTTGTGGTTTGAGTAAGTACTGATGATCGCTGTGAGCCAGTTGTTACCTTAAAAAAAACCCAAAAAACCACAAAAAATCAGACTTCATTTTTATGTGTAAGAGCCTGCTTCCATTGCACTGACCAAGAATAAACCCCTTTTTTTGGCATATTCTTCTTCAAAAAAACCAGTAGAATGTTCAAGGTGTATGTGTTAATTTTGTTAAAACAAACAAACAAACCCCTCAAATTTAAGTAGTCCAATGAATAGTAGTTGTAGAAGATCATTTGTGTATCTGTCCTGTATCTCAGCTCTTCCCTGTGTTCTGTGGGACATTACTGGCCCACTCAATGGTCCAGGCACTAAATGAAGGTTCCTGAAATCTATTTACTCCATGTACTGCATTCTGTCCTGCAGTGTACTGTCTGTCTTCACACCCTCCCTTTCCCAACCCTTTCTTTGTGGCTGGCTTTAAGCTAGTGAAATAATTTAATGCTTTTTAATTAGTCCATAGCATATGATAAAATACATAATTAGTTCGATGCTACAGGTCTTTTTTGTAACAAAGTTAAAATTTGTGAAAAAAAATTAAAATTTTAAATATGTAAAATCCAGTGTTTGGGTCTTGGGATGATCTCTAAGGTCCCTTCCAACCCAAGCCATTCCGTGTGTGATTTAATTTAAATGTTATGAAATGCTGATATTATATTTTTCTAAAAAAGATAATTTGTAATCCTTTCCCCGTGTAATATATAATAATTTTTTTCTTTGCTGAAAGGGTCAAGATGGTATGCTTAAGTGTATGAGGCATAAAGGATCATCAGTACTGGAAGCTGAGTGAGAACTTAAGTTCGGATGTAGGGTGATTCATCTTGCCACATGTAAAGAGTGTAAGGGAGAACTACCATTTTGTTCCACAGTCCTGAAGTGCGTTCTCTTTAGTCACGTGAAAACTGGCTTTTCACTTTGGGTGCATTGGGTGTATTTATCTTCACAGAAATGAGTGTGGATATGTGGTTCCTGTACAAGTGCAGACTCTGATCTACCAGTATTTATGAAGAACACATGTACAGGAAAATGACTCTTAAGTACAAGTCATAAATTGAAATTATTATAGAATATACGTGGACAAATATACCATGTGTGGTATCGGTAGACTGTAATTTCATCAAGTGGTTTTTCAGACTTCATAAACTATGAATGAAACATGATTGTATTGGCCTTGTAACAGGTAAAGTAAAATATAGGGTCTGGCTACTTTAAAGCACTCATAATTCTATAGCTGGAAATAGCCTTTTGGGATACAATTAAGTCTTAAAACCTGCCCGTGATTAAAAAAATACTTTTCGGTGAAAATCACATGTTCAGAAACTCTGGGAAGCATTTGAGTCTCCACCTCATGAATTTTTACAGCTCCCAACTTTCTGGGTGTAAACACCGTGAGCTGCTTTCTGCGAAAGGAGCAGGGCAAGGCCCCGTGTGACTTGGAGCTTCGTCACCCCTCCGGTTATTTTGTTGTTTACAGAGGGTTTTTTTTCCGGTTTTTGTGACTCGGGCTTTGTTTACCTCGGGGGCTGTGCCCGGCCGCGCAGGGCAGGCCCGGCCCGGCGCTGCCGTGTGGCGGCCATGCCGCCCTGCCCTGCCCTGCGCAAAGCCTCCCGCTCGCCGCGGCGACCTCTGCCCTTTTGTATCCTGTGACACTCAGCCTGTCTTTGTGCTCAAGTTTATCCATGATGGATACGTTTCCCTCCCAATCGCATATGCCGGGAGCCCGGCGGAGCGAGCAGATAAATTATTTTCAGCTGCAGGCCCGGGCTGGGGGAGGAGGGCAGGAGGGTGGCGGGGCCTCTCCGCGCCCCAGCCCAGCAGGACGGGGCGCAGCCTCCCACTCCCCCGGGAATATGCAAGGGGATGACTCTCGGGCCTTTCAGATCCTTTTTAAATGCAAAAGAATGTAGGAAATTGCCAGATCAGTTGGTTAATCAGTGACAACTGCAGTAGGTGCACAAAAAGCCCGGAGCCATCGGTTGCACAGGGTGTTGTTTCAGTGCCCCAGCGGGGTCGCCGCTGGCCCCACCTCTTGAATCCCCGGGCCGGTTTAGTGTCAGCTTGAGAAGGGAATGTAATTGCGGGGAGATTTCTGGGTGACTGATGGTGACAAAATAAGTCTTCTCCCTGACACCACCTCCCCGCTGGCCCTGCCAGGGCTTTGTGCTCGCCTGGCCATCACACAGCCGCGGAGCGGTGAGCACTCAGCTTAATGTCTCCAGCCCACCAAAACAAGGCAGCCACGTAGCTGATACAATTTTTCATATATTTTTTAAATATTGGCTATACTGCTGCCTTGTCATGGTCAAAGCTCATTTAGGGATCGCATTAAGCATGTTACTGCTCCCCTTTATGGAGTTATTTGTAAGGCTAACACCTCTGTCAAATGTTCTGAAGAGTATTCCTGAAATATTTTTGTGACCGCAATTGTTTCTATTACTTATCTAGGACTATTTTTAGATAAACCACCTCACATCTGTGTTTTAAACTTATGTTCAAGAGAGGGTGGTCGTGGAATGAAAAAGGCCTCTTAAAATTCCAGGTTACGTAACACTAAAACTGAAGTACTTCTAGATTAGGCTTGTCCCCTCTTCTCTCACCTCATGTTTGTAATGTACTTAAATGTAAAAAAGGTTGGTTTTTTTTTTTTTTGTTCCTCTGGTTACCTCACTAAAGGCCTCCAAGCACGTGCTTCTAATAAATGGCTCTAAACTTTCCTCTTTCTCTTCAGATCAGGAAAGAAAAGACATGCTGAGGCTTCTTCTGTAATATTATAGATGCTGACTTAAAACTAGTAGTGCTCCCATGCTATGGCAAAGAGTTTGCAGCCCAACGGTTATGGCAAATGCCTCAGTGTGATGTAACAACGAGGCTCAGTGGGTTTGCATCAGAGTCCTCCTAAGTGACGCTGTTGTGGTCTTGTATCAGAGCTCCTGTGAACTTGAATGACGTAGGATATTGCTTCCAAATGTGTGGCACAGGCTGAACTCTGGGCTGGTCATTCCTGCATCAGCTGCTTGACAGCAACAAGCTGCCAAATATTCGAAGGCTGGTGTGCCCTCAGTTGCCTCGGTGAAAGCCTGTTTTTTGCCAACATACATCATACATTAAGGAAATAAAATTCAATCTGGCTTTTGCTGAATGATTTTATGTGAAATGTAGGGTTCATGGGTTTCTTGGCCAAAAAAATGTTACTGGATAGCATTCATGGCATTTTAGCTGACTGCATATTGGCAAAGCCTGTGACCTTTGAGGAAAGGCACCTGAGGTTTTCTGTGCCACCCCCCCATCCAATTCTTAATTTAACAAGAGACATTGATAGCCTTAAAGTTGCTACTGCAAATTCTTGCAAGGATGTATTTCTGTGAAGAATTAACTGAATTTTACTAAGATAAATGTGAAACGAAAGTTTTCTGAAACTTTTCAGAAATGCTTAAATCATGTTTGCAGTTGCTTCCCACTAAGGCAGAATATTCCTGAAGTGCATCAGGTCAGTCTTTTCATCTTTGGAAGTCCTGTCTCCCTTTCCTGGGACGAGGGGGAACGAGATTCCTGCCATCCTTTGATGTCTGAGCTATACGGACTTAATTTTTAACACAGCTGTACTGTGTGAAATGTCTAATAGGAAAGCATTTCAACTGAATTTAAAAAAAATCAAAAAGGTCTCTTCGGGCGTTCAGGAAACCAAGTTTCTTTGGAATCTGCAGTCAGAAATGGTGTTGCAATCACTTTGCAAGTCTGGTCTTACATTTTGGCTAATCTATATAGAGGGGGAACATACAATGCGTGGTGTCTGTGACAGCAATGAAAAGTAAGCATTAAGCACGTAGGAGACGAGGCATGCTTCCCATGGACACCGTCAGGCACTTGCATAACTGTCCTGGCATCAGCAGTGCTGTGTGCTCAGTAGGCGAATGAGGTGAAATGTAGAAGCCTCACCAGCCATCTTGCCCAATTTGAATGTCTTGTCGTGACTTTTTCTATGTTGTCATGGTGTTACATGTGTTTATGAAGTTTTTGGTGAGTGTTTTCCTTCAACTTTGTGAGTAAAATAATAATGTGACTTTCATTGCTGTCGTTTATGTCATGCCCTTCCATGCGGCAAATGCTTAAATTGCTACCCCTAACAGCCAGCAGGAGCTTAGCAGTTTTGAAAAGCAGTTTAAATGCGCAGTGTTTAAATGCAGATTTAGTAGCCTAATGTTTAATCCTACATTTTGAGGCTCTGGTCTCAAAATGACCTTTGGCATGGTGTTGTTTTTTAGCACGAGAGGTCTTTTTAGCCTAGTTCTTCAAAACAGCACGGTATTTGTGGTGCTTCTTGCACTATATATGAGGGCATACTTCCATTATGTGAGTAGCTGGTTTATTTGTGTCTGTCAAGTACCTCAGAGTTTTGTTGGAGGTATCAATTAATAGCTGTAAAAATACAACTCTGCATGACACGTGTCATTTCAAGCTTGGAGCAGTCAATTTTCTTCTCGCCTTCTGTTTATTCAGTTTACTTGCTGCATGGCCAAATGCTGCTGAATTTCTTCTGTAGAAGGGTTGATAGCTGAAATGAGGAGCCTGTTGATTTACAAAATGTTCTTCTGAACAGCAGAATGTGAGGATAGTGTTGTGGAGGGCACGGGCATCTGTGTGCTGCCCTTGCTGCTTCCTATTCTTGACTGCCTGGATCTGCTGCTTTGGGAGCAAAACTAATGAAGTTCAGGTTTTTAGTGTCTGCAGCCCTAGATAAGTTAGGTATATGCAGCAGCCAGTTTAGTTCAACTCATAAAAGTGGGAAGCTGCTGATGACTACTGAGTGCATGCAGCTTTGGAATGTTAAGCTGGGCAATGGTTACCTACTACTTAAATTTGAGATCTAGCTGTTTAAGACTGGAGTGTTGCAAACTGGAGTAAATGTGAGCTTTGTCTGTTGAGACAACAGGGTTGTTAAGCAATTGCCTGTGTCCTGGTGGTTGGGATAGCACCACTGCCTTGAAAAGCAACAGGCTGTCTAGGCAGCCTTAAGGAAATATATTCATTGACTCTTTAGGTCCATCTTCTTGGTGCAGTCTTTCATGTTCAGGAACAGAAAAGTGATAGAGTTTTATAGCAGAACATGTAAAGTTTAAGATGGCAGTAAAAAAAAAATTCACTGTCCTTTCATATATTCATACTTTGTTTCAGCTATCCACCTTTTTAAGGGTTCAGATACTCCTCCCTTTGTACCCAAAAAATGGTCACTTCTGGTATGTTGGTTTTAAGTTGCAGCAATGTAGAGGAGAAGATGCACCATCCCTTATTTTTAAACTATTCAGTTTAAAAAAGACTGTAAGTTGAGTTTATCATGGTTAGTCTTGCTGTTAGTATGTCTGCATTCATGGGGAAGTGAACAGTGGTGCTGAATGAGTATTTTAACTAGAATTACTGCTTGATGCAGGTTCTACCTTTATTTGTATGTTGGCTTTCATTTGTTTTGAAAGAAGCAGATATGGTTGCAACATAAAATAAGACTGTGACTCTCGTGACTTGCTTAACTATCTAGAAGACATCTACCCTGTTAGAGTAGAAGGTTGAGAGGTTGTTAGGTAAATCCAGTATTGACTGTTTCCTTATCAAAACACTGGTTAATTTATTTTGTTCAGGCTGTAGCTGCTACTGTCTTTCATGCTTCAACAGCTGCTGTTAGCCATATATCACATCAGAGGTGTGACTTCTATTGGGGAAAGTAGAATAAGGTTTGGCGAGAGCACAACTGACTGTAAAGGGCTGTGGTCATTAAATTTAAGGCTAGAGTTAAATCTGAAGAAATACTCCTAAAATTTGAGACATCTTCTTAACCATGGTCTTACTCTGTGTTTCAAACGTAACTTTAGCATCCAGAGCTCAAACATAAAGTTGATTAATGCCTCAGATAAAAATGCAGATCTAAAATCATGTAATGGCAAACAGCATTTTTGTTCTTAGTTTAGATGATGGATTTGTTTGTTTACAAACTGCACCATAAACTTAAAGGTTACTTTTCTTTTGAAAGAGTTTGTGCTTAGGAAGCCAGGTGAATGCTAGGTTCCCTACCATGTCTGCTGCATTGTAAGGGACAGTACTTAGCCCAGACCTGCAAACTGGGATGGGGTGAGCTGAACAGAGATTAGGTGCGTTTAGTGAGACAAAACCCTTACCCTATTTTAATTTGGTTTTCTGGGTGTAGTAGCAGATCCAAGCTACTGTGAGCTGATGTTGACTGTTATCAGTGGCTGACTGGCCTGAATTTTATTGGAAGGTTGTCAGCTGTGAAACAGTAAACAAAGCAGATTCAAATGTGTGCTTGATGCTTGTAACTTTGTTTCTGGAGAGGCTCTGTTAGCTTGTTGTTGGAAAGTTTCATTAGTGCTTCAGGAGAGTAGAGTGTGCTTGTCTTAAATGAGTCTTTTAAGCAGGCGTGATTTACATAATAAAATGAGTGGAAATTCTTATATGTTCATAACTGTGTGGCTGTTTCTAGTGGATGGGTGAGATCTCCTACTCAGCTTCAGTTTGATATTGCCCAGATTACAGCAGTGGTTGGGAGGTAACAGTATCTGTGTGCTCTGCTTTTTAGCATTTCCAGGCAAAGAGGCTGTTCTCTTGTATGGAGACGCTCAGTACACACTGGTGTCCAGCTTTAGCAGCTCCTGATGGCAGTGTGAATCAGTGGTTGCAATGCCAGAAGTCCTTGAGCAATCAGGGATCTTCACCACTACTGAGGTCTGCTCTGGAGCAGTCTAATAGCAAAAGCTTCTTTTGGTGAAGGGGGTTCCTTCTCACCTTATTGAAACTTCCTTATGGTGTACCCTGATAAACTGAATGAGGCGGTAAATATTACAGATGGCTTCTGCTATATAATGGAAATGAAATAAAACCAAATAGATATTAGAGATATGAAGATGGCTCATAGGAGTTTACCTCCAAGTGATTTAGGAAGTGTTAATATCCCAGCCGAGCACTAAAGAGATTTAAGAGTGTGGTTTTAAAGGTGACATTCAAATGCTATTTTAAGAGGAGTGATAAATGCTTGTGCCTTTCCTCTTGCCCTCTGCTTCGTGCTGTAGAAGGTCCTCTTGACAGTGGCTACAAGAAGGGTAATAAATGTGCTGGTATTTTTCTCCCTAAAACTTCTCTGGGACAAATCACCTTCAAACAGTCTGGCCCAGCATTTTGCATGTGAAGTGACTGAAAGCATCCCTCTTCCACAACAAAATGCAAGATGAGAAAGCATAAACTTGTAAATCTTCTTTACTTTGGTTGCTGATTAAGGGCAAGTTGATATCTGCAAGTACAGTCACCACTGAATTACAACCAAGATACAAAAATAGTTTTATTTGCTATGTGTATGGGCTTCCTTTACTGTTTTCTTAAAGTTTATTTTGCAGTGTAAGACATTGTGTTTAAAGTTCCGATTTTAAGAAGAAAGGACAGCATTAGACTAGCTTTGTTCATAAAGAGTGGATCCAAACAAATTGTTGGAGTTCTTGTGGGGAGAGAGGATGGAGGACACATTTCGGAATAGACCAGTCTTCCTTGTGGAAAACCTGAATGAGAACTTTTCTGAATCTCCTCTGTTACAGTTGTTGCTTTTTGCTTTTTGTTCCCTAAGTTAATGTGGGACACAGTAAATGTGTACCTTGTTAGGTTAGCTTTTTGTTAAGTTCTTTTGCCAGTACTAATTCTCTTGAGTGAGGATTCAAGATTATAATTCTGGAGAGAACAGAGCTTCAGTGTGGTCTTCCAAAGTGCTGTAGTTGCAGTAGTAGCATGATTACCTGAAGATGGGTAATGAACTCCAATGATACTGCTCCCTGTTGCCATCATAAAGGAAATTAGGATAAGGATTGAGAAATCTACCCTATCATGGGATGAAGCTTTTGAATTTGATTTTCTTACACAAATTGAGCACATAGTTTTGCTGAAATGAGAAGAAGCATTGTGTCTTTCAATTTACAAATCCATTAATTTAAGTTAAACTGTTTGTTAAAAAACCAGGGTGTTTTTCCTTCCTAAAGGCTGTCTTGGAGTTTGGTCTGTTTTTAGTGGGTCATCTCTGTATGCATTTGAAAAATCTGTTGTCTGTATAACTAACTTTAGTTCGTCGTAGGACCTGGTGCTTCTGCTTGCTCATCTGATTACGCAGCTCAAGGGAATAAGGTTAAGGACATGCTGTTGGTAACTAGAGCGTTTTCAGGGCTTTAGTTCAGCAGATGGGCTGCTCGGCTATATTCATACATCTGCCTACCTGCTGTGGCAGCTGCTGCTGCTGCATGTTGTGTTCTTTTGTTCTGTTCCACCCAAGAAAGGAGCACTAGGAAGTGTAGTGAATGGATTAATTTAAGGTTAAGGCTAGTGTTTTGCTTGCTTCCTAACTCTTTTTCATAATAAAGCTTTGGATAAAGCTAATGAATCCTTCGTGATGTGAAATAGATTTTAAAGATGTATTTCAGGGGGGTGAAATTAGTTAGCATCTAAAAAACAGTCAAGAATGTTTTCTTTATGTTGCCTGATGTCATTTATTTTAATATCTTCTTCTCTTTCTCCCCCTTCCCCTGTGTTTTCTAGGAGCAGTAACCAGACTTCGCCTGACACTGCGTGGTCCAAAAGAATTAAGGAAATATGGAATGACATGAAGGAGATTAGTTGAGGATTAAAGGCTTTGAGGACAAAACACCTCACTGAGGTGAAGCACAGACTAACATTCTGGTTGTAGCTCCGAGGAGCTGTGTGCTGAAAAAAGATGGCAGATCCAGGAATGATGAGTCTGTTTGGAGAAGATGGGAATATTTTCAGTGAAGGGTTGGAAGGTCTTGGAGAATGTGGATATCCTGAAAATACAGTGAATCCTATGGGTCAGCAAATGCCCATGGATCAAGGATTTCCTGGTTTACAGTCATCTCTTCATCATCCCCCTGCAAATCAAAATCAAACCAAGTTGACCCATTTTGATCACTATAATCAATACGAACAGCAGAAAATGCACCTGATGGATCAGCCGAACAGGATGATAAGCAATGCCCCTGGGAATGGTATAGCGTCTCCTCATTCGCAGTATCACAACCCTCCAGTTCCTCAGGTTCCTCACAGCAGTGGTGCTGGTGGTCAGATGGGAGTCTATCCCGGCATGCAGAACGAAAGACACGGGCAACCCTTTGTAGACAGTGGCTCCATGTGGGGACCACGGGCAGTTCAAGTGCCAGACCAGATAAGAGCACCATACCAGCAGCAACAGCAGCAGCAGCAGCCGCAAGCGACACAGCCACCACAGGCACCCTCTGGACCCCCTGGGCAGGGCCATCCTCAGCACATGCAGCAGATGGGAAACTACATGGCTCGTGGTGATTTTTCAATGCAGCAGCATGGTCAGCCGCAGCAGCAGAGGATGAACCAGTTTTCTCAAGGCCAAGAAGGCCTCAATCAGGGAAACCCTTTCATTGCCACCTCAGGACCTGGCCACTTGTCTCATGTGCCCCAGCAGAATCCCAGTATGGCACCTTCTTTGCGACATTCAGTCCAGCAATTTCACCACCATCCCCCCACTGCTCTCCATGGGGAATCAGTAGCCCACAGTCCCAGATTCTCCCCTAATCCTCCCCAGCAGGGTGCTGTTAGGCCGCAAACACTTAATTTTAGTTCTCGGAGCCAGACGGTACCCTCACCTACTATAAACAACTCAGGGCAGTATTCTCGATATCCTTACAGTAACCTTAATCAGGGATTAGTTAATAATACAGGGATGAATCAGAATTTAGGCCTTACAAATAACACTCCAATGAATCAATCTGTACCAAGATACCCAAATGCTGTCGGATTTCCATCAAACAGTGGTCAAGGACTAATGCACCAGCAGCCCATCCACCCTAGTGGCTCACTTAACCAAATGAACACACAAACTATGCACCCTTCACAGCCTCAGGGAACTTATGCCTCTCCACCTCCCATGTCACCTATGAAAGCAATGAGTAATCCAGCAGGTACACCTCCTCCACAGGTTAGACCTGGTAGTGCTGGAATACCAATGGAAGTTGGCAGTTACCCAAATATACCCCATTCTCAGCCGTCACACCAGCCCCCTGGTGCCATGGGAATTGGACAAAGGAATATGGGCCCCAGAAACATGCAACAGAATCGTCCATTTATGGGTATGTCTTCAACACCACGGGAGATGGGTGGGCACATGAGACCAAATGGTTGTCCAGGTGTTGGCCTTGCAGATCCACAAGCAATACAAGAGCGACTAATATCTGGCCAGCAGCTTCCTAGTCAACAGCAGTCTTTTCAACAGCAAATGCCAACCTGTCCTCCCATGCAGCCTCATCCAGGGATACATCATCAGTCTTCACCACCCCCACATCCTCATCATCAGCCTTGGGCACAGCTTCACCAGTCACCACAAAACACACCACAAAAAGTGCCTGTCCTTCAGGTAAGCTACTTCCAATTAGTAGAAAATGTTTTAAATTACTGTAAATGCCTTTCAGGATACACAAGAACTAAGGTTTCAAAATACTTGCTCCTGTTCAACTCTCTTGTTTGTTATTGGTTACATGGCTTTTTTGGTGTACAGAGGCTGAAGGTAAAATGGGGTTCAGATATCTTTCTAATGTCCTTACAGTAATTTTTATAGGATAACTTTATGGATAGACCAAAATGTGATACAACAGCAGGACAAGCTGAATACTATTTTATTCATGTTGGTTACTTCGGGGAGAAAATGGAAAGCACGTGTGAGAATTGTCATTTAAACTGTTAAATTTTTGTATTTGCAATTTGGAGAAAGAAGTGTATGTTACAATGTGTTTGTTTTGGCCAATCCAAGTTCTTGTTTTTTTTTTTAAATCCTAAGGGAATGTTCTGTGGTTTCAAATTGAAGCTGAAATTCTTACATGTGAAAAAATTTTTGGCGTGAACTTCTTAGCACTAGGTAATGCAGCTGAGAAGCAATGGGGAAATAGTTTATGCAAGGAGAGCACAGCAGTGTGAATCATAGTCTGAAATGAAATCTTCTGAGGCTTAAATGAAATGTTAGATAGAATAGTAGTTTTATTTTACTGATCTGCCAGGTTTCGATGGCCATGTTTTGCTTCCACGTCACTTTTCAGTTAAAAGCTAAAAATGGTAAAACATCTTGATCCACTGTAGTTTAACAGGTTTGGCTACATGCTGGTATCTTAAGCTTCAGCTGAAAAAGTGGTTTTTGGAATCTTCACGTTTGCCATTGTTTGCCTTTGACTCTGTCAGTCAGCATTCAAGAGGTTTTGGTACCAGATGAATAAGTGGTCGAGATATCAAAGGTTTAGTAACTTTTTTTTTTTTTCAGATCAGTCAGTAATTAATGCCAAGTAGCTCCACCCATAAATATTTGGAGACAGTTGTTGGAATGCAGTCGTAATGATACGATGCTACAATACACTTAATAAATCATAAAAACAGCTGTCCTAGGCAGCGTCCCGGGCCTGTGCGCAAAGCAGCTGCTCAGCAGTCCCCTCCACTGCTGCCTGCCGGCTGCTCCTGTTTGCTGCTCTGCACAGCGTGAGCTGGCTCTGGGAATCAGATGTATGCACTGTGGAGAGGCAGCTGACAAGGAGTGGTAGATGGAGCAGCCCAGCAGCTGGGACAGGCTTCCACATTCCCCATGGAAGAGAGGAGGAGAGGGGGAGCCCTGCAAGGGGGATCAGGGACTAAGCTGGGCAAGGGGAAAAGTGCACTGTCTTTCTATGAGGGAGGGGGAAGCGCTCTTGAAGAGGCAAAGTATATCTTCAAGACCATCTTTCTCTTCCCTGCCTACCTCAAAGCTGGTTTGAAATTTTAGATGCCTGGGTCAGCCCTTCCTCTCTCTGCATCTCCACACACAGACTTTGTTTGGAGAACCTAAATTACAGTTCTTGAATGCACGTGGAGTTGTGTGTTCCTGTCTGAGAGAGCAGCTCTTGCCAATGCCTTGTGTTACTGACTGTGTGGGTAAGCAGGATAAAAAAGGGGAGAACTCAGGACTATAGGAAAGAATGAAGAGAATGAGTGGGTATTTGGGAAGGGGGTAATGACAGCACAGAGAAATCAGTACAGAAAGGGTACGAAAGAGAAAAAGAAGTATAAGACATGTTTTTTACTGTGAAGATGAGAGGTGAAGCATCTAGCAGAAAAAACTTCAAAGAAAATTGTAAAAATGGTGACATAAGACATTCAAGACAGTATAGGAACAATAATCACTATCACTGGGATCTTTCATAACCAGTGATGGTGGGGATGTGGGAGGAAATACTTGAGGTGGACTGTACCCTACAGCAGTGGTGTTCCTTACCATCATTGATTCCTTGTTTTATCTGACCATCCAGTAAGCTTATTTTTGGCATCAAAAGGTGGTTTGGGAGAAGAAAGTTTACTTGCAAAAGGTACAAGCTTGTTAAATGTTCTTGGGACATTTGTTTCCCTTTAATCAGTGAAGAGTTTAAACACAGACAGCTCAACCCTTAAATGAGCTATGCAGCCTATTACAGAGTGCTGAACTGCAGATGAATAGCTTGAAGAAAGGTAAGTACTGAAACTAAATAATTAGAGGAAAACCACATGATAACTCCTGTTATTTGATTAAAATCAGTAATTCAGACAGTTGTAGCAAGCCAAGTAACTTCTCTGTTAGCTTACTTCTGTTAAGTTTTTATCTGCAGAAGTTACTGTTAATGTACCTTCCTATTAAGTAATTAGTTTGAGCCCTGACTGTAGTAATGAAACTCTTAACAGGCGGGCGTTTCCCCCTTGAAAACTGTTTGGATGAAATAAATATTGCTGAAATCAATGAAAACTTAACCCCTCCCCACCCTCTGGGGAAAAATGCAGTTGTGTGAAACCCCTGCTCTTAAGCCTGAATACAGAGTTGGTAGCTTTCCTGTGTCGTGGTTTTCCCTTCATGTCAGTAGGCAGAAAACTGTTCACTGAAGAACAGTTATTTAAATGACTGGTTTGATTTTATTTGTATAAAATGAACCAACAAAATTAATATAGTCAGTGAAAATGGAAATCACTATGTACTTTAAAATCAACAGAAGTCATCTTAGTAATTATTTTTCAGTGATTTGAAGCTAGCCTTATCATGGGAAGGCTGTAATACTTGTGGTTAACCAAATTACTGTTTTGTTTTTAGATATGTTGGAAGGAAAGTGAAGTTCTTTTTGCTTTTAAGTTGAAATAAATTGTTGTGTTTATTCCAAGGCTTGTTATTTCTTTTTTGTGTGCAAAACTGCAAATTATTTTGGCTGTGAGATGAAGCTGGTGATTGACAATTCATCTGGTTTTGATTAATAGCTGAAAACTAGACATGGTTATTAGGACCGTATTAGCAGTGAGTTGCTGGCTTCAGTGGAAATTGATAGATCTGTAAGAGCCACTGCAGTATTGGGATATTCAGTCAGTGTGCTTGCATTGTCAGGCCCTACTTTGAAACACTTTCACCAAAGGTTTTTGGAAGAGCTCAGTGGCCATGGGGTGGGAAGGCTGGTTCTGCTGTGACAGAGCAGTCCACCAAGGGGCAAAGCAGAGAGCAGGAGTAGCTTGTTTGTTTTCACAGTGGAGGCATCTGTGTTGGGCTTGTGATCTTGTGCTCTCCAAAATACTCACAAATGATCTGGAGAAGAGTGAAAAGTCAGATGGCAAAATTTGCTGCTGCTGTTAATATACCCAAATGCAAAGTACCAAATGCAGATGTGAAGAACCTAATAAGAATAAAATAAAATAATTAGAAATACAATAGAAGAGTCAATTGCTTGGTCATTAAGTTGTGTGAGTCAAGACATGGCCAGGGGAGGTTTAGATTGGATATTAGGAAAATTTTCATCAGTGAAAGGGTTATCAAGCATTGAACAGGCTGCCTGGGGAAGGTATAAAGTTGCCATCCATGGAGGTATTTAAAAGGTGTATAGATGTGCTTAGAGACATGGTTTAGGGATGGACCTGATAGTGCTGGGCTTACAGTTGGACTTGGTGATCTTAAAGGTCATTTCCCAACCTAAGTGGTTTTATGGTTCTGTGGTGCTTGGGCAGGCAAAAACATCATCTTAGGAACAGGTCTTGGTGCTAGAAGGCTGTCTGAAAATGTGCTGTAGCAGTTGAAGAAAAAAATCAGTAGGAACTGTAATGGAAGTAGTAGAGAGCAAAACAAAGATTATTACCTGTATGCATGGTATGCCAGTGAGGCAAGTGCTGTGAAGTTGTGTGTTCCTTCCCTGGGCCTTAGAAAATACAGCAGCACTTGAGAAAGCACAGAGGGAGGGGTGTTTTAGTGGGGGAGGGGAGGAGAGTGATGGTGAAAGCGTCTAATATTTTGAGTGATACAGGTGCATGAAGAGGGTAAATGTGGAGTAAGGGTTGTTTGTCACGTCTTTTTGTCTCCTTAAATTCTTTTTGGATATTCAGCGGGTTGTCAAGTGGTGGGCTCAGAACTGCACCTGATCTCGGAGATGTTGCACAGAAAAATGCATCATCATTTGATAAACATAAAGGTACCACATTTGGCTCAGCAGATCTGTGCCATACATAAGTGACTGAGAATTTGTTACTGGGTTGCATCTACTGTGTGCTTGTCTGGTTCTTGTCCTCTTCCATGCACTTTGTCAGAGGTGGTACCAGGTTAAACAGGCCTTTGGAGGCCTAGTGCTGTGCAGTTGTTCTTACATATCATTATTTTCAGAGCATTTTATCAGTGATAGAGGAAGTGTAGGAGTTTTCTTTGCCAAGAATAGGCTGTCCTGGGTGTGTTGTTACACACAACTTATTTACCCACAGCTACTGTGTGGGCTGAAGTTTCGAGTCCTGTTCATTAATCATGTTCCACAAATGCGATCTACGTTATTTATAGTCAAACACATGAGTATTTAAATGACAAACAGGTATGGTATAGCCTCCATGCTTGACTAAATGGGAGAGCTCAACAATGGGCACCAACAGGGTTTGTTGAAGTTTGCTGGGTTGCAGTGTCCAGATTCTGGTGGCAATGGAACTCATTTTGTGTGTGTTACTGGTTCACTGACAGGTTTGTTCTGTTGGCCTTATTATCTGTGGGCATGTGACTTTGCTTTAAATCATAACTCATAGCTGTGTTTGGTATGAACACATTCTTCTGAAATTTCCTGCCCTCCCTTGCAGGGGAGGAGGCAGGGAAAGTCCTGCTAAGTCACCAGCTGGGTTGCCCCTTTCACAGGCCCTTCCTGCAATTTCAAACCCTCTGTTGCTGCCTCAACTTAATTTATACTTGGATATACCTGAATGGAGAGGGATATTAATGAAAACTACCATCAGCTGTATTGGTCTGATGCAATATTCTAACCTGGCAGAAAGTAGAATTTAAATCAGTTTCTGCTGGCACACCAAAATGAAGTTAACTGTCTCCTGAGTGTTTGTTTTAATGCCTAAGAGTAGTAAGAAGAGATTGACTCCTTACTGTCTTCACATCAAGAATTATCTTTCAATGTGTTTCCTATAAGTTTGCAATGTAGGAAATGATGCCACTTTGAATAGTTAGGATTATTCCCATAAATATATTCATAAGCAATTTCCCACATCTCCAGAGAGAACTGCTGGCTTTTTAATCCCTCAAGTGTTTAACTTTTGGACTATTTTCCTGTTGATAAGTAGAACAAGTCCAATTAAAAAAAAAAAAAAAAAAAAAAAAAAACCCCAAATTTAGAAACACTATTGGGTTCTTTTTGTTTTGATGCAGAGGCTATTTCACATGACTGCCAGCTGGTCTTTTGGGGTACTATATATACTGCATGTTCAGCAAAGTGTTGTGTCTGCCTGCCCCTAGAAATTCTAGTTTTCCTTTTCAACTATTCACAAACCAGCAAATCAGTCTATGTTGGCAAGATTTTTGAAGGTGCCAGACGAAATGGAATTAAGAACCCACTAATACTGAACTTTAATTACAATTGTATATTATTTTTATATACAGATAAGCATGAGTGTGTGTGTATTTATATAAAATATATGTAGCAATTGTAGACAAAATAAGAAGTTTTGGATGGTAATGAAAGAGAAGCTGGGAAGAAAATCCATAGTATTCATATACAAGTAAAGGTTGATAACAGTATTTTTTTCTTAAAAGTTTACAGGCTTCTGCTGCATTTTGTTGAGGCTTTGAAGAATTCTTGTGTTTGAGCAATGTAAGCAACGTAATTAACTATAATTTTCCAACTAAAAGAAAAGCAGACCATAAAATCTACCTTTGGTCAGAAGTGTTGAAGTCATTTCACCCCTGTGGAGTAGAATTGTCTGTGACACTGATAACTTGATCCATCTGTGAGCTAGTTCCTATGCAAGTGTCTCAAAGGATTTAATAATTAATAAGAAATACTGTGTCCAACAAAAGTTCATATTCTAAAACTGCTCAGGTATATTTCAATCTAACAGTTAATATTAACATATCCAAAGGCTTATTTCTTCCTCACCCATGAAAAGGCTATATGTGCTTTTATAAATAAGGGCTTGCAGATTCTTCAGTGAATAGGCCTTTAGGCCAAAGATTTGTAGTTTTGAGGTGGTTTTGTTACGAACTTCTTGGTCTTTTTTACTGTTGAGGAGGCACAAGCTACTTCAAGAATACTTCTTACCTCAGGTGCCATGATTTGACTGTGATGAAAATAATTTGTGCCATTAAATTGTCTACTCTGAAGTTTTGGGTAAAGCCAGTTTGTAGCATTAGCATAAAAACAAAAGTTTGCATCAGTATAGTGATTTGTAGGTTTAAGTGTTACCCAGCTTGTTCTTCAGTGTGGGTATTTTGAAAGTTTCTGTGATATGTTGGTGACCTGAATGTGTGGTTTCCTGAAATCATTACCATTTTCTGAGGAATCACCCAACTAGAAAAATTTTTAAATTTAAGCTGCTTGTTTAGTACTTCAGTATTGTGCTCTTATATGCTGATAGTCACTTCCAGTAGGAGTTGACAGTCCTCTTACTTTCCCGTGGTCAAAGATGTCCTACTTTATATTTATTTGAACAAATTTAAATCTGTTGTTTCAGGGAAGCTTTTTTTCATGATTGAAAGCTGGTACTCTAATACAAACCCTCTCTATCATCATTAGCCTGCAGATTTACAAAGATGGAAAATTAGGGCAAATGAAAGAAAAATGCTTGGGTTTTTTGTTTGTTTTGTTCATTTGTTTTTGGGTGATTTTGTCTGAGTTGGTTTTTTTTTGTTTTGTTTTTTAAAATTTCTTTAAATACAGTGGCAATCCTAATAAGGAACAAGTTGCAGGTGAAGTAATAATTTCCTGCCTTTTCACAATGGATCTGTCTCCTGGGATTCTGTCCTGCTCTTTCTCATGGAATTTGAGGCATCCGTTTATTTTAAGCTATCCTGCCCTTGCTTGTATCTTGAATGCAAGTGTCACAAACTTGCATAAGTGTTCTCTCTTTTCTTCCTCTGTGGAGTAAATTGACACTGTGGAGTGTCGATTCCCCCTATGATGGGACACCATCACTTCAAAGTGTAATTTTTAACTTTTGTCTGTAGAAGTTGTTTTCTCCCTCTGTTCAGTGAGATGATGCTTTTCACTTCTAAATTTTCAGATTTCAGTTAATTGTATGATGATACATGTATTTTACCGGTGATAATGTAGCCTGGACTTGGGGAGAATAAAACCCCGACTTGTTTTTTTTTTCTCTTTAGAGATGCCATCCGTAAATATTTACAGACTTCTCAAGTGAGTTATAAAGTTTGGTAGCTAAAGAGAAATGTTTGACACCCTTGAGCGGTTAAAGCATCTATTTGTACAGATTTTTCTTTTTAAATATTCCCTAGTTTGCAGGTGTGGTTTAAAGATGGTGAAGCTGCTCCTTGGGAGCTGGTAGGAGCAGAGTAGGAAGTGTGGGCAAGAAGCAGTGATCAGAGAAGGGGCAGTGAAAGGCTGAGCTGATCTGACAGAGCAGTGCTGAACAGTAGGATCAGAGAGGAAATGGCCAACTACTGTGTTAAAATGGGCACACAGAAGTTTAGGGAGTTGCTCCACCTCTCTCTCTGCTCGAGTCACCTGTCTCTTGAACCCTTGCCAGAGGCAGCCATTTGGTACAGGGGTGCCTGTTACTGCTCTTCACGCTGCTGCAGGGTGTACCTTTGTGTCATTGTGCTGTGGGCAAATAGCCCACTGACAGCTTCCCAGCAAAGCTGGGAACTCAGTAACTCTCAATTTGCTTTAAAAAAAACAAACATGCGAATAAAGGTGGCTGTGGTCTGGGATACAGAGCCTTTGCTGCTTCTTTGCATCAGCCTGCCTGATCATTTGGTGAACAGGCTTACCTGGCCAGGTCGTATTCCCACAGCTCTCCATTGTGTGACCACAAGATCACCCAAACTGGTGGTATGGGAGTGGGAATGCTTGCTGTGGTTAGAATGGAGAGTGCCTCTTCCTCTGGCAGTGAGTTTTCAGGCCCTTTAATACCCTTAAACAGCTTGTGTTTTTGTAGCACTTACCCTCAGTATCCAGCCCTTGAGTCCTCCTTCAAATTTTGATGAATTAAAACTACTGCAAGAAGTCTTAGAAAGCTTTGTCTTGTTTTATTTAATTAGTGACAAACAGGCCACATTCCAACCTCTCCCAGCTTTTCTCTTATTCCACACAAACATAGATGACTAATTTCATTTCAGGAGTGTTTTCTTTATTTGGAAAACAGCCCAACTTTTCTAAAAGAAGTATTTGCAGCTATTTTGTTAATGAAGAGGTGTGTGGTGGTTTTACTTGGCCCAGTTTTTGCTAGTGAGTAGGGAGGGGCACAAAGATGGCTCCTGGGTGTCCTGTGTGAAGGTTCTGGACGTTTTTCACCCTGTCCAGCAGAGCCACTCTCTGATGGCTCTGAAGATGATGGACATGCTGCTGGCCAAACCTGGGCCAATTAGAGATGTTAGTTACACCTCTGTGAAAACATATTTAAGAAGAAATCAAAACAATGGGTGCATGCACTTCTTTTTAGCTGGAGGAGGAGGAGGTGGTAAAAATATGTGAGGGAAAAACAACGTGGAGACAGCAAGGTCAGTGGAGAAGGTGGGGGAGGAGGTGCTCCAGGTGTCAGCGCTGAAAATCCTCTGCTGGCCATGGTGAAGACCATGGGGGGAGCAGGTGGTCCCCCTGCAGCCCATGGAGTCCA